>VZSZ01003072.1:59951-140640 GCA_013398815.1 Ibidorhyncha struthersii | reverse complement strand
TGGAGCAGGACCATGGGTCACAGGGCCACATGTACAGGTGCCAGCACCTGGAGCGGGTGAGGGGGTGTGTGTCAGTGTGTGACCATCAGCAAACATCACACTGCACTGGCTGGTGAGCAGGGTAAGGGACTTGGGAGTTGAGGCTGTGTGTGTGTCTGTGTCTGTGTGTCTGTGTCTTCCCCCCCCCGGATCCTTTCCCCAAAGCGGCTGCTTGCCTGCCGCTGCTGGGTAGGGATTGCCCCCGTGCTGTCAATCTCCCCGGTGAGGGGCTATAAATATTTATTAGGCATCCTAATAGCTGCATCAAGCTAAGCGGAGCACTTTATTCGTGTCGCTCCTGTGACTCAGACCTCCAAAACCAGCCCTACACGTGCTTAATTTTAGCTTGCTCACACACTGCCCCGGTTGGCTCCGCACCGGGAAAGGGGTCTCCTGCCACAGCCAGGTGGAGAGGTTTGCTACCAGGGCATCAGCGTGTGCCCCAGCACCAGGAACCTTCCTCCCCCCCTTTTTAAGGGCAGCCAAATGTTCGCTGGCTTGAGTGGTTTCCATCGGAATATATCCCTACAGTGAGGAGGCGACCGGCTTCTTCTGTGGGAGCATCGCATTAGTAGACCCTTTTGGACAAACTGGGATTTTATGCTCTAATCGAGCTGTGAAAAATATCTTAAGCAAGAACCTGAATGCACAGGGAGCCCTGAAATAAGAAACTAATCTTGGATGCAGTTAACTGTGTAATCCCTCTAGAAAATGAGGTTAAGAAATGATAGAAACTTTCTACGGCTGCATATATGTGTTTAAAAAAACCCAAAACCAAAACAAACAAAAAACCAACAGGGTCTCTCAAGACAGAAAAGATGTATATGAATGAAATATACTAAATTAACCTCTCTTTTATGTTGTTTTTGTTTTTCCCCCTTAAAAAAATCACTTTTGGTGCTGGATGGCATGCAATCACACCGATAGGGGGTCCCAAAACTTGCCATACCTCCTGCAACAGCTGCCATCTTTGTAAATTTTGCTTATCTGCGAAATTTTAGAGGTAAGAGTGACAAAGTTTAAGACAGGCGGCACTTAAAACCCCTGAATACAAAGGCATAAGCTTGCCTTGGTTTATTTTGATGGAGGGTGGTGGTTTCATCTTGCAGGTGATGTTTAAACTGAAATCAGCTAGTAACACGATTTTGGTTTCTGCTTTTCTGCACCTCCTGTTCCCAACCAGCTGACACTTCTGTCTGGAAACTGGACAGTCGGAGCTTGACCCTTTTATCGTGAAGCATATAACTTTGTCTACGTAGTGTGCTGGAGAAAAAAACAGCATCTATGAAGTTGAATAATCCTACTTAAACACGAGTTAGAGCTGCAACAAAACGTTGTTAATGTATACTCTTCCAAACTTCATGTGTGCTAATATAAGTAAATAACTAATTGGCAGTTTGCCTATCACTTTGAGATTTTAGAGTAGATGCTTTAGAGGGAGATCCTATTACTAGGACTTTGGGTTTGCTAAGTATGATACACTGCTTTTATGCTTGTGGTAAGAGGTAGTATTTCTATTTGTACGATAGCAATGCACAGGGGCTGCAGCTGAATTGAGACTCAGCTGGGCTTTCCACTGACCATACGCACAGAGACAGAATGCCCGTCTCGGAGATTTACGGTCCAGACTAAGCAGATAAGATGGGCAAGAGATGGCAGAAACACAGAAAGGTGAAATAATTTGCCCAAGACCATGCAGAAGGTCTGTAACAGTGCTGGATGCAGAGCTAGTGTCTGTGATTCAGCAGCCTGTACAACAGCTCCAGAGATGCCAAGCGTTGCCTCAAATGATGAACTGAGCACAGTCCTGAAAATCAAATGTACAAACTGTATTTTTCATAAAAGTGTTTGTTGTTATGGTGCATTAATTTATCGAGGGTTTGTTCTTCTTCTCAGCAGCACTAAGCACTAGCAGCAAAAGGTGTTCAATACAATTTCATGCTGGTGTCCTGAAGCCAGGCTATTTTAATGCAGTTTTGCCCTTTCTTGCTAAATCTGCCCATTTCTTGCTAAATTGCAAAATTAATGAGTTCAGATTGGGTTTCCCAAGCGTTAGTGCAAATTATTACCGCTGCACTGAAGATACTTGTGAAAGGAGTAATTTTTGAATGACATTTGACTTTACACGCCAGAAATAAAAGTAAGTACCTTCATGCCCTATATGCCCTTATGCAAAATGCAATACCTACAATAATGGTAGCTTAGTTCATGGTCATAATGTTAACTACAATTTTCCAGCTTTGAATTTTTCACTTAAAGTAATCATAAGGACTTGTTTACTGTCATTACTTTTAATGCCTCTTGGGCCGTCAGTTCCTACAGTAGAGTGTGCTTTTATACAGCTAACAAGATGGTGATTACTCCAAACTGGGGTAACCTTAAAGGAAACTTCTGTAATGGATACAGTCATAATATTAACAGTGTCCTTCTAATAAACTGGGAAAAAACGTGCCTTTGCATTTAGCAATGTTTCAGATGGTTTCATTCAAAAACAGCTGAAATGATCTACCTCAGCATTTTCAAAGGAAGCTATTCAGTCCAGCTGAGACTAAATCTGTATCATTTCTTTCCAGAAGGGGAAAAAGGAAGCTGTGAGGGACTGAAAGCAAGATGCTGCCCTGCAAACGCCCAGCTATACGCTGCCATGTGCTACATGAAGAGGTCCTGCTGTGGAGCTACTGCTTCGCAGCACCCACAGAGGTCCCGGGAGGTCCTCTCACTGACACTGACAGAGTCAAAGTCTCCTCCTGTCTTGCAGGACACTCCTTCAGCCTTGTCAAGGGGAGGGACTGAAGGTGCCAGTCCTACCCAGTGATCTGTACAGGGCAAATTACCTCATTTTACAGGAAAATGCCAGTGATATCCATCAGGTTTAGTACAGGACCAATACCCCCCATCTGTGTTGGTCTAACAAGCAGGTTACAGCCCAAAGCCTTGTAAACGTGTACTTACAACAACTTATTTACACCAGTGGAAACTGCACAGAAGAAATCCTTGTCTGAGGTTAATTTAAACCCGCTATTAATCAGTTTAACATGACCGTAAGAAAATATATGCCCAGTCTTCACTAAATTCTTGTGAACTAATACCTTACATTAAGATAGTGCATTTCCATCTGCAGACAAGTACTAATTTTTCATGTACTCCTATTGTCGTAAACAGTAATTTTTCCTACAGACAGAATAAGGGCCTTAGAGATGCTCAAAGTACCATCCTCCCTGTTTAGTGGGATTTTTCAAAAGCAATCACTTTTCAGCATTTTCTTCGTGTAAAGTGAATTATTTGATATCTTTGTTAGCTGTTATGTACAACTTCTGTAAGAGTTGCAGTCAGCAAGGTACTGATACGCAGCTGTTCACAAGTGGAAAGCAGAATGTTGAGTCAGCTGGAGATCTCCTTTTTTCAAATATTTGGTATTATGACAGGGTTCTTGTGAGAATGTGTTGTGTTTCGCTCAGTATCCCACTTACAAGAAAGTTCTCATTCTCAATCACACCATGAGAAATGAAGGGAATTGTTGTAGATGTGATATCAATAAAACTTCTGCATTCACTGATTTTATTACTCTATTGTTATCCTGAGACAAACATGAGGTTGCTTTAAGTTACATCTAAAACTGTTCAGCCTACATACAACATGCCTAAATAATACCTTTTGTTTCTCAAGAGTCAAGAGATGGGCAGTATTAAAAAAAAAAACAACAAAAAAACCCAAACAAAAAAAATGTCACAACTTACCAAAAATTTTATCACCTAACAAAAGGAAATTAAAATATGACACTATATTTTCATTCTTTCTTTCCCCTGCTCTCCACCATCTGTTCTTCTACAAAGGAATATCTAACCTTTGTGAATGGGGACCAAGTACATTCACTTGATCTCTGGGTCTGTGCAGTGACGTTCACGCTGGGCAATGAAGTATTTCGAGATACCTGAATTGATTAAATATAGGATTGTGCTGCTGCAGAATTACTCAGGGAAGGCGCAGTTCCCAGAAAGCGCCATTCACAGCAACGCAGAGCCACTGCAACAGAACCAAACCCCCAGGGAGGATGCAAACTTGCAGTTCAGCTTCTGAGCCAAATTCATCCCCCCTTGCAGCACAACCTGTCATCCACGTTAATGAGGAATTCACTTAGTCTTTTACATTTTCCATGGCTATAGCATGCATTTGTTTTCATTTCTTTCTTGTGGAATGATCTTTAGACTTTATTTATATTTTCCTGGATTTAATTCAGATCTCCAAGCAGGGAGATCTGCAGAAAAAAAAAAATGTCCTTCAGAACTTTCTGCATTTAAAAAGAAGGGAATACTGCAAGACACGGTCTCATCCTGGCAACATTCTCCCTGCTCTTGGAGCACACAATCCTCCTTGAAACTACAAGCAGCAGAGGAAAAAAATAGCTTTTTAGAAAAATACATTTATGGTTATCAAAGAGTATTATCGAGTTTTGTAACAGTATGTAGCAGAGCACTCAGCCATTTTCAACAACGTTTTAAAGCAAGAGAGAGGTCTCAAAAACAATTAAATTCCTACAATTCCTATGAAAATCAACTGTCTGAGTGCCCACACCCAGGACAAGACAGGCGGCATCTGGTTAATTCATCTCCAATGCAGCAGCTCTTCCCATGGTGGCTTTTCCCTGGGCTGCCAGGTGTGCTGGAGCACCGGCACTTTCCAGGGCAGCTCTGGGAACTGCTGGAAAACACAAGGTCAAGTCTGTTGTAAGTGCCCAGATATGGGTTTGTAACTGAAGGGTCCTACACATCAGCTGAGTGGACACGGGTTAAGTCCAGGCTGGGGGGTCGGGGGAGCACCTCCAGCTCTAGCGCCATTGTCATCAATCTCTCTGATGTGGGTGTTTGCCACAGACTCCTGTTCTCCCCTGTGAACCTAATCCCTAATCTGCATTTTCCTCTGCTTCCACTGGAATAAAACCCTATCTAAATACTTCATTTCAACACCAAATGGCTTTTTTTTTTTTGGATCCCTCAAAGAACTGAAAACTACTTTTTGCCTTCCCCCACCTAAAGTGTTCTTTTGGTTTTGTTTAAGCTGAAAAAGGACTGATTACTCCTTTGCCTGTTTTTGCACTGGGGTGGGGCAAGGCCATTTTCTGCCCTTCCTCGAAATTCAGTTTCACT
Source organism: Ibidorhyncha struthersii (assembly GCA_013398815.1). Lineage (NCBI taxonomy): Eukaryota > Metazoa > Chordata > Aves > Charadriiformes > Charadriidae > Ibidorhyncha > Ibidorhyncha struthersii. The sequence continues at coordinate 135,457 of VZSZ01003072.1, read as the reverse complement.
CACTTTACAATTTAATTTACTTGCATGTTTTCTATGCATTGCTGAAGAAGAGTAGGTTTCTGATGCTCCAAGAACATGATGACCTTGGAATCATCTAGTTTTGAATAGAATATGTTGAAGAATATATTAGAAAATAAAAGCTCACATAAAAAAGAGGCTTTAGGTTTAGTCTCTGTACCGGACTACTGTGTCTGCTGAAATTACATTAAAATACCGAAAGTCATAACATTTCAATAAAATGGAAATGAACAATGACACCGCAGCATTAATGGGAAGGCAACCCAAATATTCTCAGTTCTCTTCCCAGCTAAGTCAGATGTTCTGCTGCTGGCTTCAGTGGAAGGTCATAATGTGTAACTGAGAGGAGAAGAGTAATAAGAAGAATATGTTGAACAATCAGCCAAATATTTTTGGTAGGGCATGGAAAGCTCCTAGCTGTCAGTCTTCCTGGGGAAGGTCAGAGGATGGGGACAAATGCTGCATCCTTGTCTTCATCAGGAACTGTTGGCACGTAGGCTTGTTAGTTGCTGCTGAAGCATTGCCAGCCATGGTTTTGCAGCAGCAATGGACCAGCAACTGTTCTGCAGTGTAGGCAAGATGCCAGAAAGAAAGGAAAGTGTGTGTGTGTACATGTTTGTTTTACATGTTTGTCGTTTTTATACCTGTTGCCAAGGAAGGAAGGACGGCTAAACACTCAATATAAAACAAGGTTATGAAGAGCAATGCAAAAAAGGAAGCTCACCTTATCCTCCCCTCTACCATAGGGATTAAGAAATGTTCTAGAACATCCTAACATGTGAATGCATATTTATGCTCTCAAATTTCCTCCTGGAAAAGGAGTCTTGGGTTTTTAATAAGGGGTGACTTTTGGTGGGAAGTTAAAATCACTTTTAACTATTTTATTTTTAATGGTTTGATTTTAGAGGTGCCAAGTAAAGCTGTAGAGAGTTCTTCACACATTTTGAAGCCTATTAGAGCCTGAGCTGCAATAATGACCCTACAGGGATCCCACAGGGATCTCACAGGGAATTATGCCTCTAGTAGAAAAACTTCTGACTGGGGATAGAACAATTTCCTTGCAAAGAGAAACTAAGGCAACCAGAAGTCTCTAATTTGGAAAAGAGATAAGTGAGGGAATATAAGCAAGGTATTAAAGTGATGAACAATATGGAGATAGAAAATAAGAATTTGTTATTTCCCCTCCCTTGTAATTCAAGATCTGTAAATTACCAGTTGAAATTATCCAACTTCAAGTTTAAAATAAATAAATGGAAGCACTCAATAAGACAATATCTGACTCAGCCTGAAATATATATTTGCAAAAATCAATTAGACAGTTTTTTACAACCAACATTCAAGGAAGGCTGTTTGAATACAGTGCCATGGAGGCAATGTTTGGCACAGAAGTCCCTAAACTGACAGAAATTGCTTGCATTTTAGCTTATATTTACTTTTTTTCATAGTGATCTGCCACTGATAACTGCTAGAGACAGGATATTGAGGCAGGCCTTTGCTCTCATCCAGCATGGTTGCTCTTACCTCATAATTAAGCAGTTCCCAAAACAATAGAAGAGCCTGTGACAAAATGCTAAGACTGGTGTTGTCTTTTTTGACTTATGAAAACCTATGACAGACATATCAGGCATAAAATGATGGGCTTATGCATTTATTTCTAGATTTATAGAGTATTCTGTTTTATATTTCAAGTAACTGAGCTAATGCTCTGTGCAGCAAGCATCTGAAGATGGAGAGCCATCATGAAAACGTGAAATCAACACTTGGAGTTCCTGAAAAATAAACTCCTGGAAAACTGGCTAACGGCATGAGCTTCGTTCTATATATTCAGCGATGAACTACGGATCAATATTTCAGGATAGTTTATGAATACTGACAATACCTGCTTAGTTTATACGGATCGTTATTTCCAAACGGCTAAAGAAAACATGAAGTATGTCAAGACCGCATATGTGATTACTATAGGAAATGAAGTACTAAAACTATGTTTCTACATAATTCACACACAAAGTCAAGATGACATGTTGTCTTTTGAATGATGACAGTGATGACATGATTCAAAGCTAAAAAGTAGATTAGACATCCATAACAAATAGTAACACATTGAAGCAGCTCAGAAAGTTCTGAGCAGAAAACATCTCTCAAATTGTATTCACACCTGCAGCTGAAGGGAAAACACTACATAGGCTGGGCTTACACTTTAGTAAATATACTGCATTTTGTATTGGTCTGCAGTTTACATTGGTTCTTAGATTTTTTTATCCACAGAAATTGGTAAATGCCGCATTTAGTCATGCCTGGAGAACTGCACAGGCACATTTGGTTACCATCCTGCCCAACAATGCACCTTTTGAAACCAGAAGGCTGCCAACAAACCAGTTGTAAAATTGCAACTAAGTCCGTGTTTTCCACCTGCGCTGGTTTGGGCTGGGTTAGAGTTAATTTTCTTCATAGCAGCTAGTATGGGGCTGTGTTTCGGATTTGTGCTGGAAACAGTGTTGATAATATATGGATGTTTTAGTTATTACTGAGCAGTGCTTACACAGAGTCAAGGCCTTTTCTGCTCCTCACACCACCCTGCCAGCGAGTAGGCTGGGAGAGCACAAGAAGTTGGGAGGGGACACAGCCGGGACAGCTGACCCCAACTGACCAAAGGGATATTCCATACCATGTGACATCATACTTAGTATATAAAGCTGGGGAAAGAGGAAGGAAGGGGGGAATGTTCAGAGGGATGGCATTTGTCTTCCCAAGTAACGGTTATGCGTGATGGAGCCCTGCCTTCCTGGAGATGGCTGAACACCTGCCTGCCGATGGGAAGCAGTGCATGAATTCCTTGTTTTGCTTTGCTTGAGTGCATGGCTTTTGCTTTACTTATTAAACTGTCTTTATCTCAACTCATAAGTTTCCTCACTTTTACTCTTCTGATTCTCTCCCCCATCCCACCGGGGAGGAGCGAGTGAGCGGCTGCGTGGTGCTTAGTTGCCAGCTGGGGTTAAACTACAACACCACCATTTAGAATACTTACTGCTTGATAAAAACTTTATCAGGATGCAGATAAAACGCTTTCTCCAGCTGAAAGCTGCAGCAGCACACTGTGGAAGAGGGAGCAGAAAGAAATCTTTTCCACTACCAGACTCCAGCAGTTTCACTTGCCCAGCAGCCTTGCCATGGCTCCCATGTCACCTGGCAAACAAATCATTTTGCCAAGACTGGAAAAGCTTTTGCCATCTGGGAGAGCCCCCTGCGTACACGTGGTTTCATAGAAATGCTGTGTACGTGCCATGCTCTTTTTAAACTGTAGAGGTTACTAGGTTTCTCAGAGCAAACTCTGCTGGCACCCAGCTGCTTTTTTCTGTCTTTTAAGCCTCACCTTATTTGTTTTGCCAGACAACAATTGCTATGGATAAATAAATAATGCTGTAACCTAAACAGGTATCCTTTAAGCACCAATGATCTCAACCCTTCTGAAATCACAACAATGTACCTGAGGGCTGGTACTATCGAAATGTTGTGCAGGCTTCCCAGAGGCAGCTAATGCAGACCCAGGTTTGGCCACATCAGGTCGCGGTATTTATTTATTTATTTTCACAGGAGAGCAGGCTAAGATGGAAAATCTAAGAGGAAGATAAAGCCATTTGAAAAAAGTAAACAGGGTTTTTAGTAAACAGGAAAGTGATGTAACTCAGTGGTTTTAAGATGACTGACTGGTAATTTCAATATTCCATTAGCAAGAAGTTTTTTAGAGGCATGTTTTTCCTCTTAAATCTGTAGAGTTATTAGAATATACCAGAATTGTATGAAAGAATGCTGCACACAAGCAAATAAGAACAGCTAATGCAAAATATTGAATTAATTTTTTATTGCAGGCAAAGGAGGCTATTTTTTAAATGATGCCATCCAGTAAAGCACCCTTCCCTGTCTGAGAATGTGGCGTTGTCTTTCATATACCTGTTGAAGTGGCTTACTTTAGCTGTATAGTCTTTGTTTCTAGCTGCCAACATGCTGGTTGCCTAAAGAAGAAAACAAACTAATCTGAGGTCAAATAAAAAGTCAGGGAGGGAAGGATATGCGAAAATGTTTTCTAAATTGCCTCCTTTAGTCTAAGATTACAGACAGCCTGCACTATTTTGATTATGCTCGAGGACTTGAAAAGCATGAAGCAAAGAGTATGGTGTGCTGCGCAAAATGAAGAGCAAAGGCACAGCAATCGCTCGTGTCCTCCGGATGCGGGATGAAATTCACTGTTACATGCATCAATCATCCTTTGCTGCAGGGCTTTCCAAGGGGTACTGCATAGCTTAATACAAAGGAGAAAGACATAACTATTTGTCTACTTGTTTATGTTCTGTTGGCTTATGAAGTGTCTTGCAAAGGATAAAATTCACCGCACTGTCGCACTGTTTTGATTGCAAACTCACCTTGCTGTTGTCTGTGGTAGCACTCTGCTATTTGAAATCCTCTCCAGACACAGGCTGATATTCATAGTTATACCGTGCATTGCAAATTCAGTCAAACATTCTTATGGGACTAATAAAAATCATGCAAATATCGTATTTCTTCAGAATTTTGGAACCTGCTAAATTACTTGGATGCTATCATAGTAACTTTTCCCCTAAAAATATTTATTCTGTTATTGAAAGGAAGAAAAAACACAACACAAGAGGAGCTGATGTTCTTACAGAAACCCCCCAAAACATAATCTGTCCAAATCCCATTGCTTATCCACTAACTAGTCTGAGGAGAACTCCCAGTAAGGCAGACATTTGTTCCAAGCACAGAGTCCCTCCGGTCTCATGTCATGGCTAAGCAGGACTTTCTCAGCAGGAACTTTTATAAATACAGACAGCTTTTGTTAAAGGTATGAGGCAGCCAACAAACAGGAGAGCAATGGCTACATATAGGTGACAACTCCTATTAAAATGATCTGTGCCTAATAGATATCATTAGTGTAAAAGCTTCGGTACCAGAGCTGTAACTGCTACAGGCGATAGGATACCTCCAGTTTTTCAATACCATCATCCCAGATTTTGGTGGAAACTAAAGCCCTGGCTCATCCTTGTGTCATGCTATTGTCATGCACTCAACTAGAAGAGAAGTCCCAATGTCTGAGCCTTCCCTGCTCAACAGTCTGTTTCAGCCCGGCTTACCTGGGTCTGGTGTGCAATTCCTTCGCAGCTGCAAGGGCACCAAGTGCCCTGCAGGAAGACCTATAATTGAATAGTCAACGTTCAAAGGATTTTGCTTCCTTTCTCTGTACAATAGGAGCAAAACAACAATAAGAAATTGAAAAGTTGTACATCTCTACCACACTTACCCCTGAAAAATCTAAATCCATTTTTAATTCACATTTGTCCCAGCATTAAGCACAGAAAAATATAGATTCTTTGCACCTGTATTTTTGAAAATTATACACATGTGAAAGCTTTGCTTTCGTTTCAACTCAAAGACAGAAGTTACTATATTTTGTCAGTCTTTGTCCCTTTTACTCACTTATTCTCTGTCCTTAGTTGGTAACTTGTTTCTGTTTAGCTTTTATCAATATAGCATGGGCTTGACTTTTTTCTGTTCTGTGGCTTAACATACCAGAACAACCAGGAAAAATAAATATGGCTGTACTTTGAACTTCATGTCTTTTCAGTTTACCTTATTAAGCCTCCATCTAGTTTCTCCATTTTGTTATACCAATAGATTAATACATATTTTAAAATACAGAACCTAAAGCGCTTATAGAAATTGTTTAGCCAAGGTGTGTTTTAGGAGAATATTGAGCAATACTTGGGGATGTTGGAAACGGAACTTGAGTCGATGACATTAAAAATAAGGAATATTTATTCCAACCTAGAGTTCATTAAAAATGCACAAGTTTTTGCTGAGATATAATTTTGGTTTTGGTATAAATCAACAAAACACTTATTGCTATCTACACAGGTGTACAAGTGTTGGTTGTGCAGTTAAGGTAGTGAGGCCAGTCATCATTTGACACCCCATGTTCTAGGGTCCTGTAAGTACCTGAAACCCCATTTGTTATTTGACTGCCTCTGGTTTAAATCCTGACAATTTTTCCATGATACCAGCCAACGTTATGCATGTCGGTACTTTTCCTCTGGTGGGCGACGTCTCTAACATGACAGATGAGCGGTTTATTTCACAGGTTTTGCAAAGCAACTTTCAGGCAGTAAAGCTTCACTGACCCCACTGACTTGGAGTGTATTTGAGCCAATTATGTAAAAGCTCAATGTCATTGCCAGCTCCGTTACCCATCCAGCTCTTTCTGTAATCAGATTATCCAATTTTATACAGTTTCTGCACTGGCCACTTTTGGTTTTGAGTTCACAGAGTGAAATTCAGGGATTTTTTTCTCTTTCCAGCTGTATAAAAATGTTAACGTCTTGAGAATGCATCACACAAAGAGCAAAAAGATTTATATGAGGATAGAGCTAAGACAAATACCACCCCTGAGATGTGCTGGTGTTTATTAATAATAGGCTAGTTTCAAGCACTGAATATATTTTTGGGTGACATAAAGTGCCTTAGCAGAAGGCTGCTGCTGTGCAGAGCAGCCTACGCCTGGCAACCTGTTGTCAGAGAAGGTGAAGAAATGGATCGGGCTGGTTGGATAAGGCACCTCTCCACAACCATCAGGAGACTCGCTAATTCAGTGTTTCCAATTTATTTGTGGATTCTGCTAGCTTAGTCCATTATTTCCAATGTGGATTATCAATTTGGCTGGATTTGTAGATAATGAAGCCTCGTTTTTTGAAGTGCCAGGCACCCAAAGCATTATTTGAAACAAATGAGTTGTGGGAGTGAGCTTAGTATCTCTGAAAATTTAAGTCCAAAATGAATTGCAGATGTAAAACCAGCGGCAAATAATTAGTTTGAGCAAGCTTCCAACGCAGCCAATGACTATAGTTTTATTGATGTTATTGGGCATGAATCAAGGTCCCTATCAGGAGTCTATCCAGCAGTTTAAAAAAAAAAAATGAACAATTTCCATCTCATTTAAAGATGCCCTGTAATACATCCTTATACCTTAGCATGTAGTGCCTCTATCAAGACTTTTTGAAATTTTCTGCATTAAGATTTGTGCATACCAAGCTGTTCCTACTTACTTTTGCAAACAGATAACAAAGCTATACATTTTGTCATAACCAACTGCTGAATATTATTAGCATTGTTGCTTTGAGATCCACTCTGCTTATACGAAAAATAGCAGGGATACGTTAAGAAGGTAAATTGCAAAGTCCTCAAGAAATATAAAAATTTTTGCCCAGAGATAGAAGTAAGACACATTGGCAGCATCTTATATTAAATCTACCACAAGACATGAGTGTATTTCAGTTGCTGCCTTAGCCCTTATTCGCCTCCCTGCACCAGCCTCTGCAGGAAAAGGTATGTGTTTTAAAGCGGTCTAAAGGGGTTTTCTTACATTCCTCCCTAGCCACACTTTTCAGGAGCAAAGCATGGAATTTATTCCTTGGATTTGGAAAGGACATACTTCTAGTAGCGTCCAAGAAGTTCATATTTACATGTGTCATGGTTTAATCCCAGCCGGCAACTAGGACCACACAGTCGTTCACTCACTTCCCCCACCCCCTGTAGGGTAGAGAGAAGAGGGAGAAAAAGGAGGAAAAAAAACCCGTGGGTTGAGATAAAGAGTTTAATAGAACAGTAACAGAAGAGAAAAATAATAATAATGGTAAAAGAATATACAAAATAAAGTGCTGCAGTACGATTGCTGTCACCACCCGATGATCGATTGCCCGGTTATTGACTTACTATAAGTATTACGACAGCTAAAACAATATGTGTTATCAACATTATTCTCATTCTAAATCCAAAACACAGCAGCTACTAGGAAGAAAATTAACTCTATCCCAGCTGAAACCAGGACAATGTGAATAAATATTTTAAAGTTAAGTTGTGATAATGAAAATGAAGTTTCTGTTTCATATGTTCAGAAATTCAAAATACATCAAGGAATGCAAGTTTTTAGCAATTAGTTTTGTAAAACTAATTGTAAAACTAGTCTGTAAAACAATCATATCAAATCTTTACCTTTCTTTGTTACAGAGAAGTAGTCTGTCCTTTACGTCTGGGCAGAGTTGGACAGACCCTATGGTTGTTCAAGAGGAGCTTGAGGACTCAGGTGCAGTACCAAACAGCCCCATGTTCAGAGGATCCCTGAAGCTCCTGTTAGACTTGGTTATCCAGCCTTCCTAAAAAAAACAAGCAGTGGGAAACTGCTAGTGAGGGACCGTGCTGATGCTTTTTGTCACGTCCTGAGCAAAAGCTGATTTGCCCTGGTCCCTGAAGCGCTAATTGCAACACATTGCAGCAGTGTAAGGTGCTTATTTATGGTTTGAGACTGGTCTGAACAAGGAGAAAAATGGCAGCAGTTCTCCTTTGTGGTATTAGCTCCGAGGTGATGTGTTGTTAAGTGCTGAGGAAGTGTTACACGTTCACAGCCTGTCTGCTGGGGAGTTTCCACAGGAAGCTCACCCACGGCTATTTGGGCACACTAAGGAGTTGCCTAGGGTACCGTCTATTTGTATGATCCAGTGCATCATTTTTGCAGCCCACCGTGCTACCACATGCCGTGCTGCCCAGGGTAGGCATGCCCAAAGCCTCCTCCTCCTGCCAGAGCACCACAGAAACTGCCAACTGCAAGTACTGTGCCCAAAGCCACAACATGTCTTTTGGTCCCTTCTCAGGGCCCCGTAAGCTGTTTCTCCTGCTTTTTGTTGTGTGTCCCCCCCAACAAAACAAAATTAAAAAAAAACAGACAGATATAGGTAGCAGCAGCAAATGCATCCTCACACCTTCACTTGCAGCCACCAGTCTCAGGGAAACTCCTCTGGTTAATGACGAGACCTCGTCACACAGCCCAGTGCACTTATTGGGAAGGTATCTCCTACTTAGAGAAAACAGAATAGCTGATTGAATAAGCCATCCTCAGTCCTGTTTGCAGTTTTCTCTTTTTTTTTTTTTTCCTCCATTCACGCTTTATTTTAACTGTTTTAAGTCATCTTTAGTTTAATTAAAGTTAATCTGAGGACCTAAATGACTTCAGATCTTACCATCCAATTTATTTTTGCCTCATTTCAAAGAATAAACTTTAATTTTAGGAGAGAGAAAAATCAGAAAATGAGACAAGTACGACTGCTTCTTTTCACAGAGAAAGTAAAAAAAAATTTTATCAGGGATCTACGCGTTAAGACAGGCTCATTTTAAAATGTCTCCTTAGACTGTTAGAATACTTTATACATGGTAATTCAGATATCTTTATGTAATGCAAGAATTTGGCTAAAGTTAACATCCATGCAGTGATGGAAGAACATATACTCTTCTCTATTTTGATTGTTTTAGACACCTAGTCTGTAAATATTCAGACTCTTCTAGTTGGGGGAATTTTATTACCTGTATTTAAAGGATTTGATCTTTCACACTTGTTTTCAGTTGGGGGGGAAAGGGAAAATGAAAGTCATTGCTAACTTCCCAGTTTCAAGAGAGATGAATCAGACATTTTCCCAGCACTTTCCCAGGGGGCTGCCAAAAAGAAGCACAGGCATAGAGGAGAAGCACATATCACCTTTCTTCTGCTGGCAGCTGAAAGCTTAATTTCTGAATAGCATGAGGGCAAAAAAAACATGTCTTGAGTAATATTCATCTGTATCTTTGTTGTATTGATTAATCATACAACACACATACGGCGCCAGAGCATTTGTGCACTGGGAAAACTGAATTTCTGTTAAAAGAAAACTCGGGTTATAGTTCATGATGTACAACAGTTTCATGGGAGAATGAACAGTCCAGGAATCTGAGAAACAACTGGAGTGTAAGGTACATTTTAGAAATATCTATCCTGACATTGCTGGAATAAGATGATCAGCAGCCCTGTTTCTGGCAAATTCTTTGCAGGGTTTCAATGAGAACAACCATGCAAGTCCACATCTTTTTGTTCTGAAGTCAGCGTATCTATTTACTGCAGCTGAAAACTCTGACTTACAGGCATCTTGACTTTTTGCCTCTGAGGTTTTGTTACCGATATCTCAGACAGGGCTTATTCTCACAAGGGTTTGCTTCACCATTTGCTGGCTTAGTACCCAGCATTTCAATAAAAACCATCCCCTGCCCCAAAATTATACCTTAGTATATGCCTCAAGACTAAAGAGCTCTAGCTCTAACAATTGTATTTCCCAGCTTTTCTAGTTCACGACACAAAATTAGATTCTTAAAAGAGCTCCCCATCTACAGCATCTTTCTTCTCTGTTCAAATCCCCCCTCCCCAGACTCTTACATGTTTCCCATAAGACGGACCATGAAATAACGAACAATAGTTACAATTTGCTGCATGACTTTGTGCCATTTCCCGTAAAACTGACTAACTCCCTTCTTATGGGAGAGGTCTCCCTGAAACTGATACAGGAAGAACATTAAACATTAAAAAAGCTGACGCTCTCCAAAGAAGATCAAATAAGGCGGCTCTGCTGTCCGTGGGCACCCTTTGCAGTCTGTTAACAGGCAAACTTGTTGGTTATATAATCCGTCAACCAGATGTTTGCTTTTTTTCCATGAATTTAATTAGGTTTTGATAGATTCATCAGTTTTCATCTGAATTATTTTTGGGGAATTCTAATTGGCTCCTGCTGTGGCTTGGCAGCCACATAACTGATCATATGCCTATTTAATCCACTCATGGGATATTTAACAAATTGTTAGCTATTTCACTGTGCACTGAAGTGTAGCTCTACCAATTCTTTTTTCCTGTCATGCTACTGGGGCTATTATGACAGTCCATTATGTGATTTATTTTGTGAAATAAATGTGAAGTGGTGCAAAAACAACAATGCATCATAATCTTCACCCAAAATATAATAAGGTCAAGAGACATCTCTAAGCTTGTACATGCAAAACACTAATACCTTTCTTCCCAATCTGTGGACAGTAGTTTGCCTTTTCTGATGTTAATGTACTAAGTAAGACATATTGCAGTGAAACAGTTATGTGATAATTCATTTTATCCTTCTAAAATAAGTACTTAATTGGTTAAGAGAAAAAGTAATAGACCTATTTATCAGATGTTTAGGCTGTCTACCTGGGGAAATAGCCTGGAATAGTTATTGCATACTAACTCTTCAGGCGGACGTTCTTAATCCATAGCCAAAGTGTCTCTGTGTGTTCAGCTTAATCCACACTGGGAATGAGTATAGGCTGGATGTTGCACTTTAAATTCAACCCCTAAATTTATTCTGCAATAATTCACCCACATAGACAAATTCTTAATGAAAGCAATTTAAGGCGTTAAGCAAAACAGCTGTAAAGCTTAGTTCTTTCTTTATGCGGTAAAATGCTCGCTCTCCTTCCAATGATGCAGCTTGTTCCCACCTTGGGAACTTGGAAAGATGTTTCAAAGAGGAGTACATGAGATACAGGTCCATATACTCCCTCCTTTCTCCAGCTGCCCAATTCATTTGGCTTAGGTGATGCTGATCCTTCTCTTTTCCTTTTTTTTTTTGTTTGGCTGGTTTATTTTTTGTTTTTATCTTTTTATGGGATGTAAAGAAGAGTACACATGATGCTCTGGAATTTATGGTACTTGCTCCTGTTTTTCCTAGTAGGAGGTGAGCTGCTTGGGTGCTTGGTCTGCAGAACAGTCCTGCAATACTTCAACTCTTTACTGAAGATGTGACACTCGGTGTTCACTCTCCCCGCATAGAGGCCGGACCAGTGAAAGCGATAGTTTCTGGTCACGCCTGCCAGTGTGAAATGCCGTTTCTCTCTCTCTAAATTAAGTATCAGGGTAATGATGCCTATAAAACGCTGTGAAATTTTGAAAGACAAACATGATAGATGCACAAAATACAATAACCCCCCCTCTCAGTAGAAATAACAAGTTTTCTCAAAACCTGGTAATTTCAGTGTGCCACAATTCACACAATATCAGGCTTTAAAAATCCATAACTCAGATACCAGAAAACAAGACAAAGCAGAGCTAGTCCAGCAAACTACATAAAGTATCAATAAACTTTTTTATAATTCACATGCCGCAGGAGACCTACAGCAGCTTCTGCATATCCAAGTTTCTTTAATAGGTGGTGGTAGGTGAATACACAACAAGTGCAGTAAAGCACTGTCAAACCAAACCGTTAGGGATGACAGACCTCAACAGATGAAGTCATGATGGCAAGGTCAGCGGAATGTGAAACTTGGCTAATGATGTCATGCCCTTGTCAGCTTGCATCGCCTAAACATGTTAAGGTTTACCAGCAAGGCCTATGGCTTTGTGAGCGCTACTAAAGGGAATTTCAACCTGAAATAGGTCAATGTGAGCAGAATACAAATGCTTATGCTGCAGAGGCTCTTGGTGAAAGCCTGGCACTGCTGAAGTCAACATGAGCTCGGCCAGTGACCTCAGCGAGGCCAGGATTTTGCCCTTTGGCTTTTGCAGATATGACATTCAATTAAACCTCTTCGCTTGTATTCTGTAGATTGCTTTTCATTGTATTTCATAAGACATTTGTAGATTGTAAACTGTGGAGCAGGGAACTATGTTTCATTAAAGACCTGTACAGATCCCAAGTTAATGGCACCCTGGTCCTTCCAGGGCCACCCCGCACACACTGAAGAACAAAGCAATAAAAGAAAGCTCACCCGCAGGGCAAGAACAATCGCGCTGTAAGAATTAGCTAACATTAGTCATCCGAAAACAACTGCATGTGGTGCTCTATGCAGACAAGGAAAGCGGCGTGGGTAAGTCTGGAGGGAGCCACAACCAGCTTCCCCCTGTCAGAAGACATTATGATGAGCAGGTGCTCGTCGGGAGGAGATGTCTCCCAGGCAAGACCGAGCCACTCTGACAGTTGGTGCTCCAGGAGCCAGCCAAAGATTTCCAAAGGGGAAAGGGGCACTAAGAGAGGGGCTGGACAACAAGCCAGGGTGAAAGTAGGCTGCACCCCTTTGGGACAGAGATCAGTGGTGCGTCTGACGCTTCAGACAAGCAACTGGCCTTGAAACTCTGGCTGCCTCGCAGACGTGGCAATTGCGTTTTATACCAGTTCAATTTGGTTTTGAATCAACACTTAATGAATATGCACTAAAGCAAGTTCCTTCAAACAGGTTTTGTTTTTTGTGGTTTTGTGTTTTTGTGTTTTGGTTGGGTTGGTTTGGTTTTTTTTCCACTGCTAGGCATAGGCATTGCCAGGCTTACCAATTGAGCAGAGCAAAAAAATACTCCTCCACAGCCAGAGTTACAAAGGCAAAGGAGCAAACATGCTCATCCCTAAGAGAGGCAATCAGCAGAGATTCTCAGACCATACAGAACACTGTCTGAAATGTTGCACAGGCTGAATCTTTCCCTCATCTTGTCATAGAAGCACAGGTCTACCGAGCTCTGCTTAGCACATCTAAGGGCAGTAGAAGGGAAAGAGTAAAGGCAGTATATGTAATCCTTCTTCAGTGGCTTCTGTTCTCAGACATTTCAAAGCACACTCCTAAACTTCTCCAAATTTATTTTTAGAAACATCTTGACTCAAGAAACTTAAAGTCCAACAGAATCCCAATGGCCAGTGGCTATGAAAGTGAGAAAACTCATTTTGACACTCACATGTATGATTAGTTTCCAACAGAGTTGTTTGGTTTTTTAATTGCAAATATACAATTGTTTAATTGCAAACATGAATAAGTATTTAAATTGTACTTTAGCATTTACAGTGGAGGTATTGGCTTTTTTAAAAAAGATTGATTTATTCTTTTCTCCTTCTAACGTAGTAAATAAAACCAGATGGGAAGAGACAGAATTGACCAATTCTAAATACGTAAGGGCCAACGTCTTAGATATATTTAGGCAACTAAAACTAAAGAATGGGGCACTTCTAAAAAATCTCGCTACAACAGGCTAGATACCTTACTTCTGTGAAAGTCAAAGAGGGTTTTACAGTCAAACTGCCAAAAGAATGACAACCTGAAAGATAAGAAATAGAGTATTATTTGTGTCAGTGCCAGAAAAATATTAATGCAGGTGATATTACAGTGAATTAAATGAGACACAAGCAAGTAGCTAAGAAAAAGGTTTCAGAAAAGGAAAAAACATATACTGAACAAAAATTCATGTCATTAAGAATCCTAGAAATGCACATCTCTAATAATAGTCATTCAAGAGACACTTCAAGGAATATAGTGACCTCAAAAGAATTAGACAGGAGTAATAATCCTCTAGTGAGGAGGCAGATGCTGTCAGCCCCCCAAAAAATCAGGAGTAAAGAAAATAGCGTAAAGTAAAAAGTGAAAAGTAACAAGTTTGTGTGTTACTGCCACAGCATTTTGGGCTGGCCATGGACAGGCCCACGAGACAGCCCTTGGCAAGGCACACTGTGAGGTTCCTGGGACTGAAATGTGAAGTTGCTTCACCAAAACGTGCAGACCTGTATTTTGCTACTGACACAACTCTCCTCCTGCTTGCTGTGCACATACAAGTAAACTTCCAAAGCCAGGAGTAATGGGGAAGACAACATGTTTCAACGAGACAACCCAGTTTAGTAAAGTTTGAATGACTGTGAATAACCAAAAGCAAATTTCCTTACATTGTTAAAAAAATGTAAAAATCTCGGAAAATTACTTACATTCCTATAACAAGAAAGAAGCAGAAATAAAGGTACAAACGGGGAAAGTTTCTGGGAATATGAACACTTCAGGTAAGGTAGAAAGCAACATAGAAACCCTCTGTCAACATGTAACAAGATGAAGCTATGCAACTACAGGTTATTGCCATCAGCAGGCAGAACAGGAGTGTGCCCAACCACAGCACGGCCCCAAGACCAGAGAAGAGCAGAAAATTCTTTTGATTCAACAATGTCCTCTGTATCAAAAGTTGAGCAGGTGGCAAAGTTACAAACACTGAAATAGGTGAACAAACAAAGGAGATACTAATGATCACAAATAGCCACACTGACCATGGACTGGGCAAGTACCAAACCAGAAGTACGTAAGGTTCAACAGCAAATATCAGCCAGAAGCCAATGTAGGGGTGAAATAGGGTCTGTGGAAGAACAATGGCATGACAAACTGGCATAAGCATGAAGTGGTCTGCAAATCAGCCAGGCATAAACAAATGAATGGAAAGGCATCGCAATAGTTTTATTTAGCTAAAGAAAGAGAATACTAAAATACTACTTTTGTGCATTTTAAATTGAAATCCACTTTCCATCCAGAAGCAACTTGGCACAATCACAAGGAAAAAGGTATGTAGTTATTCAGCGTATACTAATGTGTTAGATAAAATGTAAAAATGTTGTTACAGAGAAAAACAGGTTATAGTATGCAACTGCTGTAATAAATATGTATGTAGGGCTAAAAGAGTAACAAATTTGGCGTAAAAGTATATTCAGTTGCAAATCTGTACATGTGCATGATTACAAAAATCAATAGGAATTTTTCTTTCTTTACTGAAGTACAAATACAAAAAAAGATCAAAATGAATGCCTTCAGCAAAGTTCCCTTGTTCTGGTTTCAGGCCAGTAAAAAAAGAATTTGAAGAACAGTTTTCAGAAGGCGTAAAAACCTCATAATTAATGATTTCTTCAAACACATCAGGAACGGGAAGCTATAGAGTTTGTAAGCCCATTAATTGATCAAAGTACAAAAGGAGCTCTCAGAGAAGATAAAGCAGAGGAGGAAAATTAAATTATTTTTTGCAGCCTTGAAGGAGTTTAGGAAAATTTCTGGGCTGGAACCCTTCTTCATAGATCAGAGGGGAAATGTCAGAGGAGCTATCTCAGAGCGAGTTCATTAGAGGAATCTATAGAAGAAATTGTCAAAATTAAGGTAACAAATTGTCAGGCCCAGATGATTTAAAAGCTGACCTACTAAAGGAAGCTGCAAGGCATTTAGAGCTGCCATGGCACTGCAGGAATGGAGGATGGCAAACATGATGGCAAATTTTTAAGAGTTGCAAGGTGTATCTGGAGAGCTACAATCTAGGAGCTGTAGCACCGACTAGTTTGACAAATGTACTGGGAGAATTGGCAGGAACTAAACCAGCAGATATTGGGAAAGTGTAGGACCCTGGAGAAGTAGCTTTCAAAAAGGGAAGTCACACCTTGCAAACCAGGCAGAGTTCTTTGAAGGCATCTAAGCAGATACCCAGTTAAGAACATGGGCACAAAAAAAAGTAAAATAATGCTTGTGCTGGGTTTGTTAAGTGTTCAGTGTCCTCTCTCCAAAAGTGAATGCCTGGGAAAGAGATGACCGGGGCAGATGTACACGATGCTCCTGATGAGTATTCTTAGTGTCTCCAATCATTTTGACTTTCAGGAACTCCTCAGGCAGCCTTTATTTCTATGCACTTAGTAACCCTCAATGGGTTTGGCATTTGTGAACTAACCCGGTCTGTCCCCTGAATCCACAAAAACATTATACTATTCACATTATGTGTGGCAACAAATTCTGAATCTTAACTACACGTTGCATGAAGAATCACCTTGCTTTTTTTGTTCTAAGTATGCTTTCTAGTAATGTCCTTCAGCATCCCCTGGTTCATCTAAAAAGACAGTGAATGAACAATTCCCACCCCCTCTTGCACATACTAATTGGGATTTAATCTCCTGGGATTCCTGAAAGGCATTTGACAATATCCTTCACCAAAAATTCCTCCAAAACATGTGCTACCACAAGACAGGAAAAGAACTCTTTTCAGGGATAAATAAAGAATTTTAAGAAATAAGGGGTAGGAAGAAACAACGAATTTTCTCAATGCAGGGAAGGCATCGGTAGAGTCTTACTGAAGTATTTGATAGGTTTGCCCTGTTCAACACACTTCTAAATTGCCTGGAAAAGGAGGTGAATAGTAAGATGGCTATGTTTTCTGTTGATAAGAATTTATTCAGTGTAATCATTATTAAAAAAAAAAAAAAAAAGAACTGCAGGATGCAGACTGACTGGATGATTAAGTGGCAGTTGAAATTCAAAGTAGATAAAATAAAGTAGCGAAAGTAGCATGCATGAGAAAAACAATCCTAACTTTACATGAACAATGACAGTCTTTGAATTAGCATTATCATTCAGGAATAAGATCTTGGAAATATAATAGACAGTCTATGAAAGTGTCAGCTCAGTGCTCAGGAGTAATAAAAAAAAGAGCAAATTGAATGTTAGGAGTTATTAGGAAAGGAAAAGAGAAGAAGGGAGAGAACGTCACCCCACACTGCACAGATTTGAGGCACCCATACCTTGAATACTGTGGGCAGTTCTGGTCCATCCATCTCCAAAGTGTATAGCAGGTCTGAAAAAGGATTCAGAGAAGGAGTATCGGAGCAACAAAGGTATCAAATAGCTTCTGCATCAGAAATTATTTAATAGATTAGGTCTTTTCAGTCTGAAAAGAGATAAGTGAATGAAGCTATAAGAAGGTTTATGAAACCACAAGTGTATAGGGAACATAAATAAGAATGTTGTGTTCATTGTGTTTCCTAATACAAGAACCAGGAAATAGCAAAGGAAGCTGGAAGATGGCAAATTCAAAACAGAAGAAATAATACACAGTCAGCTGTGGAATGTCTTTCCATAGGCTTTCATGAAAGTTTCTCTGGCTTCATAAAGTGATTAGTCAAATCAGGGTAAGAAAAATCCATCCAGCTCTATTAAATACGAGGACAAAATGTGTAGCCCATGAACAGCAGGTCACCAGCTGAGACATTATGCTCAGGAAGGATTTTACAGCTGCCCTGGCTTTGTACTTCTCCCAGTGCATCAACAGTTAGCTTCTATAAGAGAGAAGATAATGGATTAAATGAATATTTCGGCTGTACAGCGTTAGACTTTCTCATGTGCCTAATCAATATGCACCAGCTTCTAAGTTTTACAGCTAATAAAATACTTTTTAAAGAAAAATATAGTAAAGTAGACATATTTGGTACAGGACACACTGACAGACAATGAGCATGGAGCCCCACCAGACTACGAAAAAGATATTTTTTTCTGTGGGATATTAAAGTTTCACATTTGAAAGCTATAACATCAGCTGTGAAAGAAATAAGTGAATGCAAGTTACCAACAAATTGACGCAAGAGCAGTGCTTCAACAGAAGGTCTAACCATCGAATGTCTTCATGGCAATGGAAGATAGCCAGTTGTGTTGACATTAGCGTACCAATACAGGTGCAAAAGGAGTTTATCTCAGTCACGGTACCACCCAGTTTTAACTACAACAAATACCGAGATGTTAGTTTTAGGTCTTGGTTTGCCACTTTGCAGTAACCACAGACTGCCAGTTATAGAACTCAGAGTTTGAACCTTGCTTTGCTTCCACTCGCTTTGGTACCACTGAGTAGCACTATTTGGTGGCATTGATGCCAGTGTGTCCTGATCCTTTTCTGGAGCCCCAGCTGGGAGAAACAATCCAGGTATTTGTGGATGGGCACATCAATGGCAGAGGTACAGCGAGCCTGAGGACAAGCCTGAGATTTTGTAGTGGTCTCATAGTTACAGGCATGACTGAGAGACATTTGGCCACCAGTCTCTGTCATGTTCAGCTGCAGAAAAATGTTCTCAGCTCTTTGAAAAATAGAGCTTCGAGATCTTGCTGTTAAATAGACCAGGCTACACTGAAACTTGGCAAAAAACTCCATACATGTTGTCCTGGGGGTTGGTAAAGACAGGGGAACCTAGAGGGTTTTAGAGTCACAAAAAAAAAGAAGAGACCTCAGCAATACCATTACCACTTACTTCCCAATGACTTCCCACAGAAGAAATTATGAGTTACAAAATATCCCTGGCTTTGCTTTGCTTCCCACATGGCATGTGATGCAGCAGGTGCTGCTCTCCAACAAATGAGCAAGGGAGGAGTGGCTGGGAGGTGTCCAGTGTCACAAGATCAGGACCTCTGCGCGCACACACACACAGAGCCATCCCCAGGCAAGGAGAGAACCAACAACCAGGCTGCTACCCTGCCTGTTCCTACAGGGGCAGAGGGCACCTCCCCACTGCCTGACATCCCTGGGAAACTCCTCAGGGTGGGCAGAACATCTGTACTTATTTGCTGGATATCTAGAGTACCTTCTTAACCCCTCTTTGAAAAGGTGCACCACACATTAAATCATAATCAGCCAGGCTCCAGACAGAATTTAAAGCATAGACCTACTGTACGTGCCAAGCCATCCTACCTCACTTCTCTGGGCAGGTTTCACAATCCAAGCACCATCCTCATCATAAAGACAGCAGTGTTTCAAGTTTTCAGGGATACAGTACCCCCATAGCTTCAATCACCTTTACCTACCATTACCGGTGTTAAGCACTCTGAAAATGAGAGCCTCAAGGACTTGATTTTGGTTAGTTTTACCTGAGCTGCAGCTGAAAACACTCAGCCCACTTATCCCATCAGTGGGAAAAGACAGCCCACCTAGAGTGGTTTGGAAATGAAGGGAACTTTTGTTAGAGTTTTTTGCTAGCATTCTAGCAAACCTCCCAAACAGGAATTTCAGAACTCAAATAACTAGTTGTTCAGAACTGGCAGCACATAAAGTCTCACAGAAAGATAAAATAATATAAGAAATCTCCATGTGTCCTTCACCAGATAATTGAAAAACATCCTGCAAATTGTTCTGACATGTTTTTGAACTTGCGTTTTCCTCTATGAATTGGTGTTAAACTGTGACCCTTTGCTTGGCCATTTAGCAAATAGGAAGGTTGTCACATTAAATCATTATAAAATACAGCCACATTTGCATTCCAATTTTAGTCTGCATTTCTCTAGTAAAGAAGACAAAATAAGAGTTACCTTTAATTGAAGTGACTCCCCAGAATGCTAATGAACCCTTGATTGAGTTTGGATGTTTTCATAATTCTGATGTTCTTATTTTGCTGATGAAAGAGTCAAGAAGAGAGCTGACCTCCTTTAATATCCTTCTGTTCAATGGAAGGAAACATACAGGGAATTGTATTCTTTTCTAAAATTACAAAGAATTTTTCACTTGCCTGGCGACTGACAGAAGGTGACAGGACAAAATAGGAGTGAGAAAAGTCATCACGTTTTGGTGTTCACATTTTGCTTACTGGTAGAATATTTTTCTGAGCGCACAGGCTGTGTTGGACTTAGAAAGCAGAAACATGTAGTTTGCTCATTTCTCTAGCGGCACAAAGTTGGCCTTCCTTTCTTTACGAGACAGACTTCACAATAAACAGATGCAGAAAATGCGAAGGTTTTTCAGCACACCACTTGACATATTTTGTTTTCAGCAGAAACACAGTCATTAGGCCAAATGCTCCCTCTTGCACTTTATGCAGTAATATACACTCAGGCGGAGCAGAACACAGTATAGCAGGAGAATGGGGGCTCGTGCCCTCGCTTTGCACAGGTGCATGGGATTACCCGCCCCAAACAGCAGATGAGAACTCATCCAACGCGCTCTGCCCTCCGCATGGCACAGCCGGTTCGAT
The DNA here is from genome assembly GCA_013398815.1 of Ibidorhyncha struthersii. Classification (NCBI taxonomy): domain Eukaryota; kingdom Metazoa; phylum Chordata; class Aves; order Charadriiformes; family Charadriidae; genus Ibidorhyncha; species Ibidorhyncha struthersii. Next base: position 115,010 of record VZSZ01003072.1, on the reverse strand, counting down.
CCGAGCTGCTCCTCCTGCCAGAGCCCTCATTGCTCTGCGGTGACACTGACGGATTAACTCCCCTCCCTCCTCTCCAGAAGCCAAGGTGCATAACAAAAGATGCAATATTACGAATCAACACAAACATGTCTCTCCTGTTTAGGGAGAGAATGGTCCTAAAACTTTGTTTGGGAATTTTCAAAATAGGGCATTGCTATAAAAAAGATTTTGCTTTGGCTTAGCATTTCCAAATCAAACTTTGGGAGATGAACAATTTTTAAAATGAAATGGCAAACAAAAGCCAAGTGTTTTCTGCCAGTTTTTCTACTATTTCAAATGCTGATTGGAAACAAACATGGAAATGAGCATGGAGTCGGAATACCAGTTGTGAGGGCAGCATAAGCATGTCTGAATAAACAAGAGCTGACACAGAACCTTCACTCAGTTTCCGAACCAAAGGGTTACAGATAGAGAAAGCTGAGATCTTTCTCTTTGTTTCATGTCCTTGTATTTCCCTGTTTTATTTGGAAGTAGAAGTCATAAAACCTACCAGACAGATGCTATTTCGCTTCCCCACGATTAAAGGACAAGTGAATCTTTGAGGAAAAGCCTGCCTCATAAACTGCCAGCTCCTGATGTGACAGGCAGAGAAGCTCCCCTGAGATTTAAATACATATCCAACAAAATTTTGCTATCTGTCCAAACACTGCATTTAAGGGGCTGCTGATATTATAGATAGGTTTTCAGCTATGACAATAGTCTCAGTTACAAAAGGGAAAGAAAAAAATCTTTTCTCTTCCAGGATTAGCCTTTTCTTCAGGTTTTAAGATGTGCCAATGTGGAACATGCAAAATGCTTCACTTCCTTACTTAACAAGTCATCATTTGCATTAAAACAAGCAGAGTACTTCACATTTTACCAACAGAGAAGTGTGCGGGAACAAGGTATCCCAACAGCAAACCTCAGGACAGCAGAGGGAGGACTTGCTGGAGTTGGCAGGCTCAGCTGTTCGCTATGCACAGACCTTAACAAAGGTTTGCAGCGTGCTATAAGTAATTAAATGTTGAGGGGCTCATTTTGGAGAGCGAAGCCTGCTAATTCAGTGCCTTGAAAACATTCTCATAACAATGACAGGGCTTTTTTTAGTTCTAGCTTCACATTATCGTGAAGTGCAAGGTTAGATCCCACTTCAATTGATTAAGTGCGGATTGCCCCAGTAGACAGATTTGATTATGCCGCAAGTATGAGCTTGGGGAGAGTAATCAGTAGTTTCATCCTCATTCTGCGTCTCCAGTTCCACATTTAGGTTGCGAGCAGAGCCTTTCACGTTTCTTAATTTATTTTTACAAGATATCACAGATCCACAGCTGTTTGGCGGCAGACACAGAAGGTGGTGCATTTTTGAAACATATTGAGCCCTTAATTATTAAGGCACTTCTTGTTTTGGTGACCTCCATCCTTGTTCAACTTATCTGTTGTCACAGTCAGCAATAGCTGTGGAAGAAATGGAGCAAAGACAGCTAAACTGTTTAGGCAGCAGCATTAATGCTGACTTTGATTGCTTTCTTCACCTGTTCACTGCCTTCTATTTAAAATTGTCAGGTGGCTGGCAAAGCACTCAGGAAAGTTTACATTTGTCCAGTCATGATTTTCAGAATACAGGGGTTTTGTCCTTGACTTTTATTCTTCTATCTTGCAGGGACATTCACACAAAACCAGGTTCTGAATTGTATGATAATCTGATGTTAATGAGAGATAAGAAAAGACACTAATATCCAGGTTAGCTCTATAAAAAATATTTCAGTGACCAGTGCCCAGTAATCCACAGTATATACGTGGTTTAAAAACAGTAAAAGGAAAAAAAACAGCATTCAAATACTTTTACAAGAGTAGCACGATCATAAGTAGCCCCCAAAAAGGACCAAAGATTTGGTGGAGAGAATTGCTGAGCAAAATCCAATATGCATAATTAGTATGTATTTTACTAACCTCAGTAAATTTACTCAAATGCCACAGGTGGACTGACAAATTGAAATATATTTCTTAGGGCATTACAGCCATGTGTTACTTTCTGCCAGTATTTTCTTCCAACCTATTTGGGGCTTTGAGTGCAGAACTTTGGGTCATTTCCATATTTCCTGGGCAACAACTCCTACCTGACCGGCAACAGTGATCTATCTTGACTGAGCTATAGCCTCAAGAGGAATGTCTTCTGGGTTTTGAACATCTACCTTCATAGGAAAACCTCTCTGTAATGATTGCTTAAAATCTAGAAGTACATATTTATTTCAGAAATATCTTCCCTGAAGCTGATTTGTCTTTATGGAAAATGTTGGCTGGAAATCACAAAACAGGTTTGAATATTACTAAAAGCATTCTTGTTTAAAAAAGACATGTCAGCAATGTGCCACAGTCTTAATTACTGCAGAGAAATTAGCAAATAATTATATGCAAATAAATGAAGCTAATCAAAGTTATTAGCACATTTTGCTAGTCAATCATTTCAATTGCTTTAGGCTATGTTACAGCATTGGTATCGGAGAATCAGCTATAAAAAAATAACAACAAAACTTTATTATGTGGGTATCCAGCATTTGTATAAACATTTAAAATGTGGTATTGAACCAGCTGACCCACTTGGTATTCAACGGGAAGGGCTCTGGTAATCCATATTACCAACATTATGAGAATGGTTTTATATGGAAGCTGGGGTTGGCAGTCCAATATATCCTATTTTTCAGTTTGTTCTAGAAGTATGCCCATTCAGTTAAAAGATATTTCTATGCTGGGTTTTTGCTTCAGGCTGTATTTGTTACTGGGGCTGTCTGTTTGAGTGTTTCTATCATTTCAGGAACCAAGACTTGGAGAAATATGTTGGTTTACCAGTCTTAAAAATTCTGATTGGAGAAGAGACAAATCTGGCAGTACTGTGTTCCGACACAACGGCTGGTTCCGGCTTCTGAGTTGCACTTTTTCTGCCCTCTAATAAATCAGCCCAGATTTTGCCAGTCTTTAACTTCTGGGTAAAAAAAAAAGCAGTTTGTTCTTTTTGGGTGGAGACTTCCATTTTCTCAGTACAGTTTCCAAGAATTTCCTTTTCCCTGGTCTTGCTCAGGCTGCTCCAGTGACTGGGAGGGCACTGTCCCCTCTGCATGACTCACAGCCTCCGGGACGCCCAGCCAAGGCAGATTTGTCTTTCATGGGTGTTCTGGGCTCGGCTGCTTCCCATTGCTGGAGCGGAGATGACTCAAAGGCCAGAGGAAGAAGAAAGAGAGGAACAAGGATCCTGGGAAGGCTGAGACTCAGTGCTGGAGAAGAAAAGAATATTGGCTGCCCAAATCGATTGGGGCTCAGCCAGAGGGAAAACAGAGCCTGGCTCTGTGGTGAAAAGCACCGTGGAGGAAGGATGTGACTAACTGGGGAAGGAGGGATAACTGGGAGTTCAGGAGAGCAGGAGCCAGCTAGAGATGCAGAGCTGGTGATACAGCATGCTGGTGATGGGAGATGCAACTCGCCGCTGCTGGTAGAGGTTCTGGGAGCGTGGGGAAAGTGGCAGCGGCAGCAGCAAGGTGACCCGAGGACAAACAGTGGCAGGGCTGGGCAGGCAGGGTACAGGCAGTGCTGGACCCCCCCCGTCAGCCTCGGCAGGAGAGACAAGTGGCAGCTCTGAGCTGTCTACGTTTTGTTGGTTCACTACTGGAGTCTCATCCCTGGGGAAAATAGGTACTAGTATGGCGAAGAGTGGACTTCAATCAATGCCAGTGTGCTGGCACGGTGAGCAGAGGTGCCTGGATATTAATCCTGCTGACACTTGCTTATTCGCTCACCGCAAATGCCTGCTCGCTTAATTGCTTTCAAGAGATTCACTCTCTTCATCTGTAGGACCAGGTTCTTGGTGACTGTGGTTCAAGGGAATGACTGCAAGATTTAAACATACATACTTAGAAAGATGATAAAAATGCAGACTTCAAGACTTTGTTACAATCCTTATACACGTACACACTCAGCTATTGTTTTAGGACTGTCTCTCTTGTTATGTGAATATTAGTAAATAAAACAGTCCAAGGGAGCATTCCCAGGCACTGGAGCTGCTACAGCTGCCTCCAGCTCAAGGCTGGCCTGTGCCAGCTCCTGCTCTACCAAACCATTCCAAGACACATTTTGGGAGCTAGCACAGGCTGGATTCCTTTGCATCAGACACGTCAGATGTGACACCTCACCCCAAGGCCTAGGGGAATTTAGCAGAGATGTGGACCCTTTCATGGCAGCTGCCCTCTGTGCCCAGGAACCATCCCGGGCAGATTTAGTTGATGAGTTCAGGCATAGCTTTTATATGACACTGCAGTCAACTTCCTATTCCCCATTCCTCATGTATAATGGGGATTTTATTATTATGGTTTATTTTTAATGTATGGTAAGTTTTAGAAGAGAAACAATTCCACTGGTCGATTTTTCTCAGATTTGCCCAGCTCTACTTAAGCTCCTAGAAGCTAGTTCAGATTGAGCATCCTCAGAAACTTCTTACAGGTATTAACATGCAAGAACATACTATGTTAGTGGTGTATCATACAGCTCCAGAACGGTGTCATCCTAGGAGCAGTAAATGGATTATTTGTTATAATGTCTTCTATTATTTCTAATATTGGCTCAAATCATTGTAATAATTGTGATGTTCACTTTATCTTTATATGTTGGACCTCCTACCCATGACTCAGGTCTGCACTCAGAAGATCCTCATTCATCTGAGAGAACTCTGAATTCATTCATACATTCAGGCACCTCCTCATGAGTTCAGCCCTCATAATGTTCCTCCACTTTTATTTCAATGGGTCACAACTTCAGGTGCTGAAATACTGAAATATTGAATATTACGTCTCACCTGGGAAATGAGAAAGACTTCATTTTACAGTTTATGGATTATAAATGTCAGAGCAGTCACTGTTTTCATAGTCTGCAGAATCACCAGATATGTACACAGTACAGTTGTTCTAATATTGCAGATATGGGACAACAAGATTCTTCCTGATATTAAAGCATTTCCTTCCTGTGGCATTTTTTATTTATTTTATCTCATTATTCTGTTCATGAAATTTTCAGTTGTTGCTGGATTAAAAAGACTGATTATGTGCATCAACATTTTTTTGTACCCTTCAGTGATATTTTCTCTTTTCATTCATCAGGCTTTTGAGAAAAATCCTTTTCTCTATTTATCCTTACTTGTCAATTTAAAGAAGTCTGAACATTTGATTTGAAGTATATTTCCAGCAGAAATCACAAGTTTAAAACACTTTGCCAAACAGAGGAATCAGGATATCTTGTGCTTCTTTTAATGTAGAAAAATGACATAGAATTTGGAAAATCAGAAAAATATGTGCTTAAGATATTACGTAAGACATGACCACAGTTGTATGTTAGGTCCTTATTTTTTCTTTTTCTCCTCTTTCTAGCCATAGTTAACAGTTTATATATAATTAAATACACTTATATAGCAGATTCATTAGGCACATTAAAATTCTAAATAATTGCCTTGTACAACTAGAAAAATAATACAGTAAAAACAGAGTAGCTACTCAGAGCGCCTTCAAATCCTTGAAAAGGAGAATTATTTACAGCAATTGCCAGATTAAGGTAACTACTGTAACAGTCCACCACTCCCATATATGTCAAAGGAATGTGTATTTTTATAACAAGCCAAATGGCTGTGTAGGCTATTAGAATCACTTTACGATGCTGCTGTAGCTGAGACAACATCTCGCAACAACTTAGATTTATATGTCTAATAATGGTCTCCTTTGTTTAATATATTTTTTCGGTGATTTTGTGTGGCCTTCCTGTTTTCTAATGTAGATTAGTGGCAATGTGTTTGTTTTAGTAGAGAGGCTCTGCTCCATAGCATTGTTTGTGCAGACTGTGCAACGTTACCCACTAAGTGTTTACTATATGGGGCATTAAAACTCAGATTTATGTTGCATCTTTAGAGGCAGTAGTCAGCTGCAGTTGTTATTATAACAATTCAATTTTTGTATAATACACAGTAAACCTCCATTGAGAATGGTTTTATACTCTTTTAATGCACTCCATATGCTGAAAGAAATAGTTGAAGATTAAGGGAAGTTTATGGTAGATGCTCGCTAAACTTCTTGTTTTCATTCGGAAAGCCCAGAGGTCCGTAACGGCCCGGTGTTCTGGGGCTGGCTGCCATCTCTCTTCTCCGTCTCAAGCAGATCTCGGGGGCTGTGCAGGCCAAAAGCGATGAAGAGTCACCGTCCAGCCTCAACTCTCATCTCTCTGCCTCTCCCGCCTCCTTTCTCATCCATCCAATATGTTTTTTCTTGTGCTATTTTCTCTCCTGACCTCAGTTTTGGGATACTTAATATGAAAGAAACTGCAATGGAGAAACTTCTACTCCGATACTTCTGCTCTTTCTTTTATACTGGTATCTTTTTTTATGTATTCCGCACAAATATGGATCTATGCCATCTTTCTTACCCATAGACCCCCAATTTCTGTCTCATTTTTCTGTAACTTAATCATGTGCTTGGCAGTACAGGAATATAAAGATCATCTGTGAAATTCTGAAAGGAGAGAAGCCAAACAAAATTGTAGTTATAGATGGACTCAGTATCTCAATGATTGACTTCAGAAAATCAAAAGGCAGTCAATACATCTTTACACAGAGGAGGAAAAATGCATTCCTATGCTGGGCCAATAAATAAAGAACTATGTACCAAATTTTTAAAGCTATGTGGTTTCTCATGCAGGTGGTCACATGTAATTTATGGACAGGGACAGTAGCAAAGAGGTTTGTGAGGCAGGTTTTGTTCCCAGAAGAAGGGAATTGCTTGTGCTAATGGACCAGCTTGGCTAAGGGTGACTTCACCTGGGACATATCACAAGAAACAGAGCAGTATAAAGTCCTCCAAACCAGGAGGGAACAGTATCAGCTTTGACAGTGCAGCATAAATCCAGCTTTTAGTTCCCTACACAATAAACACTTGGTGCCCAATGTTGCACAGGCCACACCACAGTGCTGCGGAGCAGGACCTCTCTATGTCAGCAAACAAAGCCATTAATCTACAATAGAAAATATGAAGGCCACACAAAATTACCTAATATCACTTATTATGCAAAATAATGCACTGATGCCCACTGACAATGCTGGAAGTAGCGTGGTTCAGGGACCAAGAGGAGCCTGACTGCAGCATCCCAGAGACCTCAGAGCTTAGACACAAAAGATTTAGGAGAAACAGAAATGAAAATTGCAATAGTCAAGTCACGTGGTGACTAGGACATGATGAAAGGTTTCAACAGAGGAGCGGCTGGTGCAGGTCTGGGTAGGGCAACTGGGAGCCCACTGGACAGAGCTGGGAGAAAGGCAGATGGCGCCAAACCTGACTCAAGATACCCGCCGGGAGAATGAAGCAGAAGGCTGATTTAAGAGAAATAAGCATGTTGTTGGGGAGGAAAAAGTCAAAAAACGTGCTTAAGGTAGGAGGAAGATCCTTCAGAAAGTTAGCGAGGTTCTGGTGTAGGCTGGAAAGTGAGGCAGCGAAGAGTGGAGGGAGGGCTTGGTTGAAAAGAGACACAATCATGCTGTTCAAGACACAGTTGCAGCAGTACTTTTGGAGACCACTCTGGGCAACATTAAATTTGAATTACATTCCCCAGAGACAATGATCCTCAGTGAAAAAGCCCGGATGTAACTCACTTAGGAAAATAGTGTGTGAATAAATAAACGTTCCAGGAAGAAACTACATTACCACTGGAATTAACTTATGTGAAATTTGTCAAGTTAAAGGCCTCAGAGTTACTGGTTTCACCATATGTTTGTAATTTTTTTCTTTCAGAGCAGCTGCTATTTTCCTAAGATGTTCAGGTCATGCCCCTATTGTCTAACCATGACTAGCAACATTAAAACATTTCCCAACCAAATAAAGTCTGAAAGCTATTTCTTAACTAGCTGCATATTATTTTATTTCTTTCTCTTTGTTCTTCAGATGCAGTTCAGAAAAGTGTGGACTCCCTTTCGGAAATCAATCCNTCAACCCCTCCTTAAACAATTGGGCTTCCTTTTTTTTTTTTTTTGTTAAGCTTAATCACTTTGCTAGGAATGCACTGTGAATTGAAGCATTATCAGTGTTCTGCAGGGAAAGTAAAGAGTGTGAGAAGAAAAGGGTTACAGTGGGGTGTTGCTGCTGAAACAGTGCTGGGAAGGCTGGGCAGCCTCTCTACAGCTACGTGGGCTTTTGGCTGCTGCAGTTAATAAACGGGGATCTGACAGGCTGGCAGGACTGCTCCTTCCCTCTGGCCAAGAAGCTGCTGTACACTATCATCGGTGAGTAGGAAGAAAATGTAAAGTTTATGCTGCAGCTGAGAGAAATCGGTGAGCAGTAAAGGATGGGGACAGGTCAGTAATGCAGAGTGAACGTGGTGCATCAATTTATAAAGCAGGTGGTGTCAGGCAACAGACATTCTGAATATGACCAAAGCAAAATTATATGCCTAGAAATAAAAAAGGTGGCTTGTATTATGCATTAACGTTCTCTGGAAAATAATTGCCCTGCAGGGGACATTGTGTATAACCAATTGAACATAAGCTCCCAGCAATATACTGTCATCTGAAGTGTCACTGTGATTTTTGGATTGATAAATACATGCATACATACCTTTGAGTCTGTGTAAGTCTTTGATGGCAGTATAAACTTTATTCCTTCTCTAGACACATTGGAAGGTCTGTGCAGCTCTTCCCATGACCAAATAGAAGGTATGTGGTGGCTACAGTCCAGCAGATGTCCTGCATCTAAAAGGTTTGAGCATACATCCTGCATGACAAATTTCATGAGCCCCCAAGTTGGAAATGACCTTTATTTGCCCTGCAAATGTGTCTGGGGCTGAAGGACACCTGAAATGGCAAAGCTGACAAAGCTGGGGGTGGTGCCCTACACAGCCACCAGCATGAGTCCGGGATCTGTTCACCTGCACCGGGCTGGCACAGTAGTAACAACCCTGTGACAAGCCAAGCTTGGTTGTTGTCTAACACAGCTCAAGTGCGTCCAGATCTGTGTGGACCGGGGGATATGAAATTCAATGGCTTTGCCTCAAACTGTCCATCCTTTGCTGCACCGTTTTTATCCGCACACAGTTTTCTTGAGCAGGCAGACCCAATCTGGCACCTTCTACTCTGATATTCCAGCTATTGTGCCTCTCTAGCTTTGCCTGTTAATTTTCGTGCCACTCAGCTGCCTAATGTGAGCCAAAGACATGCCCTGCAGCAAGGTGCCACACTGGACAGCAGGGACAGCAGGGAGGAGGTGGCTGTAGGAGGGGTGTAAAGCCCCAGTGGTTTCAGTACACCTCCATCAGGCAGGACTTACCTAAAACCACTGCCAGTCCTTCTCTGGTGAAATGCTCTAAAAAGAGAAATCAGGAGGTCCCCAGCAAATGTCCGTGCTCAGGGTCTCCTGCATGCACCTCCATGGTGTGTGAAGGGGCCAATGGCAAACTCCCAAATCTATCTTCCCCCTCTGCGTCAATAACTGCCTGCCCAAGTTCACTGCACGCATCTCTACACAGATGCTCCCATGTTCTCTGGTCAGAAAAAGGCAGAGTTTACCCCCAAGTTGTGCGAGGTGGAACCACCACTGCCATTGCTCTGCCATGAGACCTGGGATTGCTGCAACTCCAAAACCTCCCTTCCAGGGAGGCAGTGGTGATCCCATCCTGCTGCCTGCCCCCGAGGCGTGTTGAGGAATTCCCATCTCCTCTGAGTAAACAAGCCCTGGCAAGAGATAAAGTCAGGTTTTAAAGAACTGCCTCCTTGACTTACAAGCACAGAAAATCCATGGGGCTTGTCCTCCTAAGTCACTTAGATAGCCTGCGTATTCTTGGGATTTTTTGTCTGAACGACAACCTTAAATCCCTCTCTGGATCTTACTGCCGGTGATTTGGTGTTTGGTATTTCCCACTCAGTACTTCCTTATGGACTGGAAGGGGGGCTGGTCTCCACCACCCCTTCAGGGGAGCACACAGGGTGTCGATTCCCCTGCCCACCTCTCCCCTTCTCCCACATGCTCCCTGCAAAGCCAGAAAGCTCCTGGGAACACTGGAGATCAGGAGAAACACTCCTGCCTGGAGGAGTATGCTGCAGACTCGCAGACCCCAGGCACAGCCCTGCTCATCTGAGGGCCGCAGTGGCTGCCCGGCTTCTCTCCCTCCAGCGTTCAGAGCAGCGTCCAAGGAGGGCTCACCATGCCAGAGTGGGTGGCACCGCCAGCACCCATCCTGGCGGTGGTCTCCAGCACTCCCTCCACCACTCCCTGCTGGCTGTGTGGGCAGCTGGAGCACAGCTGTCCCGCTCCAACCTTGAAAACAGGCTGAACAGTAAGCGCTGAGCTTCGCTTCAGACCACACAGGCGGCAATCTGGAAATGACGCATCTTTTTCTGGATCCGGCCTTTCAGCAGAAGAGAGAAAACCCCTCTCCTCAGCCAGGCTCATCCTCAACCTGGTGTTTGGCTTCATTGCACTCAACATGATAACAAACATCTGGCTGAATTTGGCTTCCCATCTGGGCCGTTCCTGTGGTTTCCCCATCCCAACTGACATTTCCTTCCTCTCCTACTTTACAAGGAATTCCTATAATCCTTTCTACATGTTTTTCAGAATTAACGAGAATTAATGAGCACCTGTCTCTGTACTCTGCCTGTAACTATCTTTCAGCTTAATAGGCCCGGTGCTTCCGGTACCCAATTTAGGAAAAAATGACATAGAAACACGACATACCAGAAGCTTGAGGTATCACAGAGAAATTACAAATGCTAAATGGGTAGTGAAGTCTGTAACTGAAGGCAAGTCATTTTCTCTTTGCTAACACTCTGGGGATTATTTGAACATCTTAACCTTCATGAAGCACTGAAGACATAATATTCAATTTTTTTTTCCTCTCTAAAGAAGAGCTCTACTTTTCTAGACAGTGTGTTAAAAACAGAGCATGAACTATTTTATTTATTTTTTAAAATTGCTCTGAAAGCATATTTTGGTAATCCAGCTGAGAATACAGGATGTAATATTTAGGGGTTTTTTTGAATGTTACATAGCCTTAGCATCTGGAATATATAAGGAACTGAGAGACTGTTGTGGTTTAACCCCAGCCGGCAACTAAGCACCACGCAGCTGCTCACTCACTTCCCCCAGTTGTGATGGGAGAGAGAATCGGAAGAGTAGAAGTGAGATAAAGACAGTTTAGTGGGTAGAGCAAAAACCACACATGCAAGCAAAGCAAAACAAGGAATTAATTCACTGCTTCCCATGAGCAGGCAGGTGTTCAGCCATCTCTAGGAAAGCAGGGCTCCATCACGCGTAACTGTTACTTGGGAAGACAAATGCTGTAACTCCAAATGTCCCTCCCTTCCTTCCTCTTCCCCTCAGCTTTATATACTAAGTAGGATGTCACATGGTATGGAATATCCCTTTGGTCAGTTGGGGTCAGCTGTCCCGGCTGTGTCCCCTACCAGCGTCTTGTGTCCTCCCAGCCTGCTCGCTGGTGGGGTGGTGTGAGGACCAGAAAAGGCCTTGATTGCTTAGCAACAACCCCAAACATCAGTGTTTTACCAACACTATTTTCATCCCAAATCCAAAACACAGCACTATACCAGCTGCTAATAAAAAACTTAACTCTATTCCAACTGAAACCACAACAGAGATATATCAACAGAAAAGAAAATGTATGCAACATGGCATCAGGGAACGGCCAATCACTGGAAAGTCTTCAAGAAATCAGCACAGAAAAGAAGGGTGACTGTGGTTTCTAACCTGCAAAATTAGCAATAAGGATTTAGTGATCTGGATACTCTTGAGACCATTATATGAGAACACGGACAAAATGAAAGATACTTTGATCTACGGTTCCCATTTAGAAAACCCTAAAATTAGCTACAGTATATCTGAGGTGCTGAGTGTATCTCATAGACCACTGAACAGGTCTGTAATTAACTTTGGTTCTTGGAGTGCAAAAGGACATATGATTGATTATCATCCAGACAACAGGCCTGGAAAATGCAGCTCTGTCATGGATATACGGGTATATAAAGCTCCCTGCAAATTCTATTTCAGTTATATGGTGTGGTATTCAGAAAAAAATTGCTCAATTTTGGAGAATACTATTTTTAAGGTCAGATTTTGATATTAGAATACACTGGATAAAAATGCTCTGGGGAATGAAAGCCAGCAGCAAGCACTCAGGACATATGACAAAGCCCAGGATCAGAGCCAGGGGTTTCCATTCACACTCCTGACCCCAACACAAGACTATTTTGGGGAATCTTCTCAAACCATCTCTGCCTAAGGGCCACAGAGTGATGTGGCCCAAGGCTGCCTGGCTCTCTGCGTGTGTTTGTGTCACCAGTGGAAAAGGAGCAGTGGGCTGAGGTGAGGGAGGCTTAGGTGCACCCTGCTGCCACTTCTGCCAAGCACCATTCAAACACCTGGTGAGCCGGACAATCCCCAGAAAGGCTCCCAGAGGGAAAACTAGCTTTAAACAGCCTCAGCAGAGAGCTGGAGCAGCCCATCAGCAGGATCAATCTGAAGGAACGGTTTAACTCCTTGCTATTAGGTAACATCGACATTTTTACCGTATTTCTAACAAAAGAAGGATTTCTTTAGCAAAAGAGAAAAAACATTGAAGTTAATAATTTTACACACACAAATAATAAATCTTCACCACAAAAAGTTAAATATTGGCACAGGATCCTTACGCATCTCAGAGGTTTTATTCACTTTGCTGAGCTTAGTCCCATTAAATTGTACATAGCTGCTAAGAAAGGTTCACAACTCTTAAGCACACAAATCTTCTCATTTATATTACCACTAGGTGGCTCAAAATCAAACAGCAAAATACACTGCTCAATCTATGATCAGAATAAACACACACTATTTAAAGACTGTTATGTGCTGCCTCATAATTGTCATACTTCAAAATTTTCTATAAATCAGCAAGCTCCCCAGCTTAGTGGTAAACACTCTCCTGAGAGAGCAGAGCTGTCATAGCCTCAGACACATTATAGCTCTTAAAGACAGACATTGCTTGTGAATGTGTGGGAGAGCAACATCCAAATGAGTAATTTATATTTTTCTTCTTCTTAAATCAGTTGCTACAGAATGAAGTCACCAGCTGACAGAGAGCAATGGAGGATGTTCAAAAGCATCTAAAGAGCAGCCTTAGCACATTATATCTTAATTTCTTTTTAAAAATCATCTGAACTAGTAACTTGTTTTGTTTCATAGTGATTACCTTTATTTATAACTGTTAGCAGCTTATGACTTGAGGTCTAACTTTCTATTACACATTTCTTTAGATTAAGGACAAAGCTTGCAAATCAAACCCGTCCTTACTTGGAAGTAACTTACTGATAGGCGAGACTCCTGGGTATAGATATATATGTGCAATCAATCAAACCTGCTGGCTTAACAGCACTTTGCTCTTTCCAGGTCAAGCAAAATAAATAGAAAGGACAGTTTCTGTAGAACTTCAAGAGGCAGATTATGTTATCTGCTACCTTACAGCCAGCCATTATCCTGCCACTGACATATGAATCGCCTCCTACTGAGGATGATGGGACTTGTTAAACACGAGGGTGTCAGAGAGAGCGAGAGACAGGCATAGAAAGGATTTCTATTTTCTCATAATTCAAATGCCGTAAGTGTTGCATGCAAATCTCCCATTTCTTATACGAAGCAAGACAGGGTATGAGCCACAATGAGTACCTCCTCACAGTGGCTCTTGCGTTTCCCGTGCAAACAACCCACTTTCACAGAAGCTGTAATCTGGGCAGTTAAAATACACCTGGACAATAAGCATGCTTTCATGAGGTGGCTCGCTGACGAAGATTTTGGTATCCACATGGGCTCATCATGGCCATAACTGAGAATTACTGATAGAGAGAAGTCTCCCAGAGGACAATATCCAGGCTGATACCAGATTCCCACCTACACAGTCTTCCTTGGCATCTCTAGAAAAATACAGCACATGCTTGTTCTGCTCGTCTTTCCCATTTGACCAGACCTGACCTTGACGTTCAGACCTAGGGCGCTGTGGTGTCAGAAGCAGAGATGAAGCTGACGGCACTAAAATCTGTCAGGCTGCAGGACCTCAGCTGGCCATTTCCTTGGACAAGAGGAGCTCCCTGGAGCATACACACCATCACACCTTGGGCCTTGGAAGGAGAAAGCTCCTGGTTCTCCTTCCAAAGTGGTGGAAGCAGCTTGCCTTTGCCTTCTTGAGAGAGACCTTCAGAGAGCAACAATGCTGACATGAAGAAAAAACCCAGAATAATACCCCTCCCTTACAACACACCCCTCAGTTGGAGGTGTCAGTCTCTTAAATCGGTTACATCTTCAAAATCTTCACAAGTGCCTTGCAAGTTGTCCTTTGGGGACGGCACCCCACTCTTTCTATCCAAGTTGTCATCACGATGCACACCAGCTTCACCCCCCAGGCTCAGAGGTGTGGCATGATCACATACTCTGGAATAAAGTGTCAGCCCAAAGACACCCTGGATGGCTCAGTAGCAGAGGTTCCATACAAGGAGGTAGGAATGGCTCCTACTTCAGGGACACTGGGCTGTCCCCACAGTTTTACTAACCCTGCCAAAATCTTTCCTTGGTGTTCTTCCTTAAGAGTGAAGAATGCAACAGGCAAAATGCAACGGAGCTTAACCTCCATGGTACAAACCTTGTGGCAACCTCATAGGAGGCAACTGCAGACCTTGCACAAACCTGCTACAACAGGTAGTAAGCTACAAGATGTAGCAATTTACTACAAGAAGGAACAAGTTTCCCTAGTTATTTGTTTCTACTAGTGCTTAAACGCCTTTCACAGCTGTCATGCATTTGTGAAACCTTTGCAACTGTCCTTGATGGGGATGTCACTGGCTACACCTTTTGGTTCCCCACCAGCTAACTGGTGTTGGAGCTGCCGTTGCTCAAAGGTCTCCCTTGTTTTGACGCACTGGTGCACTGCTCTGCACCCTACTCCTGGTCCCTTTCCTGATGTTCAAAGCCTTCATGTCTGCTTCTGCCTACAGCGACAAATAATTTGTCTTCCCCTTAAAAAAAAAAAAAAATGTTATATTGTTGATCAATAGGAGAAGACTTGTGACCAGAAAAGGCTGCACCTTTAGAGAAGCCTAAACAAGTCCAAGCCAAAGTAAAAATACCCACTACCTGCACCAAATTCAAATGAATGTAAACCCCACCTCTGCTGGAGCTGACTGCAGGACCAGGTCATGCTGCTGCTTCCTAACATGGGAGACTGGTTCTTGTGTCTGAGTGGGAGGGCAGATTTCTGTCTTAAAAGGCTTTCCAGCACTATGGTAGATGTAGACGCTGGCTATAAACCACAAGTTTTCTTCTGAAATGTGTGCATCTGGCCTGTATATTTCCAAATTTACTCTGCTGTCGGATTGTGCAGATGTTCGGGATTTTGTCCTGCCGTGTGTCCCCAGAGTGGTTGATGTGTCCATCAAGTTCCAGCTTCTGGAGCTCTAAGCTGTAGTTTCTGAAATGATAAACCTCTCTGCAACACAGTCGCGACTGCTCGCAGGATGAAGGGGTTGCTTTTGGAAAGCCCTCCTGCTGCAGCCCAGCATGGCCACCACCTACAACAGAGCGGGAGCAAAGTGGCAAAGAAAAAGATAGAGGATTAGTTTGGCAAAGGCAGTCGGAAGGCTTGACTGGAATTCAGAGTTGCAGAGGTGAGTCATCACCCTCAGCGTTTTGCATAGAGACTGTTTAGTTTTGATTTGCTTCTGATGAGCCTCTCTCTGTGCTCTTCTAGCAAGCGTTAGGGGTAGATCTGCCGAAAGTAAATATTCTGCCATAGGCCTGACTCATCTGGGAAAGAAAAGTGCCGCAACTGGTGGGTCCTGAGCCTGGAATCCAACTGGTTGCCGTTTCCCACGTTGAGCTGACGGCCCTGCCTGTGGCACAGGCAGCCTGCACGCTGCGCTGCGGGGTGTGCAGCCCTGGAAAGGGCACCCAGTGCCCTGATGCTCTCTTCAAAGCCCTCCTTGCTCTCAGGAAGGGGGGTGAATACATAGTCACTAGCAAGAAGTGAGAAAAAGATGTGGGAAAATATGGTTCCTGTCTGACAATCTTTTCTTTTTTCCTTTTTTTTTTTATGTTTCAAAGAGAAAGAGCAAGCAGGCATTTACCATCTTTATTTTCTAAAAAGGGGAATGTCCGTTCCTACAGTGCCACCTTCAGTTCTTTCTTGCTTATAGTCTCAATTTTACCTAATCTGTTTCATCTTCTGAACAACTATTTCTGTTAGTGAAGACCCAACCAAAAACATTCCTGTGCATTTCTCTTTGATAGTAGCTTGTATCACTAAAACACAACATTCTTCAGATCCAGGAGGTAATACCTGATCATTTCTCAACGGTATTAATTGTCTCTCTTGTATCTGAGCACATTCTGGACTGACGAGGCAATCAGTTGTTTGCTGGGAAGGTAATGGGTAAGGAGGAGTAGGGAGGGGTGCACCGAGCTGGTGTATTGCTGAGAAGGTGTTTTTTTTCCCCAAACAAATCTGGTAGGTTCAGTGTATTCAATATATAAGATATGGACCTGAATGGTTATTGTAATAAGAATGAACACATACATTAACAAATACAGGTTCTTCTGTCAGAGGATCAAACAATGAAGTTATTGTTATGACCAACATAAAATTACATTGGTTACACTGGCAAGGTTATGTGCAGCTTGACAGCTCACTGAATGAGCTTAGCCTCTGTACTAATTAATTTTATACCCACATAATTCAGCATAACTATAGTAATTGTTTTGTTAACAAATGCATAAATAGAAACTACAAGGAATGTAAAATACATTATTATTCCTTTCTGTAACTGGAGCTATTTTTTATATAGGGATATCTAATCTATAGCTATTTTTAAGGCAAAGAAGTACCACGTTAACTTTTCCAGGATATAAATGTGGTGTTGCAGTCTTCTCCATACCACATGCTGCCAAGAGCATCTGCAGTAACTTCTCAGAAGACAGAGTTTTTTGAAGTTCATTAAGTACCACAGGCATGTTCACAGGGTCTTGTCCCCAGGTGTTGAAGGTGATGGTGCGTGGTCACTGGTACAACCACTGACTGCATCAAAGGCCTTGGCTGACGGTGACCACGTAGCCTTCAAAAGGCCACAGCACAAGGGAAGCAGAAGATGCTGCCTCATAGGCAAACCTCATGGCAGATTCTCACTGGGAGTTTTTGTGCCCAGTGCTGATCATTGCCAGATCCTGTGTCTTCCCGAGAGTGATGAGAGGAGCCACCTCTTCAACACCAGGAGCTCTCAAAGGCAGTGTCAATGTCCTCTCGCAGCTCTGCGCTGGCATGGGGGGCTGAGGCCAGGGCTGTGAGATGTCCCGCAGCCAAACACCAAGGGCGAGGGTGGAAAGGACAAGTTGCTCACTCACCTGTGGGAAAAGGAGGTGGCAGTGGCTACTTGCTCCATGTGAGTTAACCGGGCAAGCACTGCCCTTGGCCAGGCTCTCACCTGCATTGCTTTGAAAGAAGGGCGGTGCGGGGTGCCCTTGATGATTTGATGACGTTCAGGCCCAAATGTTGCTTTGTGGGGGCACAATTAATTCCAAACACTTTGTGAAGGACCACAGCTAGCGAGATTTCTCTTCAGGCTGCCTGTCTTTCATATAGTCTTTGCTTCAGGCTGGGGTTGCAGAGGTTTCCAAAGAAGCTGGGAAGGAAGAGAGCTGCATTCCCATGCCTTGGCCAGTCCTAGGGCCAGAGGGGAGAGAGGCCAAGGGGATGCTGTTTTGGGCATGGGCTGCAAGAAACTGTCTTTGGTCAATGTTCTCTGTGTGTTACGGATGTAAATTTATTCAGAGTGCCAAAATGGCTTTTGGCTCTTGATGGAAAACAAAGGTGTGATTCAGTTTGAGACTGAGGTATCTAAATTTAAGCAACTAATTGCAAACCTTTATTTGTGAGCTGGGCATCTCAGTTCCTACTGCAGTCAGATTCAGCTGCCAAAGCATTGGTGTCTGGTGCCATTAAGATGCCCTGGAGTTTTCTGGCTGGCCTCCAGCTCCTGCACCTGAAGACCAATAGGTCCTGTGTCAAATCTGCAAGCCCCATCCAGATGCCTAAGGTAGCCTCGGGTATTTCAAAGGTACCAGTTGTCAGTATTAGTAAGAAGGCGACTGAATGGAGCTTCTCAGTGTCTTCCTCACCATGAGTGGACTCAGTCTCCAGACCCCACCATCTCTGCTGAATATGCCTCCCGTGAGATTTGTGGGCTGGATCTTCACCATGGGAGCTTAGAAATCTCACCTACACATACATTAGATGACTAATTTCAGTGTCCCAGGCTGAGTCCTGCCCAAATTGTTTATCACTTGGCAACACACGTTCTCTCTCATGACTCAGTTCCATGAGGAAACTGCAAAAATCCAGTTGCAGCACGCACACTGGAAGGCTCTCACCTTCCCCATCTCCTGGGGGTCTGTACTGCCAAGTGTGAGTGCTGGGGACCTCTGCTGTGACTAAGGTCAAGGGAGAGACTGAGCCTGAGATGAGGACAGCAGGAGGGATGGCGTGGGTTGCTGACTGTCCTGGCCCCAGGGATCCCGGTGGGGGCTCAGGCTCAGCCAGTGGGGCTTGCTTGCAGCAGCTTCTAACAGGCAACCTCTGGGGAAGCAGCGGGACCAGCAGAGAATCCAGAGGTCCAGGCAAAGCCCAGGTAAGCTAAAGAAAGGTTCTTTTCCTGCTTTTGCTACTGGCAATCATGAACAGACACGAGCAGGGCCGCCTAGGCAGAGCTACAACATAGGTCACATAGAAGCATTCCTCTTGCTGATTGTGCTGAAAGCACCATAGGATAGTAGATCCCAAGGACACTCAGTGCTACTTTGTGTGGACACATCTGGGACATTTGGGAAGTATGGTAAGGGCCTGAAATGTACATGTGAACTCCAGGCTGGGATGCTTTCCTGAGTCAGTCCCCAGGAGCAATCTCATATAGCATACGGCCAGTGAGGCTGCAATTTCAAACCTCATACAGGTGTTTTCTTCTAGCTAAGAAATTAATGTCTCAGCTGTCTCCTGCCTTGAAGCTGGTGTAGCGATGTATATGTACAAAATGAATGTGACACTGCAATTTCTATTTACTAGCATTTTATGCCTACACTACCCAGTATAAGTGGTTGAAAAAGGTTTCTGGCACTGTTAGTTCAGACCCTAATGCAGTTGTGTCAAAGCCAGCTTCTTCTAGTGGACTGAAACACTGAAGTATTTATTTTAATTTAAAACTTTTAGGAATGTTTTTTAAAAATGGAAGCGCTTCCCCCAAATGTGGCACATACTGCCAGAAGAGCTGCCGAGGCTCAGCCGCCTCCTCCCAGCAGCCAGAGCCAAGGCACCAGGTGCGACAGCCCCAACATGCACATCCGTAAGCCCTGGATTGCAATCCCCATCACAGTTTCCCAAGTTCACTGTTTTATCCCATTGTGCTGAAAGGAAATGACTTCACACGGATTCTACTGATGATTGCATGCAAAAGTTATGATTTTTTACCTGCTAATAAAACAGGACTCTCCCACAGTATATTGCTACCAATATGTTTCACACTCAGGGTGGAGCTCCTGAAAAGTGCGTCTAACTACCATCAGCTTCCAGAGGAGTGACTTTTCTCTTCGTTTGCCTCTCTATGTCATAAAATAGAACAGACTTTTCGTTTGTTTCTGTCTCCAAAGTATGTCATCAAAATATCCACATATTTGCTATGAAAGTGAAGTTCTGTTCTAATATTTTTATCTAAAACATGAGATCAACAAAGTGTCATTCATAGATGGCATTTGGTGCGAACTATTTTAAGACCATATTTAGGAAAGGGGCTGAAGGGTCTGTAGCTACTGCTTTAAGGCTCTCTCATGGATAAAAGGTTTCTTTGCATTTCTTCTGCCAAGTACGTTCTGAACTCTGCAGTACTTAGCCCTTGCCTGCTAATTGACATGGTATTTGAGCTTCAGATTAATAGCCTCTCGATTGTTTTCTGACAGGACGTTAATGAACCAACCAGAGCAGCTTTGCCTGGGAGGAAACTCATAAAACATGAATTGGAGAGCCAGTCCACAAATAGAAATTGCTCAGATTGTATATCTAGTCCACCACAGTATTAACGAAGATTTCACCCAGGACAAATGAGTGCACCCATTTCCTGCTGGAGACATTCATCCACCTTCAACTCAGCCTGCTTGCACCTGGGAACTGTGACTCTTTCTCTCACTAATACCTTATAGGTTTGTACATTTTCTGTGATTTTAACATCTTCTGAGATTATATATTTCAATACTATCCCATGTTGATAAGGCTAGAAGGGAAAATCTATCTAAACTACTTGGGGAAAGCTAGAAATGCCGTATTCGTTGGTTGAAAATCCTGTTGGTTGAAAATCCTATCAGGCACAGGCAGCGGATCTGACCTGCTGGCTGCAGCACACGTGCCACACAGGTGGCCCAAACATGAGCCGTGAACTCCACACGTGCCCGTCCCCCGGGTCCAGCAGGCAGCCCCTGCCCATGCACAGGTAGGTGTAGGTACAGCGAGGGCTATTGCACCTCGCACATGCCAGCTGCCTGCGAGGGGATCCACCACCACCCAAAGCCTTCACATGAATGTTGGAAGATTTTGGGAAAGGCTCTGCATCAGTGAGGAGGTATGGGTGTGCTGCTACTGGGCGAAGTTCTGTGGCCACTGGCACAACCCTACAGCAGTTCAGACCCACTGTTTGAAAAGGTTCTTTCTGACTTCAAACTCTTCTCAACAGCATACTTGAGAGAGTTATCATTATATAGCGCCTGACTGACAACTTACGTGACACGATCTGCTTACAGTTCATTTTCAGATGTACATATTCTGTCTCCATTACAATATTTGCTATCAAAAGGGAATCTCTGATATTAGTTCCAAAGAACCAGGTTGATGATCTGAATCCTGGTGATCGGTTAGGATTTTTTTTTTTTTTTGAGGGCGGGGAGTTAGGACATGGTGGGAGAAGAAAAGCCAAATGTTATTTTCTTAATTCCTCAGTAAAAAATAAGGAAAGTGAACACAGGCAAATCCATTTAAGCACAAAGGCCAGGCATCCTAGGAGAGCATGAACTAGAGCTTATATAAGAGACATTACACACCTCATTACGGAATTCAAAATATTTGACGAGGCAAAGCCTGTTGAGATCTGTAAATAAAGTATGAATGTTGGTGCTCCAGGGAAAAGAAACGAGAAGAAGCAGATACCAAAAGATACAAAGGTGAGTTCAAGCTCCTCCATCTAAAGACTTTTAAAACACTCTAAACATTCCCAGGTTTCTCAGTGACATCTTGTTCATTCAGCATTGCAAAATGCTGAGCGAGTGACAAGTATGGGGCAAACCTGATTGCTCAGAGTGTAGAAAACACACTGCAGTAAAACAATCACCTTGGTATGTTAAGTGTCGCTGTGGTACCTAAAGGTATCTGGCTGGTGCTTAAATGAGTGCAAGAGGAATTTATTAGCATTGTTATGGAGAATAAATACATTCTTGCTTGTAATTTGGCAGCAAGGTGATACTGATAAATAAAAATCTAATGGATGGAAGTGTCTCATCACTGAATCTCGTTTGTGCAAGACTGCTAAGCCAGGCTGTCCGGTCCTTAGTTCTGTGAGCAGGTCTGCTCACTTTGGTGGGATAGCGAAGGTCTGTGTCCCTTCAGCTTTTATACGAATTCAAAGCCCACAAAACAGAGCTACCTCAGTGAGGAGAGACAGCAGCAAACTCGAGAATAGCACACTTACACTCCTGCTACAGCCTGGTGTTGTCATTCCCAAAGACATCACAAACAGCTCCTAATCTCTCAAAATGTAATCGAAGCTGGGTTTCAACAGAGATTAGCTGAAAGCTCAGCTCAAGGGCACTTTTTGAAGATGAAGGGCTCAACAAAAGTCCCTGGCTTGCAAAATTCAAACCTGCTGCAACTTAATATGAGCAACAATTTTGAAGTACTGACAAAGGACAAACTAACTGATGAAACTGCCTGTTTCACTACTGGTAGAGAAAATAGGCCATATCTTTAACTATAAGAGAGTTTTTGGTTTCCATTTTTAAAATGTACGTGTTTGTCCAGCAGAATATAGCTTAGCATTCTATTTCTATACAAATCACAGCATCCGACAACAGACCACTAATGGTAAAACAGCACAGCATAAGATACCACACAGATATACTTTATTGCAGCAATTTTACATTACCTGCATCACCTAGATAATCCATCTGGACTATTAGCAAGCTGATATTTCTCTGTTTATCATTCCTTTGCAAGAGGTTACGGCTGATACTGATTAAGCATACTCACTGAACCCTCTAGATTTAGGAAAATAATCTAGCCAAAATAAAATTTTAAAACTCTGGCATTATATTAGATATACAGCACAGACTTACTGTAATTTGTCTGTATTCTGTGCAATAGCAACCAGAGAAACGATCCCTGCAAAGCAGGGAATAAAAAATAAAAAATATTTATATAAAGAGAGATATAGAAAGATGTATGCACTGAGCAGCAGAATAAAGTGAACATATATTTTTGCTGCAGGAAGACTGTGAGAGAAATGCTTGAATGTCACTGCTAACTTGGATTTGGTAGCCCAGCTCATCCCTCTTGACAGAGGTCAAACGGCTCAGGACTGTAACCCTGACAGGGGGAGGAAATGAGCACACACTGGAAAGATTGTTTTGTCTTCCCTCTCTCCCTCCCCAAGGCAAGAGAAAAATAAAAAAAAGTCTCATCTCGTGATGAGATCAGAAGACTACATGCAAAGGAGAGAAGGTTTCCCCCCAAACCCATTTTCTCAGGTCTCAGCAACAGTTGCATGCAAAAGGCATGACCGTGGTTTGAGTATGTAACCGAGCTGTTGATTTAGAAGGGGAGACTATCTCTGTATTCCCTCCCATAACAGCACCTATGATTAAACTGGCCACAGGACTTGGCATACAGTATTCCTCCTGGGACAGAGCCTCTGACATATCAGCTCCACAAATTTTAACAATGCTGGAAATCAGCCACATAACGCAGTATTTGATACAAGAGCCCAAAGACGTACATGAAAAACTGCATCTGCAAGTCGTTCCCTACAGGCAGTCGGGCACCCTCCTCCTGGTTCAGTATTTCCCCCCACCAGGGTTTGCAGACAAGGACTCCCAGTCCTGGGGGCCCCTCCACAGAACTCAAGCGCAGATACATCACAGTTTTGCACTGGAGCATAAACCTACAGTCTTGTTTGTTGGGAGTTCCTTTCCTAAAATTTTGTCTGATTCAGTCTGTCTTTGACTCTTGACAACCATTGAACTGATGCCTTCAGAAAACTATCCACATTAACTCTCATGCCTCTTTCCTGAGTGCTACCAGGGAATTAAATCTCTTACTGTGTATGTTTATACTTAGAAGTTGTTTTTTTTCTTGTATGCATTGCCTTATAATTATTGACAATG
This sequence comes from Ibidorhyncha struthersii, assembly GCA_013398815.1. Classification (NCBI taxonomy): domain Eukaryota; kingdom Metazoa; phylum Chordata; class Aves; order Charadriiformes; family Charadriidae; genus Ibidorhyncha; species Ibidorhyncha struthersii. Next base: position 91,488 of record VZSZ01003072.1, on the reverse strand, counting down.
AATTTCATTTGCCATTTTATTAACCAGTAAACTCTGCAAATTTTCTCAACTAACTTAAGATCAGACTGTTCTGAGAATATATTCTGGTTTATCATCTGCATTACCACCACTCATTTCATTATTCACCTCTCCTTACCATATCTTTGATGTCTTAAATAGCATAGTCATAAGCCAAAATCCAGGTGATAACCCACAGATAACCTCTTGTTTTCTCCAACACACAGTCATGCAACATCTGAACATGAAGCACGTTCTGTCAGAGTCCTCCTCCGACAGCCTTACAGCCCAACGCTCCTCTGCACTGTGCACTCTACCTGCCTGTCGTGGTTTTGGCTGGGATGAAGTTCACTTACTATCAGCATGAAGTTGACTTACTATCAGCTGGTATAGTGCTATGTTTTGGATTTGGGATGAAAATAGTGTTGGTAAAACACTGATATTTGGGGTTGTTGCTAAGCAATCAAGGCCTTTTTTGCTCCTCAAATCGCCCTGCCAGCGAGCAGGCCGGGAGGGCACAAGAAGCTGGGAGGGGACACAGCTGACCCCAACTGACCAAAGAGATATTCCATATCATGTGACATGATGCTCAGTATATAAAGCTGGGGAAGAATAAAGAAGAGGGGACATCAGGAGTGATGACATTTGTCTTCTCAAGTAATGGTTATGCGTGATGGAGCTCTGCTTTCCCGGAGATGGCTGAGCGCCTGCCTGCCGATGGGAAGCAGTGAATTAATTCCTTGTTTTGCTTTGCTGGCATGCGTGGCTTTCGCTTTACTTATTAACCTGTCTTTATCTCAACCCACGAGTTTTTCCTCACTTTTACCCTTCCAATTCTCTCTCCCATCCAAGCGGGGTGGAGTGGGCGAGCGGCTGTGTGGTCCTAGCTGCCGGCTGGGGCTCAGTCACAACACTGCCCTTTGCGATGTGCCTTCTTGCAGGCTGTGAAACCGCCCTCTCTCCTGAGTGTAGTGTGGTGCAAAACAGGGGGACATAGTGCGGTGAGCTGAGGCCCAGAGCCCTCATCAACATGCATAAAAACTACAGCCATGAAATTTCCTACCAGCAGCATGAGGAGACAGTGGTGAAGCTGGCCCAGGCCAGCTGCATAACATCTGTGAAAGAGAGGGGAGCTGGACTTTGGCTGTCCCTGTGTCTCTGTGCTTAGGGATATGTTTAGTATCAGGTCACTGTTTTGTTGTCTTTGGCCACTGATGAAGACAAGGATCCATGGAAAGAGCTTTCCTTACAAGTGGGAAAGTTGTTCCTTCGATCTCCCACTATCTTTTCAATGGCTTCTACCAATTCCCTTGATATGCATGTCAGATTTCTTAGTCCGTAATCTGTCAGATTGTTCCTCAATCCCTTTTCTGAAGACTGGTGTCCCATTTGCAGCCTTCCATTTTTTTGTCATTAAGTGCTTTAAGCAGTAACTCAAACAGGTCCCATACTTTCACACCAGAATACACCTGAAGTGGCTACATGAATTTGTTCTGGTCCTGGGAACTGGTTAGGTTCAGTTCACTGGTTTATTCCAGTCAGAGTTTCTCACACTCATCCCCTGCAAAGAGTGACTCCAGTGGGAGCCTCACTGACCTCTCCTGTAACCAAAGCTAATAGAAATACATCATTTAGCTCTACTGCAAGGTCCCATCTTCACAGAGTGCCTTTTCTACAACTTCATCAAATATTGGCCTGGTTGACTTTCTGGTCAGCTTCCTCCTTTGATGTTTTTGAAAAACGTTTTATAGCAGTTTTCACACCTTTACTAGGTTGCCCTCTAAATCCTCGCTAGCCTACTTTATTGCAGTGTGACACTCAACTTGCCACAGTTTATGATCTTTTCTCTTTTCTTTGTTCAGATAAGACTTCCACTTTTTAAAGGATGCCTTTGATGTCATTTAGCAGTTTCCACTGCCTTGGTGTTTGACCATGCCAACATTTTGTTTTCTTTTCAGTCTTTTAAAAAATCTTCTCTGGTAGGTGGTATACATTTGCTCCACGCTTCTAAAATAGTGTTCTGAAGCACTCTCTATGCTGCCAACACACATTATCCTGGTTTATTTAATCTTCTGGTTTCCTATGTACTATCTCACTGATTTATTGCTGTTCTGCTTTCCCAAAATCCTAAGTCAGCTGCACATATCATCTCATATTTTTGTTGTTTAAGAATAGAAAAGCTACACTAATTTGAAACACCATCTTCTCATGGGAATGATCCCAGCAACATGGGCTCTTATAAGAGGATCCTTGTGAAGCCAATGGACTAGCATGAGAAAGGGCTTTGAGGAGCAGAACCCTGTAAACTTTTACCCTAATTTAAAAAAAAAGATTTTTTTTCATATTCCTCTTTTGTGCACTCATTGTCTGCCTACCTTCCACTTGATTTGGGATATTTACACACCAGAATAATCATTTGCATCTAAATGGCATAAATTAGGCATATCTTTGTTATCCAACTTTATGGAATATTCATTCTTCAAGGAATTATAATTTAAAAATTGTTATATAAAAGAAAGCCATTTGTAATTAAGAATGAAATTTAACCTCCTTCTAAAGAGTAAATCTGTTTTCCACATACTTATGAAAGTTGTGTCTACTACACACAACCTGAATTGCTTCTCTCAAGTAGCTATTTAAAAAGCTGCATTAATTATCATCTCCTCAGGATTCAAAAACTTGCTGTGAACTGGAAGAGAATAAAGGTTTAATCATGCCACTTTTTCACTCCCGTGACTCTTTTCCTAACTTGCGTGAAGGCAGCTGCCATCTGAGCTGTTGTACAAATGGAGTGTAGCAACATCTTACAGAAGAGTATGAATCATAGAGGTGTTCAGTTTTGCCTGGTGGCATTCTGACTGTAGGAACTGTGCCTATGAAAGGTAAAACACATTTTTTTATTTCCTGCGTCTGGAGGGACTGAGGGGCTGAGGTGATATCTGAACTCCCATACATACCCTGGTGTCCCAGGCGACTGTAGTGAGAAGGGGGTGAGGTGTAGTGCCGGTCCCTTTTGGCCCATACGCTCCATCTCCTTCCTGTGGAAATCCAGACCTTGCAGAGGTACGGTGCACACTTGGATCTTCATTCAGCAGGATGCCAGGATGTGCTGGTGCATATAGGTAGTCCCAGGTACTCCAAGATGTTCTCAGATACTGCACTATCTGAGCCCCAGATCAAAGGTAGATTGGAGCTTCTCTGCTTCGTGTCATACTGCTACAGCACAGCCTGGGAACACCACCCACCCAGGGCACAGCAAAAGGAGCCCAACTCTCTGATCCACCGTCCTTCCCCCAGGCGTGAGGTACATGTCCCTGCAGGGAGAGCAGGAGTTACACCAGCAGTTTGAGGACACCCAGGGAGCCTTTCTGTTGAAAGTGGTCCTGAGTGAGGAAACACACTGGCTTCATGGGTTCTCCAGGTCTATACATCCTGCGTATGTGAACCCCTGTGCAAACTCCTGTTTTTCATCTTACTTTGGTGTAACTATGAAGTAATTAGTCTGAACTGAGTGAAAGCAGAAACAGATAAGCCAGAAGAACTGAGAAGTGACTTTGCCTTTATAAGCCTTAAATGACCTTTCCTCCATGCAGCTAAATGGCTCCCATGAGCTTTGTGGCGTGTTGTTGGCTGTGGGTTTTTTGTGACCTGTCCTTCATGGTGGTCTCCATCTTCTCCTATGGTTTCAACAGAAGCAGAGTAAAATCCTGTATACGGGCTTCTGTCTTCCTTTGGAAAACAAAATCTGAAATAGCAGCTAATGCCCCACTGACCACGTGCAACGACCAGCAAATTCCACCTCTTATTTCAAAATTAACATATCCAAACCACAAGAGCGACCACAAAAGCAAGGATGTAGATCCAACTGTGTAGAAGAGGTCTGTTTCTTTTTTCCCAGATGCGTAAAGGTGGCTCACATTAACTGGGTGCGTGACTCCCACCAGCTTGATTTTCAGATGTCTGAGTCAGGTTCCCAAGCATCCCCGTGATTCTGGGCTTCAGTTTGCAGTAACACCTGCAATTCAAAAAGGAAGTAGCTTTGGCTGCTCACACAAAGCAGTATCAAAAGCGTGCCAAAGTGGACTGCAGAAAGTGTCACTGCAACCCTGCACCTCCCTTAGGTCCCTCTCAAGTAGGTTTTGCTTGTTTCTTTTGAAATTTATCTCAGACTTCTGCTGAGATAAGAATGGGAGACAACATTACTGGGAGCTGATCATTTTGTTCAGTTTAAGATCTAAGTAGAGAGGAAAATAAAAATTTATGATTTAAGTGACAGCTCAACCTTTACTACTAAGTCCCTAATGTGGCACTAAAATGACTCTGTTGGGGAAGAAAAAAATACACTGTCACAGAACGGAAGAGGTTTGATCTCTCCTGATGTTCAAATGACAGAAGTTTAATTCTGGATGTATTTCAAACAAGAATGAAGAGCACAAATTGCCCAACAAAGCTCTTAAAACAAGGCTAATCAAGAAGTCTACCAACCACAACAGATGACTTGTTTTGACATGTTTATCCTGAAAATTTCCTCAGCAATTTTATTCCCGCACTAACAGAGGCTCCATTAGGGATGCCCTGAGAAGGTACTTTTCAGTTTTAATCATAGTTTCATGGTCACGCTGCTGGTAGACTGTCAGGTGGTTTTAAGATTAAGCTGCTTTTGAAATCTACGTGACTACAGGAATGACAAACACTACAGATTACAACACTGTGGCCCTACCTTTTCCAGAACCAAACCAATTGCACAACAGGTCACATGTTCAAAGATCTGTAAATATTAAGGCTCAGTAAGCAAATCACATAATTCGAGATTCAATGGAAAAGAATTACCTTGTGCTCAAAACTTAAAGATGTATCCCAATGAGTTAAAATATAATATCTCTATTTAGAAATTACAGCCAAGTTTTTCTTTCTATGGACACCCTGTGCTCCACTAGCTCTGGCAGGAATTTCGGATACAAAGTATTAGTGACAAATTATATCAGAAAAGCCAAGAGAGAAAAAGGAAATTATAAAAATCAGTCTCTATACAATATATATATTCATTATCTACTATAGCAAAAACTCTCCTTTAACGCCTCATCCAATTATTTGACCACGATATTCTATAGAGCTGGTCTATGAAAATATTCAGTATTTTGTTTCTTTATGGTTTGACATTTTCCAGAATATTTGCAGCATTTCTGGAGAATGAGGAAATTTATTCCAAATACATATTTGTGACTATATTATTTTGAAAATTTATACTGTTGTCCTATACTCATCTTCCCTTTCTCATTCAGCTTATTTCCCACTAACTGAATGAGGTAAGACAAAAATACTCACAGAGTTTTATTCTAAAGATGTCTTCACAAAGGAGATGTTATATATGTTTCCTCAAGCTGAGTACAGCTTTTTCTGCTGATGAAAGATCCCTTAATTGACTTCATTCAAATCACTCCAGGTGGGTGATTAAAAGATTGATTAGGGATTTGTCCCCTGCCTGTCAAGTCTGACTGCAGCTCACTTAGATTAATAGTGTATCTTTCACTGAGCTTGAAATGATAATGCACCGCTTGATTGACTGAAGTGTCCCTGGGTCAAACCAAATAGGACAAACTGATGCTACAGAACACATCCCTGGCTGGCATACAATATTAGATACTTTTCAATGCACAATATATTTGTCTTCCACTGCCCTACAGCTTTCCATGACCACTGAATCAGAGAAAGAAAGTCTCTTTAGAGGTAGGGAAATGAAAAGGGAGAGAAGAAAATAATCCACAAAAAGATGAGTTTATTCACACTTGCTTACCCTCCAAGAACCAATTTTCCTCTGGGAAGATGTTTCTCTAAACAGCCACTGGGTTTCTGCTCTCCCCGTGCAAGTCTGGCATCCTTAACTACCAGTTTCTGTCAGGACCACACGCAAGGTCATAACCTTGCATGCCCTCGTGTTCATCTAAACCTTTCTGGGAATAACATTTGAAACTAATATTGTTCCTTTATTGCCTAGAATCCAAAACAGGATATTGCAACAGCAGGGAATGTGGGAGGTTGGTGAGATTAATCTGAACAGAATATACCAAAGACCTTCTCCCAGGAGGAGATTCCCACCTATCTGATACCTGCCTTGTGGGCTGAGGCAATATGATCCCTGTTCCCCAGATGAAAAACTCGTAAACGCTGGGAAAAGACCTCTATTAAGTGGAGGCAATGAAAAAGTGGAATAAAAATACTCCTCAAAAGGAGACACCTCTCAAGTGAGATTCTGATTTCAGTTGGTGAAAAAAGGTCAGCGTTAGCAAGGATTGCTGCAAAGAGCTGCAGCGGTCTTTATGACTGGTACCACGAGCTTCAGTGTCAAAGATGACTGCATAGAGATTTCCAGATTCCAATGAAACAAAATGCCCAAAAGTGGAAAGATGGATTGAGCCGCAGGTGTTTATTTGGAAGAGAAAAGTTATAAACAGCACCACAGCGAATTTGGAGTGAATTGGAACCACATCAAAGCTGAAGGCACTCCGTTTGCTGGCGTCCAACAGGTGAAGCAGACCTGGACTAAAGCAGGGCTGGCACCAAGACAGAGGTGTGGATGAAGCGCGAGTGCAGTGGCTGGTGCTCAAGAGTACCTGAAGAATAATGAGCATTAGAGAAAATCCAGTTCTGAATCTCAGACTCCGAATAATGCTCTTTTTTCTCCACAGAGAGCAGGCCTGCCTGCCTGCCTGGTCTGTAGAAAGCCACAGCTCATTTTTTTCAGAAATCCCTGTTACAATCTGAGCCATCTTGATCCCCTGGGCAGCTGAACTGACCTCTCTTGTGCTTGGATCATTGCTCATCTGCAGCTCTGTTGAGAGACAAGCTGAGTCCTTTCACATAGGAATTTCTGAAATACAGCCAGCCATCACTGACCTTTCTATTAAAAACAACATTAAACTTGAATCTCAGGCTCAGTACTGCTTGAGAAAGAAACGAAAACTGCACGTTTCTCAGGGAAGTGGCCACGAATAAAAACATGCATTTTAACATTTGTCATTTGAGGATCCATCTTCTGGAGTGGAAAGGTGTTCCAACCACCATCTTGATGCTTAAATACTGAAGTGGTGATTATTGTACAGGTTTTCTAGTATTGTCTCATTACTGAAATATGAAACAAGGCAAAACAAATGGATGCCCTAACAAGTAACATGACAGCCCACCACAGGACATCTAGCTGGACACCATAAGTTGCCCTCTCACAGTGGTAGGCAGTAGAAAGCAGCTGCTGTCAGACAGAGCAGAACAAACAGCACCCTGCACTCCTGGACGAGGAAGTCTACTCCAACACTCGCCCCATCATATCCCATCCCACGCCATCCCATTCTGCCCTGTCCCATCCCACAGAGCAGAGCACACCCGGGTGGGAATTCTCAGGGAATACCAATGAGTAGGCAGGCTGCCAAATCAAGGCACTCTAAAGAACGAATAATCATTAAGAACAAGAAGAGGTTTATTTTCCATCCTTCATTTTTCTACTGAAGATTTTGCTCTGCTTTCTACACCAGCCATTCTCTGCACATAGGGTTGGCAGAGCGCAGCTCCACTACTGGGAGAGGCAATAAAAGACAGGACATGGACTGAGGGGGGGTTATCACTGTAACCAGTTCCCAGTAATATTTTAGCGTACACACAACACTATACATAGCAGCGCTTGCAGTACCAGGAGCCGTGTTGCAAAAACCTCACCTTCCTGAACCTGACGGTGTTGGAACCTCTGTTTTTCATACCATCTGCAATGAGCTGAAGCCACCGCATGAGCCTGGGAAGCTTCAAGTAGCTTTCAAGTTGAGGAAACAGTGAAGCTGCTTTTTTTGCAAGAAAGGTAGCTGATTAGGTTTGATAAACATTGTAGTATTTTTGCTTTTAATGCTAACTTCTCTGTTTCAAGCAAGCCGGCAATAAATGCGGTGCTAGTAGTTCACACGTGACAACCGCTGATCGGCTGAAAGCCTTAAGAATATTAGCTTTAGAATGGTCCTCCTAACACAAACTGTTTTAATGCCCTGTTACTCTTAAGTTCACCAAAGTCCAGGTAAAATGCCTCTCTTTCAATGTGATGCAATGGCTTTATCTCTCTATTTTAATTAAAACATACTTAGTGTCCAGTACATTCTGCTAGTGCTTTTGTAAAGGCAGATATGAAAAGTAAAACGACTAATGAATAATGATTGACATTTCCCCATTTCCTCCCAATTAACAAAGTTCCAAATCATTTGTCCAATTTAGCCTAATGGTAGCAAGACCTAAGACCATTAAGTAATACAAATGAAACAGGGAGTCATGATGTGCTGCAGCTTATTAAAGAGCATTTTACATTACCCTAAAAGCTCATAACTTTAATAGGCCTCGAATGTTCCATTTAAAAATTAACTCAAATAGCAATTTTTTTATTTGTGGATTTTATATACAATGCTTAATGATTTATTCAGCTTAAGAATGTCCAGAAATAAAGTCTCTATGGTATCTGAATGGTTCCAGGAACAGGATTCTTAAGGATGATGATAATGCAATGAGAAACAGCCAATAAGGCTGACAGTGTAACAATTTACTTTCTTTTGCAGATAGAATTGTTTCTTTGGGGGAAAAAAGTGTTTCCTCTTATATCTTCCTAAATTTGAGTTCCCTATTTACTGATTTATTTCGATTCTTATTGTTCTTGTTGCGTGCTTTTGTTTTAAGGGGGAAGCTACTGGCTGAATCTGAGAGACTGCTCTTAGTTTTCTTAACACTAATTCATTATGCAGCACTTCTGTGTACCTGCAGTGGCCTTTTGTTTAAACAGCTCAGTTAGAGAAACCTTTAATGTTAATATGAATTTATTTGTATGGGTTTGGTAGTATCTTAAATTATAATACTATTACATTAAAAATGACATTTTATGAAGAATTTCTATTCTCTTTCGATTTTATTTCTCTTTTATCCAACATTCCCTCCAGGCTGAGAGAGCCCTTCAAGCTAAAGGTTAATGCTGACATTTATGGTTCAAAATTTTTGTTTGTATTTGACCGGACCTGTATAAAAACAAATGAATCTCATTTCCATATACACTTGGTAGCAACAACAATTTTCACCAGCACTTTCTACGTAGAAGACAAATGTTTTATTGTTATTACTCAAAAAATGGTGATGATAATGCGTTGAGCAACCTTTTGAGCAGAGGCGGGTTGCAGAGCTTTCACTGCATTATGCAAACTTTGAGAATGTGATTGGGTTACCAAAAATCTCATTAAGTTGTCCTACATAATACTGTCATCTCAAAATATTGCTGATTATTAAAATATTCTGCGTGGATGTGATCTTTTATGATGCACTTTTCAAATTCCCTCATATACTCATTTGGACTTTAAACTCCAAATCATAACTTTGGTAGTTAGCAATGCCACAAATGTTGAAATACACTTGGCCATGTTGAAGAGAACAGCCCCAAACATTCTCCATCAGATTAAGATTCACACAAAATATGCATTGTGTATTTCCTGTTTCTTGCTCAAAATCCAGTAAATACAACAACCTAATTCTTTATTTTAAATCATATTTTACCTTATCACTTTTACTTTCTGTAATCAGACCTGCATTATGACTGTTGTGTACACATTAGAATAAGAGGCTCTATTACCACATTAGTATTTCCTCCTCGTTCAATCTGCAAATATGCACAGGCTTCAATTCAGAGTCCTCTAAATTGAACAGACGTGCCAAAAACTCATCCCATCAGGATTAACTTCCCTTGATATGTAAGTGCAGTAAAGAAAATAAATAAATTATTATTTTTTTATGGTTAGCTTAGGTCCAACATTTTTTTTTGGTGGTAAATATGTTTCGCTAGATCACTTCTGACAACATTAAGAAATAACTTGCTAAGAAGCATGTTTAGTTCACAAAGCAGTCACTATTACATTTTCACTTCACAGCTTCCAGCTGCTGAACGTTGTTGATCTGCTCAGTCCAACACATGTCTTGAGCCACTCCACAGGCTTCGCAGCAGCAACAGCAGTCACGGAGTGGGAAGAGAGCAGCAACAGGAGAGAAGAGGCTGTATCATTTCCCCTGGTTTTGCTGCTACTCTTCTTTCTTTTCGGTCTCTCACCTCAGCTGTGGCGCTCGGATTTACTGTCCATCTGCTGTGACAGGGGCCAGCCCAGCAGAGGAACGTCATCCCCAGCTACTCCTCCCAACTGCTCCGCACGGTCACCCAGGTTGATGTACAAGAGGATTCAACCACTACACTGGAGAATCCCGTTTCTCTTTCTTGTTGCCCCACCATGGCTGTGCTTCTGCAGCTGTTCCAGGCACCACACTTGCAGTGTTTGCAGCCCCCTCTCCTTTTTGCCTCCCCCAGTACAAGCCCCCTCCCCAGAGCCTGGCAGCTGGGTGATCACAGGGCAGGCCCCAAAGGGCTCTGACAGGTCAGCCATTCCCAGCATTTGCTTCCAGGTCACCATTTGCCCCGTGGAGCTCAGGAGCACCTCCGCCTCGAGCAGCCAGCAGCTACGGTACAGCCAGGAGCTCCCAAGCAGTGAGCACCATCTCCAGCGCAGTGGACAAAGCTGCTCTCCAAGTGGCCTCATCATGAGCACGATGGGCTACGCTGGGCTGGGACGCAGCAGAAAAGGCAAGCCTGAACACAGAAAAGAAAATAACAAAGAAGTAAGAGGAGAAAAAGCCTTCACAGACATGAGCACTGCCTGTAATGCAACAGTACTGTACACAGAAGATTTGTCTGTACGCAGGTTTGTCTATACCTTTTCCTACTATTCAGATTTCAGCTGACCTCCCCCTTCTGTTCCATCTATTGTACCGCTGCCATCACGGTACTGCTGCCTCTGCAGCACCACTTTGCTTTCAGGAATGTGTAGTGGGTACATGGTACACAGTATTGACTGCCCTGGGAGAGTCAGCAGGCTCAAATTTAAAAGAAGGCAGCTTGGAAAATAAGCAGCTGACACTACATTAGGGAAGAATTAACACTACTGGGTGTAATTTCTCCATTCTGAATGCTTGGATTTAAATTTCACAGTAACTTTTAACATTAACAATTATATCATCATAATCAACTTACCCCTTAATAAGTATGCTACCTTATCTTCATCTCATCCCATTCTGTGCCGACACTTTTTAAACAAATGTCATCTGAAAGCAACTAATCATCTGATTAGCACATAAATATAAGCTTTCATTTGCTATTATACAGTTTATCTTTAGTTACCATTTTAGTAATCAGATCCTTTAATCCTTTTATCAGGATCACAATCCACATTAATTTTTTGTAAATCTAAGCAAGATACTAAGATCAGCTTTCTTAAATAATACTAAAAAGATCAAAATCCTGTCCAGCTTTTTTTCAGTTTGGGATATTTCGAATCTTAACTTATGTTACTTTTCCCCCATTCAACTATGGAAATATTGAAGATTTTAAAAATGCCTTTTGCAAGACGAAATTATGACAAACTAAATGAGCCTGCCTTCCACCACTGGCTCATTTACCCTGTGTACTTACCGTGTGTTAGAGTGAAGCATCCCAATACCTGGAGATTACAAGTGACTGGGAGAAGAGTCATCCAAAAAGTAAACAGGACTCCCACTTTAACAGTTTATTTCCACAGTGATATGCAGAGCCACCCAGTAAGAAGCAGAGTCTGTCCAAGCAATAGCACCAGTACTTAGGTTTATTAATTACCACACCTCCCTAGCAGTCTCAAATCATTTTGGAAACCTCATCTAGCCTGTTCAGGATGACCATCATGCTTCTTATTTTTTACATAAAGGAGTGGCAGCATTTAACACATATAATTTCATTAAGTATTCTTTACCTTTTTTCTTTTAAAGGAAGAAAAAACTTCCTTTAAAAAATGTAGGGTTTTTAATGAAAACTTTCCCTATTTTTTTTTTCTCAAAAAGTTCTAAATGGGAGCATAAGAGAAGCTTTCAGCAGAGAAGCTCCAAAGGGCCCCAAACCCAACTTCTGAAGCAAGGGCAGCACAGAGGAGACCGAAGCCCCAAGACACCTTATAGATGCACAATTTGAGTTCATGTTGCAAACATACAAGCCCTGTTGGAAACCCACCGGCCTCTTGCTGAATCTCAGAGGCAATGGTTAACTCAATAAAATACATTTCACTGCCGAATCCTTTGTACTCCACAGGGTACAAAAAATGCAGGTGAATCACTCCTTGCTAGTCATGCAGGATACATTTTGATTCATGACAAAGCAGCAGGTGTGAAGAATTTTTAAATGAAACTTTAGAAATACATCAACTCTGGCAAAAGGAAGGTCATATATAGTTTGTATTTCATTGCATTTATGGCTCTATTAAGTTAAAGAAATGTAATGTTATTTCTGAACCTGTAATTACTGTCACCAATATAATTTGACCTATGATAAGCACCTGAGTGTTTGTGCATGTGTGCATATATGTGTATGCATGGATGTATTTGTATTATTAGCCTGGATAAAAGTCTTACGACACATAATACTTACAGGCTTTGTTTTCAAAAGGGCGAATGCCACAACATCAACTGTAAAGTGTATCCCCAAGCAGCAAGTTGGTCCTTTGACTAAACTACTTATTTCATTATTCTGATCTTCTCAGAACACAGAAGAATCATCTGGCTTACTTCATTCATCTGCAACAACTTGTTTTGCATTCGTGCAAGCTCTGTGAAGCACAGGCTGACTTCATTACCTGTTTATACAGTGCTTAACGCAATCTTTTTCAGGAGCTCCTATATGTTATTACTGTACATAGCGTGTATAGGCATGTAAACCACTGATTTATTTGAGGTCATGTTTAGGCGTACAGCTACACTCCCCTGTAGGTCTTGATGAACCTTGACTATGGCTAAACTGAAATAATGGAAAATTGTTCCCATGTAGACATCCACCATCCAGATCAGGCCTACACCTACTCTGGCAGGTCTAATACTCCCATGGAGATTTTATTTGTCTTCTCAAAGAGAAAAATACACTTGCAAAATAAAAGATATTCAGGAAGAGCAGTGGTTTGAATAATTTTTTATTGGAAATGTTATCTGTCTGAGAACTGGATGGATCCTGCAGTTTCTGTTTCATGAAAAGCAAAAAAAAAACCTTTCACCGAAATCAAACTAGCATATGCAGGTTTGGCTTTCAGGTTGAAGCTCAACAACCTTTATGGTTCAAGGAAACCCCAATATATGTTAACAAGATCAGATGTAGAAATGTAGACTTCCATAGTAGTTCTGGTGAGGAGAATTTCAAGATCAGAAATGCCCCCTGCAATCCAAGACCACAGAAGGAAGAGCAGGGGGTTATCCTGCCCCATCAGAAGATCCACAAAGAAATGCAGAAACTGCACTGTTCAGTTCCTGAAAGCTTCGACACACCCTGAGCATCTATAAAGTGATATATTCTTTCGCAATAAGGAACAGAAAGAAGGAATCAAGAGGATTACGAATATGGAAGGAAGAAAGTGGACTTTCCCAAGCCTTGACTATGACTATATGACAGAAGACTAAAGAGTTAAACATGAGGAATTCAAGCATCATGTCACCATTTTGTCACCGATGCTTTCCCTTTAAGCAAGGGGAATTTCTCAGTTCCTCCTCCAGGCTGCAGGCAAACTGCAAACTTTAAATTTAGATCTGTCTCTGAAGCTGATTGTTTTGTTTTAGAAAAAAAAATGTGCACTTCTGCAAACTCAGGAGATGTTAAGGGATGTGTTACAACAATCTCTCCTCTGGCCCTCTCCTCCTTGCTGCAAGTGAACTGTTGTTAGAGCATATTCAGAAAGACGTGTATGTAGTAACACACTCAACAATCACTGTTTTCCTTATCTTTTAAGAAAATGTTACAGTATCCTTGCCCAGTGACTTCTACTAACATAGATGAAAACAAAAGCTGGCATGCATTTGCCAGGCTACAAGATTATTATTCAAGCTGTAAGTTCTTCAAACAAGAGTCTCTGGTACAAGGATACAGCCTTTACTTCTGACTTTAATTTCTAGCATAATGTGGACAGAAAAAGAAAACATCAGCAACAGCAAGCAAGCAGAATATTCAGCTCTGATGTGTTCTCTGAAGGTTTCCATTGGCATTTCAGCTGGACAACTTCTTGGCAAAGCTGCATCCCTCTTCCTGTAGTTGTCCCTGCTTTTTCAACCCACGTGTGCTTGTGGCTTTTTGCACTTACATAATCTGACAGGCAACACTGACACTTACAGAAGAATATCCATACTGGGACCAGTACTGTTTAATATCTTCATCAATTACATGGACAGTGGGATCGAGTGCACCCTCAGCAAATTTGCAGATGACACCAAGCTGAGTGGTGCAGTTGACATGTCTGAGGGATGGGATGTCATCCAGAGGGACCTGAAGAAGCTCAAGAAGTGGGCCCATGTGGACTTTATGAGGTTCAACAAGGCCAAGTGCAAAGTCCTGCATGTGGGTTGGGGCAAACCCTGGTATCAATACAGGTTGGGGAATGAAGGGATTGAGAGCAGCCCTGCCAAGAAGGACTTGGGGGTACAGGTGGATGAAAAGCTGTACATGAGCTGACAATGTGCGCTTACAGCCCAGAAAGCCAACTGTATCCTGGGCTGCACCAAAAGAAGTGTGGCCAGCAGGTCAAGGGAGGTGATTCTGCCCCTCTACTCTGCTCTGATGAGACCCCACCTGGAGTACTGCATCCCAACATAAGACGGACATGGACTTGTTGGAGCGGGTCCAGAGGAGGGCCACAAAGATGATCAGAGGGCTGGAGTACCTCTCCTATGAGGACAGGCTGAGAGAATTGGGGTTGTTCAGCCTGGGGAAGAGAAGGTTTTGGAGAGACCTTATTGTGGCCTTTCAGTATTTAAAGGGGGCTTATAAGAAAAACGGGGACAGACTTTTTAGCAGGGCCTGTTGCAATAGAACAAGGAGTAATGGCTTTAAACTAAAAGAGGATAGATTCAGACTAGATATAAGGAAGAAATTTTTTACAATGAGACTGGTAAAACACTGGCACAGGTTGCCCAGAGAGGTGGTAGATGACCCATCCCTGGAAAAAATCAAGGTCAGGTTGGACGGGGCTCTGAGCAACTTGATCTACTTGAAGATGTCCCTGCTTATTGCAGGAGGGTTGGACTAGATGACCTTTAAAGGTTCCTTCCAACCCAAACTATTATTCTATGATTCTATGATTAACTTTGGTTTTGGACTTCCTGTGCTCATTAATGTCCATCTACTGTATCACTCAATGTAAAATATTCCACTTTACTAACACCAATTACATTATCCTTTTTATGTCAAACAACACAGTTATCCCTCCCAATCGCTGTCATTCAATTTTAACTTCTGTGACTGCAACAGTCTTTAACAAGTTATTGCTGCTTCTCATAACTTGTCCAAAGAAAATGATCACTGATGAAATGTAGAACAGAGAACTCAAGCAGGATAACTTCGGCCATTTATTGCTGCTACGAATTATCCTAACCTTCTTATCATAATTACTTATTGGCCTACTTACCCAGTTATCCTAACCTCATAGCCTTGACTTCCGCTACGCTCAGGATTCAGTGCTAGTAAAGCTTAAGTCTTTGTTACTGACACTAAATACAACCTAAAAATGAAACAAAGAGCAAGTGGTAATTTAGACAATACTATTCCTTTGATAGTCATTTCCTTGGCAGTAGTTGTTACCACCACGAATGTCCAAGGGCATGAGAATAGGAGAGTTTGTGGGAAGAGGAAAATCTTCCACAGACCAACTGATACAGAGGGGAAAAAAGCTTGCAGGCATGTGAGCTTTCCTTCAAACCAGGCAGTGATATTCAAATCTAAATACAAGCTGAAGAAATTCCTCTGAGTTTAGTTAGGTATGCCAATCGCCTGAGAGAAAAGGTAACTGGAGTCTCCAGGACAGAGTGTTAGCAAGGCAAGGTGGTGAGATGTTGATCTCCTACAGGAAAACAGGAGTGCCAGGTCATTTATTGCCTCTGGACCTTGAAGCAAAGCCTTTCTCTCTATTTACATTGACAGTTGTAGTTCATCTTCTGAAGGTTCCGCTTCACCTTTTTAACAGGTTTTCTTGCTCAGGCCTGAGAGGTCTGAGACAGCCCAGCTGTATACTGCAAACCGGTCAGGTTTCTTCAAAGTGATTGCTATTGCAATAACTATTTTGCACGCACTTGCCATGATGGCTGCCATTACCCATACACATTTGTCCATCCTGAGAAGAATGCAGTTGCTTGATCCTAACTATATAAATGAGAAGCTTAAAAACATCACAAGTTTTACATTACAATGTAATTTTTACATTACAAACATTACAAGAAGCACAGTTTCATATAGCTTTTAACAAATTAATGACCTTTAAGAACCACACTATACGTATGGCATTAAAAGCAGACTGTTCAGTGAAAGTCTATCGCATTCTTTTCTTAACGTACAAGTGAAAATAACTTCAAAAATGTTTTCCATGTAGGTTCCAATTTTTGTTGAAATAAACATTGCACTTAAAAATAGTTTACCACATCAGTGGGCTTTGTTCCGTGTGTTGTAAAGCTAAACTTCGCTTCTCTCTCTCTCTGGCAGCAACAGTAGGCACTCTCAGTGTGTTTATAATAGGTGTTCTGGGTGTGTTTAGGATTTCTGGCACTAATAATGCTTTCCACGTCAGCCAAAACCACATTTACTCATAAGGTTAGAAAGTGCACACCCACATACCGGTATCTTTGCAAATCAAGCAATGTAACACCTTAGAGCGTTAGTGTTTTTAATCTTCGTCATTAAGAGAGGTTTCTAATCCGCTAATAATGTTCCTTCAAACTGTAATGTAATCTGGTAATCTTTTTAAGAAGCTACTGAATTCCTCCATCATAAGCATCTGTTTGTAGTGACATATGTAACAAATTAAGATGGTGTCTCTTTTCAAGATTGGTAAACTTCTCTGGCATACTAACTGAAACCAACAACAAAGGTAATGAAGTTTAGCAAAAAGCACACCTAGCTCACACCAGCTTTTACAACTGAGCTAGATTTCTGCTTGACTAAAACCTGTGAGAAACTGCAAAGAGTAATGAAACACGAGACACATCACAAACAACATAACTGTTATTCTCATTCCCATTATTTAGGTGTCTGATTCATTTATTTACTGGTTCAGCACTGTAAGGAACAAGAGTTCTGAACATTGGAGAAGTAAGCACGAATTATTATTACAATGATACACAGCCATATGCGTGACACTTATTTACAGGGGACCAATTTTTCTGCAGGTTTGAAATAGCCCAGCATTGCAGTATTTCAATATGTATTTGTACTGGTAGAACTGAAAGGCAAAGGTACACAGCACAACTCACTTCTCCCCTTCTATTTTTAAAGGCATTTATGCTGAAGATTATTTATGCACCTACTGCTTGAGAGAAGAACATATGATGGCAATGCTATTTTCCTGCAAAATTGTTTATCCAGTTATCTAAGATAAAAAGACTCAATCTCATCTGTCAGTGGAATATAACATACTGAAGTTTTTTAATCTCCTTATGTTTTTTAAAGGCATTGAAGAGATGTTACTGTAAACAACACATAAGTTTAGGGTCAAAAAGCTTTGCGAACATGTTTCTATCCCTAATAATGTTTGGGATAGAGATAAAATCTTTCATACAGCAAATTAAAACAAATTAGTGATATGAAATAGCCTGAGAGGAGGGAACTTATTTTGCAAATTATTATTAATCGAAGAGCTGGCACGGTGTTCTGCCTTGGCCAAAGTACAAACAGCATCACTGGTCCTGCCAGGGCTGTACATACAAAGAAATGGATGGCAAATCTCTCTTTTTGAAAGTTGTGAACTTCGCTGAAACAATTGTCTTTTTAATGACACCTATATGAAATTTATAGGTTTTTTAATGGAAATTGTGTCAGAGGCATCATTCTGTTCAAATGCAAGACTAGCATTACAATGTTATGCTCATTAAGAGATTTTAATTGTTAGGTGTTTGAACATAAGATACTTCTTTTGGCTTTTATAAAGACTGTTTTTAGCAGAACAGTTAATAACTGAATCTATTGTGTGAGTTTTCTGTTTCATCTGCAAACATGTCCAGATGCATGAGTAAATGCTATATTTCTCTCCTACTAAAATATTGAGAATAAATGTTATATTTTAGTATAAAAATAGACATATGCACTCCAAAACAAATGCAAAGCAAGTTTGCCAGAAAAGGGTTACAACCTAAAGGAAAACAGCAGAAGCAGCCCAACAGAATGGAAAACTAGAAATGTCAAATGTTTCAATTGCATCTATCATGAATTAGCAATTTACAAGCATAGAAAAATAGGGAAAAATAAAGCACGTGTATCAAATCTACCATGACTCACAGCAGCTCTATTGTACTTTCCGCTGTTTATAAAGCCTGGTAGTTGTAGCTCATGGCAAACTAACGCTGTGAGAAAGTTGTTCCTGCATCTCTGATATGCAGAAATTGAGCAAGAGCAGCTGCACGACTTGTCACAGCCATGGGCCACCGATGAAACTGTGGGTAAATCTGTGCTCTTGCAGGGATTTTAACCTACAGCTCCCAGCCAGGGTGACAGTTTTATAGGGTGCCACGCAGAATACAAGATGACCCAAACACAGAAGAATTTGCAGTCTAACACAGCTATTAAAAACCATAACATAATACGGACCTTACAAAACACCGTGTTTCCAGAGGGTGGAGGGGTAGCAGGTGTATCGCAGCCTGTCAGACCTCCTGTTTCCATGGCGCGACAGCTAAGATGCTATCAGGATAACCAACCACCCTGCTCACTCGGGTGCCTCACTCGCCTACTTTCAGGCCAAGCTGTGGGCTCTGGTCCATCAGGATAGGTGTTGGCCCTCTCGGTGAGCTGATCTGTCTGCAGTGTCTGCAGCTCTGATCTCTCTGGCAACACAAGCGAAGCAGAGCGCCATGGTAGAACAGCCTTTGTTACAGCTTGTGGCAGTTACTAGCGACCACACAATAAACTGAAGCTGTTTAGAACTAAAGAGGTTTAGAAAAAGGAGGTCTTAAAATAATAACAAAGTCTTCAGACTTTCCTGTTGCTGTCTAAGCCCCTCATCCCTGGAGCAGGAGAGAGCTGAGCTTTGCCAGGGCTCGTGCAGAACCGGCCCTGGCCCCGGCGGCTCCTCGGCTCTGCCCCATTCCCTGCCCTCCACAACAGTGCTCCTGCCAACAGCTCTGGGATTTGCGGTGCTGTGAAGGCCCATGGCGGCATTCAAACTTGTAATTTGTTTAACTCGCTCACTGAAACAAGAGGAAGGCTGCCTTGTTCCAAACGGCCACTCGATCCCATCATTAATAAGGATCTAGTTCCTACCAGGGCATCGCCAGTAAAAACAAGTCTCGCTCTTACTATCAGCAGTGTTGTTATGCCCTCTTGAAAAATAGCTGCCACCCTGTGGGGCGGGGGGCGGGGGGGGGGGGTAGACCCAACATTACTAGGATAGATGCTGTGAAAAGTGGTCATCACCACTGTGAGCGATGTGTGCTGCAAGGGAGAGAGAAGAGGCACCGGGATCAGAGCACGGTGACAGGTTGGCAGAAGGACAGGAGGAGGGGACCGAGAGGGTAAGAGCGAAGTTGAAGGTAATGCAGGAGACAGTAATGGGAACACAATCTGGTGGGACAGTGACAGCCCTGCCTGGGATGATGGAGGGTGAAAGTCATATTTTTCAAATAGCCAGAGCAAAGAAACATTTTGGGGTTTCTTTTTGCATGTGCATCAGGGGCTGCATTTTGAACTTTAAAAACTGCATGATTTAGAAACAGGCAACCTCCTCCTAAACCTCCAGAAAAAAAAACAGAACAAAGTTCAAATGTTTCACAGAAATACGACTGTAGAACATCTCATTATTCTAAGGCACCCTTCTGAGCTCTGCAACTCTAGCATGGCACTTTGTAAGTGGGGTCCAAGGAGGGCTGGGAGGTGGCAATTCAGACCTCCGAGTCCCAAGAACTGGCAAAGCAGCTAAGTCATATGAGCTAGGGGTTGGAAATGAGCTGTTGTCATGTAATTCCCCCTCCTCTCCACAAGAACTGCTGAAAAGTGATTGCTGTTATTTATTTGTAACTGCTATACCATTTTCCTGCTTGTAGTCACCACAGCTTCCTATTAAATGGCAATTTGGTTATATATGGAAGTTTTCTACATCTAATGTAATATCTTCAGCTCTCTCCTGGGGCTACATACCCCTCATGCAATTATTGCAGCTTGGTATTGTAAGATTGGTGCACAGTACTGCACAAAATAAGAATACCTTGAAATCTAGTCCAGTGAGTTAAATCCCTGAAGGCTGACCTGCGCTGCCGAGCGTTGACACCGAACCTCTCCAGAGCACCCAGGACCCTGTGTGCACACCGGGAGAGACAGCAAAACAATCCCGTGGCTCAGGATCCTGCTAACCTACTCCAGAGACGTGCTTTTTCCTTCTACCTAACGAGCACCATGCTGCCATTGCGACGTTGCTGCCCCTGCTGAGCTCGACAGGGAGTCTCTGCACAGCACCGTGTTCTGCAGCCCAGACGTACCCCAAAAGACTAGCAGAGTAATTGTATTTCTTCTTCCCACTGGGCAGCATAGAAGGAAGAAAAGTCAGAAACTGGCATTTCAAATACTGTACAGGTGATGATGCTGACGTTCCCTACAGCCATGGCTATTACATTCTCCCCTTCACAGATTTTCTTTCAAGAATCGGTGTAAACAGACTCTGCATTTAATTCCCCATCTGAAATAACTAGAGGCAAAGGCTGTTCTCTCAGGAAGGCAGCAAGGTTCAAGCGATGAGCTTGCCCAACAGCACAGCAGCAAAGAGTCCAAATAAGCTCCATTCTCAATTCTTTTTTTTTCCCCCCTAAGAAATCGTATCCGGACATTTACAATAAAGTACATAAGAACAAGAAATGTCAGATTTTATAACATCCTGTTCACGTAATATTTCCTTTTCAGAATTCCCTTACTATTTATCAAACTTAACACAGCTATAAGCGCTTACTTTAAAGGGCTATAAAGGTAGAATTAATCCTTCTTTACAAACTTACTTTTGACAGCTGTGTGCTTGAATTACACCATGAAGTTTGTGAAATTGAAAACAACACATAAATCAAATCTTATCAGATGTAAGATTTCTAAAATATATTTTGGGCTTGACTCCCAAGAGCCGAGATCTCTATTCATATTTAATCTCCAGGTGGGAAAGGTAAAGTTTTGCAAAAAATGTGAAAAGCATTTTTGATGCCAAGGAAATGACGGCAAAGTTATAAGTGAGATACAAAACCCACAGGTCAGGCGATGGAAAGGCAAGGCTTCCTCGCATGCTATGCTTTAATCCCAGAGACAGACACATTGCTTTCATTTTTGTTGGCACAGTCCCAGCCCTCTCTTCAGGGCATTTAGCAAATGCATAAGCATGCACTCAATATAAGGAATACTTAGCAAGAATTAGGCTCTCTAAAGAACGCTTTCAGTCTGAAATGATTCTTTCCAAGTGTCAGTCCTTCTAGTAGTGAGAGGATAGAAATCCATTCCTAATCTTTTTAGTGTGTATAAAATATTTTTGTCTATTTGTTTTATTACATTTTTCCTTCCTCATCCACAATCACTAAAGATATCTGCGTGGAAAAGTGATCTACACGTAAGATCTGACCTCATATCACAGCTTCACTTTAAAAACAAAGACAACTGGAAGTTAAAACGTCCATGTCAAGAACTGATTGGGGGGGCAGTGTTCTTGGTTTTAAGCAGTCATGTAACATTCCCTACCATAAGATGCTACTCTCCTCTCCTTTCTAGATTTTATAGTATTCACTATCACTGGAAACCACACCCAACATTTCCTCTCTATACTATGGGAATAAACACTTAAAGTTTATGAGGGGATTAAATACATAATGGCAGTAGTAAATACACTGAAACAAATATCTGAGCACCACATAAATCTGGACCCAGGGCTGAATTTGGTAGAAAACCTGATTGCATTCCACTGAAGATCTCTATGTGATCGAATGTCTGTAGCACTTTCAGAGCTGTAAAATATTTCCACACCTAGCTATAAAGTCCTAGTGATATATTTATAGTCTGTAGAAAAAAAAAAAAAAGTACAACTGGCTTGGCACAGATTTGAAGATTTTTATCTGAGAGATTTTAAGGGAGTAGTGAGAGAGAGTTGATTCTGTGTTGCAGTAGTGTATAATTTCTTTTTCCTCACACTTCATACTAGACAGGAGTGATATAAGACACTGTCGGGAGAACCGATAAGATATGCTGGAGCACAAGTTTCCCTACACAGCGACAATACCTGCTTCTTGTCTACCTCCTCTATCAATATCAAGTGACCGAAAGAGATTTGATATAGCTGCTGGCTGGCGAGAGCTCAGTCCAGAGAGGGCTGAGATAAAGCTCAAAGGCTTGAGGAAGCACCAAAAGTCTTAGCAGAGATTAACTCAATCCCTTGACTGAAGTGGAGCATCTACTATTACCTACTTGGTCTCACAGGCTAGAGGCCTAGTTGGCAGATGATCTCCTGTGGATGTTAAGGCTGAGGCCACTGCCAAGGTTCATGTTGTATAACTTGTCTCTGGGATGATGGATGCCATCGTTCCTTTCAAATATAGCCCACCCGGAGACGTTTCTGTCTTTTGTCACCTGGGGATGAGTCTAGTGCTGTACATTGTGTGTGCTTCCAGGTAACAACAACAACAAAAAAAAAACAATCAGATTTTCTCTGGTATTTACTCTATTGCTATTTACGTATCAAATAATGTTCGGGAAATTATAGTTTCAAAGAGGAATTCAAGGAGTGGTGTTGACCCACCGAGCTCAGGGCTTGCCGACCCCACTCATTCTCCAAGCTGTCCCCTTCCAGCCGCTGAGCCAGCAGACACCGGGCTGGGACATCAGCTCATGGGGGGCACGTGCCTGACTGCTCCCAGGGACAGACAGTCAGCCCGAGAGAACCTGGGCCAAACCAACCCAAAGAAATCTGAGGTCACCCAGGACTCACAGCTTCCAGTGTGAGCACACAAACCATACCCAATGTTGTATATCACCCACATCAGTTAGGTGGCGTTCCAGTCTAGTCATGCATCTCTGCCAAGCGTCTTAATTGAAAATACAGAGGCTTTCGTGATAGGTATATAAACCTACGTGTCACTGAGGTTTTGGACACTGGCTAATGCAGAATGCGCTGGTGGTGTGAGCCAGGGAAAGTTAATGTAGGGGCAAACAAGTGCTACTCAGTTCGGGAATCATATTGCCCCCTCACTTCCCCACAGCGGGCCTGCCAAGGTTAAAGAAAAATGTTATCCTATGTGTTGTCACTTAACTGACAATTTGAAGGACTCCTGGAAGCAAACATATTTCCTGGAAGCAGGAAATTTGTTGTGACAATGTCATACAGGATAGAACGGTTAGGGAATTACTGCAATCCTGTCCAGTCATTTTAGGCAACGTTTTGTTGTAAAAGGTGACGTTCTTTTGGGTTTTTTGTTGAAACAATTTCAGTGTAACAATAAAGTGTTTTGAAGAACATATGTGCTAGGGTATCCCAACAGCCCCCTTTGCAATAACATATTTAGTGAAGCTTTCCGCAATAACATATTTAGTGACGCTTTCCACAATAACTATTTTTCATTAAAACATTCTTTACTTTACCTAACAGAGCACAGATTTGTCCTATTTGTCTGTTTTGCAACATTTGTCTCTGTCCACAGCTATGTAAAACTCTTCTACAAGGAGAGGAAACTGACTACACAAATGCTATCAAATACATAACTAAACAATAGAATTTTTAACTGTTTGCTGTAATTTCTAACAAGGTCAGGTGTTACAGGGCCTCTTCGGGGCAACTGCTGTAAAATACTAGCGGAAAAATGGAAATCTACTAGCATTGTGAATTGCATTCACGCAAATGTTTTAAATGAATTACTGTAAGTTTATACAAAAGGACAGCTACCTAATTGAGAAAACATCCATAAATATTTACTTCCTGATAAGTCAGATAAGCTGTATGCCAAAAAAAAACAAATTGGAGATGAAGTTTTCGGATATCGGCAAAGTGTGTGCTGTTACTAATACTGCTTCTCATCAAAGCCCCAGTGGGATTGCAGCTTTGCTGTGCTAAATGCTCTACAGTATAAAAGACAGTCATTTAGCCAAGGAAATTTCTTATTCACCACTTTTATGGGTATAAATCTGAAGTGAAAGATCTTATTCTACATGTATTCAGCTTACCAGTTCAGGAAGGATGCAGGCCATGTTGCACAAACATTCCTTACCTAAAGCTAAAGATTTTTTTTCACCAGATACTAGACATGGTGGGGAAAAAATGAAAAAAAACAATTACTTCCTGGGTCCTAATAGCAGAACATTATTTTCCTTTTTAATCTACCAGTATCAGTCTCTTCTGTCTCCATTCTCCATTCAATAAAAATGTAACATGTTGTGAGATAGCATTGATTGTTTCTTTATTATTAAGAAATAATAAACACAAGGGCATTAAAGCTTTTAGAATCAGCAGTCACAATCTATAAGATGACATAACCATCTTTCACAGCAAAACAAGTCCTTTCACAACTGCTTCATTTTGGGCACCACCTTTCCCTCTAATTATACATAAACAGCAAAACAGCTGTCAACTCCTAAACTCATTCAAATGTCTTATTTAATTGGGTTTTGGTTTACAGCATAACTCGTTTCCAAGGTTAAACTTGAACGGGCAAATAATCGACAATCAACAAAAATTAAAATGACAAGGAATTAAAGGATTGCGGGTACGGTTTCCAGGAGTAATAGGAATTGTGTTGGAAATTAATGAGACAATAGTTTTGTCATCGCTCCTAACTTAAGCCACAAAAGGCAAGGTCAGTCCCTGTGAGTAACCTAATCCAGTGCAACTAATTTTTGGTAGGAAAGCAAACAAGTCATATAAACACGTTAGTTAATTGCTTAATTGCTTAGTCAATGCTCAATCTTTGAGTCGTATGGAAGACAGCCAATTTAGATGTGAAATGTACTGTATTATTTATTTACAAAAGGAGTACCTTTTAACCACAGGCTCTCTAAAAAAATATCAGAAGCAGCTCAGTTGGAGCTCCAAAGATCATGTTATTTCTACAAGCAGCCATCTAAACTTGAGTACAGCATCAACACTGGGAAGAAGTACTGCTCTTAGCCATATTAGGTTAAATTGACAGAGTTTACTAATGCCAAATCCCACCCAGTGATTTGAAACCATGGGATTTTTTGCCCAGAAATGTTGGTTAGTTGAATACATGAAAAATGAAGTTTTACACTTAGCAAAAAAAATAGAAGTTATGTGTAGGAAAAATGCTGGATCCTTGTACCTGTGAAAATAATACAGTCTAGATAACAAAATTATGGATTAATTTTTTTTAAAAAAAAAGGTATTTCAAGCATTGTCGGAGTCTCAAAAAGCTGCTAACATGTCCTTTATGTGATTTTAAAATTATGTTGGTCCTTGCAGACCATTTTGATATTCAACCATGCTTTAACTCATGGTTAAATATAATTAGCAACAAAACTTCACAGGCAAGAAAAATGCCACTTCTTTGTCCGTGAAATTCTGCTCAGTTTCTTCTGTGATAGAGTTTTGCATCCCTTCTTTCATTTGCAGCCCCCCAAAAGCTTGGCAGGGTAAGAACTTCCTAGCTAAACACCAAGGAGCAACAGCAGTGAGCCTGACGCACACTCTCACCGGAGCGGCGACACAGGCTCACTGCCCATCACAGCGAGTCGGGATCTCCCCGGGCTTGGGATGAGGGTGAACACGGGAGACAATGGGATGGAAGACAACCTGGGTTCCTTCACAACCATCTCCCAACTCCAGCTTTGCCCCCAGATACGCTCCCCTCCTACGGTAGTCTTCTTCACTGCAGATGCCACTCTTTACACAGCTTAACTGGGCTACAGTGCTGAAGGTTCACAGAATGAATCACAGAACGATAGGAGGTGGAAGGGACCTCTGGAGATCATCTGGTCCAACCCCCCAAACACTATTAACTGTGCCTCATAGGAAGCACACAACAATTTATTTTCTATAACTTCCAGTAAAAACTGCAGGAAATAAAATAGCCATTAAAAGCATAATGGTTTAAAAATACACACTAAAAATTCAGGAAATGGCAAATTTAAGATCACACAGGAAAGATTAGTTCTATGTGTATACATGCATCATGCTACTAATTGCACGCTCACATTTTCTCCAGAGAAGCCTGATCTTACTGAGTAATTAAGAAAAATGTATGAGGAGATGGAATAATAACCACTCATGAAGCAGAAACCTGGAACTTGTCAGTGGTTTATTTCTATCAGTTTGCAGTCTGGCCACCATGAATGGGTTTCCTTGTATAAAAAAAATATTTTAAATACTAATTGTGGAAAAAAAATGACCGAGGTACAATATATTACTGCATTGCTATATCCTTCCATCCATTAATACTATAAACTTGTTTTTAAAAAAGACATATTTTAATTTAAAACTGAATAGGACATATGAAAACCACTTTTTTCCAAATGAAATGCACATGTTATAAATCAGCCTGTGTATTACTAAAAAGTTCAAAGTTGAAATTTTTCTGCTTCTTTAAAAAAGTCCGGATGGCTACAGAATTGCATTTGGCAGAGCCGATGCCCTTTCAAATGGTTACTCACAACCTTTCTGCATGCTGCATACTTTTATGTAACCATGCCAGTCAGAAATGGGACAACCTTTTTAACACCAAAGCTGAGGTTTTTTTCATTTTGCACCTACATCCTATGAACACTTATTAATGCATATCAATAAACTCTTAAATATGTATGAAAGAGTATGAGCAAAAAATAAGCAAAACCCCATTAATGCCAGGTACTTGTCCCTGTTGTGAGATACCTGTCGTCATTTTCTGCTTGGATTCAGGAGCCACGTATGCGTGCACTGACAAACCACTGAACCAAAATTAGAATTTTCTCCTCAAAAATCCTATCAACTAATTCCAACATAATAAAAGCAAAAGCAGACAGCAGAAACATTTGGATGCACATGGTTTTGTACATGTACAAGGAGTACTGAAATACACCTTTATTTACAAGCGACATTAAAGTAACAGATTTATCTTGTACACACGTAATGTACCGGCCAAGTAAGTACAACAGGACACATAAACCCAGTGGCTGGCATGAGGCAACTTTCATGCATTCTAAGCTACTAAGCACAAAGAGTTATCCACTGAACTTTCCGAAAAGAAAATAATTGACTGAGATGAAGAGCAACGACACACAAATCTTCCCTTTCCCACTTGCTCACAACCCTTATTTTGGGATGTATCCATTGTACACACAAACCAATTCAGTTCTTGCAAACCTCACTACGTGTAAAGAGTCTGCTCAACACACATGAAAATTCTGACGTGTCCATTGCACGGTTAGGGACAGAATGACATAGCCTTGGCAACCTAAGAAACTCCTGAAATGAAGAATCCAGCACGTCATCTAATTCACAATTGTATTGTAAAATACAAGCGAAGATGGCATCGCAAAGTTGTATGTTGATGAGGTGTCTGTGGGAGCAGACTCCAGTTCCCACTTGCTCAGTTTAGAATTAAAGCGTTTTCTACCTGACTTGAAGGACCACACAACCAAATATTGAAAATCAAACTCTCCTTCTCTTATTGCAAATAATAAAGAATCTGTTGACCAAGGTTCCCAGACAGGTCTCAGGATTAGCTGGGTTATGCAAGTGATTAGCCAAGGTTAAAATAATCGGGTATGGAAATTATGAGCAAGGACAACATTTGTCCTTCCCTCATTACTGGAATTGTTGAACAGGGGACAGTAAGGGAAAACTTGCACTTACTTGCGCTTTTGCTGGGGGCAAGCGACAATGCTACAAACAGTTTTGTACAGCTTTGTCCATATTAGGATCACCGCCTCTATAAAACTGCTCTATAAAACAGCCTCTGCTGCTACTCAGGCAACGCACCACTAGCTTGCACTTGAACTCAGTGTCTCAGCTGAACTTTAAACACCAGAGCTATAAAAAAAGTTTACACTTTCCATGTGCCTGAAATGTCTGACATGCCATTTTGGTCATTTCCCTTTAGAATAGACACAGTATGCAACACAAGTTGCAAAAACAGGTGCCTTGTTGCACCTTGTCGCACGCTTCAGCAATACATCCTCAACGTCTTTGCAAACTAGTTCAACAAGTAACCTCGTTTTTTTCAAATTCCTTAAAGTTATCTGCACGCCCCTGTGACTCATGAACTAGTATCAAAATTGCTGAGGAACCTGTGGGAACTTACCCTAGCGTTCTGTGCTGTTCATTTTTAACACTACTTTTTTGTCGCTATTCTAATATAAATGATATCTCACAGAGTCGACACTGCAATATCAATCCTTAGTTTACTCTATGAGCATCTCTAAGGTTTATGCCGCAAAACACAAACAAAATTTGTAATCACAATTCATGGTATAGCTGAAAATAGTAATTTTAAAAGACCTAAAAGAAATGCTTTTTTAAAAAAGTTTGAGGTATTGACAACTTTGAATGAATTCATCATATCCAACCCAAAACCTGCGCAGTCTGGATACGAAGCTTTTCATTAGTCTGGCACATCACTGATACTTAGTGATGCTGTATTTTTTGCTTACAGCCACCTGCGTAGCTGTTTTCCTCATCAACCATCTCTGTTACTCATGAACGCATCCATGTCTGCATCTTTGCCTTGCTCTCACCTCGGAACTCAGATTTCCGGAGATTCCATGAAGTTAAGCAATAGCGGACTAGGAAAACTGCTTTTCCACCACTATTTGACCTTTAAATACAAAGCATGATTGTGTGTGAACAAAATGGAGGGGAAACATCTGTATTTACCAGTATTTTGGAAATAACATAATAAATTTATTTAAATCTACTCTTTGTATCACAAAAAAACAGTACCAAATATACACACAATCAATCCTGCAGCTCTTTATGATGACTGTGCTCAATTAAGACTGCTGCATTTCAGCTATTTAGTTAATTTTTAATCCTATTTTGAACCCAGTACCCTTCTGTCGTTCAAGGATAGCCCGCTAGTATTTTTAGAGGTCGGGTAGATTTGTGAATGCATGCTCACACACAAAGAGTACCATTTAACAACTTGCAAGGCATTTCCATCTTGTAAGAGAAGCAAAAAGCTGCATTGCCTTATGACACTACCTCTGTTCAGGTAACAAGAACAATTTGGGGACTGGCTGCAGAATGAGGACTCCCAATTCCTGAAGTCCAAGCCCAAGTGTGCACGGCCCAGCAGGGAACTGGTTCATCACAACCACTGGCATTACCAGCCCAGGTACCACGCTTGGAAACCCCTCTTCTAAGATGTATTAATACACAAAAAATGTTTCTCATTGGCAAAGAGATATGCTAATCTCTCTTACAGTCACAAAAGAATTACAGATGATGTTTTTAAAGGCTTGTGTTTCTTTCACATATTGACAGACACCAGAATTATCAGTGGTTCACAACTGTAAAGTACCATGCCCCTTCTTCCTGCCTCTTCCTTGGGGAAATGAAGGCAGAAAAGCTAAATAAAGGGTCTTGGGAACCTACTTGCAGTTCTTCACCACACCAAGAATGCCAAGGGTGGAAAAAGAGAGACCAAGTAAAATTATATTCTTTATTCATTCCATTTTAGCTGTGAATATTCCTATTATACAAATACAGTATAAATTCCAAAATCACAATATATTACAAAATAAAAAAGTACAAACTGCATTACTTAATAAATATATCTAACAAGTTAATCAGAAAGTAGAAGAGACAGAATTCAGATTGGAAACATTTAAATGTTTGACCCAGCAAACCATACAAACCTCAATTTAAATACTTCTCTTTTTTTTTTCTTTTAAACCATAATGTAGAACACCATTACTGATTTCTTTATTAGAAAATAATGTCAAGTGAATAAAATGTTGTGATCAGATAACGATTTATTGGTGCAACACCAGTGCCAAAAAAGAAGCAGGGCTTATACAAAAGACACCATAACCCCAGAAACAAGAACACAAACACCGAGGTGCAGCCAAGGCAATTATTGCCAAAGCGGGAGACTATTATCTAGTCACAACATTCTATTGCAAGTTAATGTTCTGTTATTACAGATAAATAATATAAATGGAGCAGAGGGTGAGCCAACCGGGCAACAAGAGGCCAGTTTACTCAAAACAGTAACGAAATACAGAAGAGTCAATTGCTCCCTGTACTGTTCGTGTGTAGCTGCAGTCCAACTGGCTCAAAGGACCTCTTCTGTGCTCCAGGCAGAGAAAGCAACCATTCTGAAAAGCAGTCTGTTCATACTTTGCTGCACTTTTACAAAAACCATTGTTTTAGTTTTGCAAGAAAATACCCACCATGCTTTCATCAATTAGGGAGGGTCAGTCTGACATCAACTTCATTTGGTAAAAATATAAGGTTTATGGGTAAAAAACACAGCAGAAAATAGCTGTTACATCATAAGCCCTATTTACAAAAACTGTTTACAAACGTTTTTGGCCATACAGCTGAAAGCCAGATACTAATGTAAGATGTAGAAGATGGAGGTAACAGTTTAAAAATATTGTGCAAAAAATACATTCTTATAGAAAATAGACAGTGGGGAGGGGAGACACAAACGTACACGGAGAACCTGCTTGCAAATAATCCGAGGCTAAGTTTTTACAACAGAATATTACAGACACATTTGTATTTATCCCCCCACAACCTACAGTCCTTCACAGTCTGGGGTGCCGCTGCTTCATTAAGGATTAAGGCATCACCATCACAGCCAGCACACCTTCCGTCTGTCCCAGTCCCTGCAGCAGAGCTCCCAGCCTGCGCCCCAGGCGGTCTCAAGAGCAGGCATTCTGCTCAATGTACATCTTGGACAAGGACACCGCCATGGACTTGGCCAGCTCCTCATCCCGTCTGCGCTGCACCTGAGTCTGTCGGCACCACGCCTCGTACTCTGGGTTGGGGCACACGCGGTCCAGCACGGCATCGTAGTGCCCATTGCTAAGCCAGCTCAGCCAGATACTGGGCCGCGACGGGTCCTCGGGCCCCAGGTAGTGAACCATGGTGGAAACGGTGGGGCTCTCGGGCCGGCCGCCCGTGGTGAGGTGGATGTTCACGTTCAGCATCTGCCCCATGGCCAGCAGCTCCGGGTAGCCGGCCCAGGCTCCGTCTTGGGCGGCGCCGATGAGGAACTCTCCCACGTCGCCCTCGATGATGGGGCTGAAGTGGTCCAGGTGGTCGGCGATGTAGTGCACGGTCTGCTCGCGGAGCTCGCCGTGCAGCCGCTGGTCCCCGTACACCGCCTTGCAGACGGCGCGGTAGAGGCAGTTCCCGTCGGGGATGATGTGGAAGCGGAACCGGCCCTTCTGCCGCAGGTACTTGTCCTGCTTCTCCACCTCGGCCAGGTACAGCGCCAGCTTCTCGCTGCGCTCCGGCCTGCCGCCCGGCCCCCTGCGCACACCGGCGCCCGCCGCCTCCTCCTCCTC
>VZSZ01003072.1:0-58539 GCA_013398815.1 Ibidorhyncha struthersii | reverse complement strand
CGTAGCCCAGGCCGTGGCGGGGTGGTGGGCGCCGGCCGCTGGCGGAGGGAGGCGCGGGGAGGCTGATGGAGACGGGGGCCCCGGTCTGAGGAGTGTTTCGGGGAGAAACGCCTGCTCTCCTGTGTCGGGCTGGCGGCGCGTAGCTTCTGCTAGGCTGGGCTGGGTACTAACTATGAAATCGTTTGATAACGGGAGGTGCTGGGGAAAGAGGGGAATACTGGATTGGGTGTTCGCGGGGGGCAGCCTGGGAAACGCCGCATAAGTTAGCGAAAGGAATGTCTCATGAGACAATTTGTCAGCCAAGCAGCTGGATTTTTAGAGATGATGACCATCAAGTATAAATTATTGGAGATGTTCTGCCTACAGTTGACTGATGCTATGTTGTATCCATGTTATTGTTGAAAAAGAATGATGTTTCTGCCTACATATAATCAGTGTCATGATTCATAATTTGCAGCAGCGGTAGGAATAATATTTATTCATTCATTACTTTTCTGACAGTCACTGGCCCAAGCTGCTATTTGTCCACCTGTAATCCTACTTCAGAAAATGTGCATGCATACATAAAAAGTATGATATAAATCATCACATAATAACAGGGGAGAGCAGATTTAAAATATAGGTCTCATAAAGATCATTGATAATTGGTTTATTAGTGCCTGTAGTGTCTTAAAATTAAGCCACATCTTTCTACCTTAGCTCTGGTATAAATAAAGTCATCTCTAATCCTTTGTCTGTGAACGATGACGTTATCTGTTCAGACTGGATTTGATTATGTTCTGACAGGCATGCTGACCAAGAAACACCAGTTTACACTATGATGAAATGTCAACACAGACATTTATTCCTACCAAAATGGGGAAAAAAAGCTATTGATAGATGTCATTTCAAAGGGTTATTAAAAAAAAAAAAAAAATCTGGATTCCTTCCCAGTCTCAAATATCTTCGGAAAAGTTTTAGTAATCCAAATAGATCGCAGAACTTTAAAAAAGCAACCAACCAAACAAAACCCCTTTATTTGGGTATTTTGAAAAATTTATTTTCCTTGTTCCATTTACATCAATTAGAAAGACGTAACTAAAAGGATCACTTGCAACAGATTGCAATGTTGAAAATAATTGTTTCTTTGGAGCCTTGGTTGTCTTTTGGATCCATGCCCAGGGATCTATTTCCTGTCTTCAATCTCTGCAGATGATTCAAGGGCTACCAGCAACACAATATGGAATTTCATTCTCTTTACACAGAAAACATGTTCTGATCCCCCCAGCTAACTTGCATTTTGAAGGAAAAATGCTGAAATTCTTCATGCTAAAATCTGTGGCTATTTTGGGAACAGTTTTCACATCCACCTTACTTTTTTATTCTGGATGAAACGTGGTGGCTAACTCCATGCGTTATTGGGAACCTCTTAATAAAAATTTACAGAGTCAGTATATATCCAGAATTGCCTCTGAAGTTGAAATGTGAGCGGTGTATCAGATATGAATCAAAGCCCAAATGTCCTGACTTACCTGCTACAGCCAGAAAGTTGATATCTTTAGAACAAACGGTGATGGGCATTACCCGGGAGCATTTCTGGCAGCCTGTTACAGGGGGATAAGATAGTACAACTGCTCTGAAATTACAGAGTGACTCTTGTATTTCAGAATGTTCAGAACTTTGTTTTAAATATAGCTTGTGAGATCAGTCGGCAAGTCTTTATTTCTGGACTAATCATTGCTTGGAGAGGAATATATATTGATTAAATAGTGGCAAATTGAAATCATCCCTCTTTGAAATGAAGGCTTGGAGCAAAGGAAAGATTCCTGTTTAGTTTTACTTCTTAGTCAAAACTTGATGTGTTTCCAAGTTAAAATGTGTTCTGGTATATTCATAGGTAATTTAATGTAAAAGCACTGGAAGTTGCCC
Source organism: Ibidorhyncha struthersii (assembly GCA_013398815.1). NCBI lineage: Eukaryota > Metazoa > Chordata > Aves > Charadriiformes > Charadriidae > Ibidorhyncha > Ibidorhyncha struthersii. The sequence continues at coordinate 56,631 of VZSZ01003072.1, read as the reverse complement.
CCTCCTAGGGGGTTTTAAATGTGCCAGTAGCTGTTCATTGTGGGTTTGTTCATTGTTATTATAATAAAGATGTACGTTACTTCATGCTCACCAGCCCTTCTGCCTATTTTTTTTTTAGTTTAAAAAAGGTACCTCTGTGGTTTTGCTTAGCAAATTGCTCTGTCTTACTAGTAAATGCCAGAGCTGACTATAGGATGGTGGGTTTAAAGTCTTAAATAGTCTGGTAGTGGAGAGAGGGAGAGAGCAAGGCAGCTCTTTCTGTTAGAGAATAGTAAATGGATCCAGCAGAATAAGAGCGCTTCTGTCATAAGTGAGTGCTGCATTTTGAATACTCAGTACTGCAATTTTCTCTCTTCTAGGATATTACGGAAACTCCCACTAATGACTGTTCTGCCTCTCCCAAACCATAGGTTATTTGGAACAGTGGTACACTGACGGGGGCAGCTGTTTAATTCTGTTAGTTACAATGAGGTACAATGCTTGTGGTGCTTCATTTGAGGAAAGAAACAGATTTATTACGTATGCCCAAATTACCATCGTGTTAGTATTCTCATGCTCTACTATAGCCTATTCTGAACAAAAAAACTTGCTTATCTTTGAAGAAAAATCCAAGGAGTATCCTGAAATACTTGCTGTATATTCCACCAGTTTTTGATAATGGTAGCAGATAGATTGTTCTTTTATTCTCTTTTCATTTAGAAACAGATATAATGCCTTTCCTATCTTTCCAGTTAAAATGCACATAGTAAGCTTGCTAATAAGGTTAAAATACAATCAAAATCTGTTACTAGGTAACTGAGAGGCACAACAAACATTTATACCACTGTCTTAGTGTTAATAGTACGCTACTTTTAACATATTTATTACCTCACACATGAAGTAAATGGAAAGAGAAGCTCACCTTGGTGTGTTTTACCTGTGTTGTTATTAAATACTGACAATGTAATGTAACCAGTATTTTCCATAACTGAGCACCCAGAGTTAGTCACACATGCTTGGCCTGCATGGAATCCAGTCTCTCTGTATGACCAGACAAAAATCCGATTGAACCGCTGCAGCACAAGCATCTCATGGCCAGTTTTCAGCTGGTAATCAGCACTTACTTAAAAGGTCATTTTCTTAGATGTCTGACATCTGGTTTTAACAATAACGTCCTAAACCGTGGTCTGTTCCAGAGAGGAACGTGCAAGTGCTCTGAATACAGTTCTTGTGAAAAAGAAATTTCAAGAAAGAATTTGGATGTCTGCAATGCAAGAGTATCTGTCAAAGCCAGGGGCACGTGGTTGTGCCTTTACTGCCTTTTGCTGCCAGAAGATGGGATTTCGCTGTTTGTTTGAGCTGCATCTAGAGCTGCTCTTCATTCCAGGGAAAAACTAAACTTTACTTTAGTGTGGCCTGGATAAAACACAACACACAGGTTGATTGCTTCCAGAATATTCCAGCATTTCCCACTTGTGTCACTTTTGCCTGCATGTTGTGGCCTCACAGGTGCTAGAGGGGTTTGGAAGGCGAGGAGAACACAGTTTGGAGATGCCTTTCACCCTCTTCTATAGATTAATGAATGCTCCTGGGCTTCTGGCTCACTCATTATAGGGTAATGTGCAGTCCTTTGCTAATACAGAATAGATCTCGGAACAATCTCTGTAGTAATAAAGCGTAAACATCTCCTGTGGTTAAAGTTTCTCCTGACGTGACTGTTATCACTGGTTACGCTGCACATTCCAGGAATTGTTGAGATTGTTTAGAAGGCAAACCACCATCACAAAAACAGCTGTGGAACAACAGTGGTATTCACTGACGTAAAACTAGATGCCTGAGAGTGGAACTACTTTTAACTTTAATGTGTAGTAGATACATGATTGACATAGAAGGAACAAATTAATTACATCACCAGGAACATTTGTTCGTGAAGAAGGGAGAAGTTAGCTTAAATGATGTATTGAATGACACTGAATAAGCATTTCCACTGTTGGGGTTTTTTTTATGCTAGCACAACAGCCCTTCAGCCAAAGGTATTTCTGGCTGAAGTATTTAATGAATTGATAGCTCTTTGTATGTAACCAGAAAATGAAATGTTTCAAGTGGTATCTCAAGGACCCAATTTAAAAATTAATAGGAAATAGAAATATATATCAAGGATCTTCCAATATGGGGAAGAAATATATATAAGCTGGAACCAGAAGGAACTTCCTGAACCATCAGGTTTATCCTCTGTTGCCTGCAGGTGATCATATATCATATCATATCGTATCGTATCATATCATATCACATCACATCACATCATTCCTTTCATAAAATTACCAAGTTACAGGTAATTTATTTGGGGTATAGTTAATGAACCTGTAAAGATGTCACAAGCCAACAGCACTGCCAAAAGAACCAGTTCTGCTTTTTCCCACTCCCAGTCTCTTTTTCCTTCTCCTGACACTGCTTTGTGATGGCTTAAGTGTTGGTATTAACTAGACTACTTACTTCGTTCAACACTACATGTACCACTAACATAAAAAGGAGAGAAAGAGTATCCACACTTACTTCCGAGGTGGGAACACACTGCATAAAAGAAGAGCTGTGTCTCAGAAAGCTTTGCCTCACAATTTGTGCTTCAGCTTCTGCTATACTGTCACGTTAGAATCTTATTAAAATCTCATCTGCTGTGTGGGTTCACTAAGCATTAGAGATGTAACCCATGCTATGACATCATGTGGCAAGAGTTTGTGGAAAAAGGGCTGCTGGTGATAAATATAGACATTTGCTCATATCTCAAGGTCTCGGGTGGTATCCTACTTGATAAGCGAGTCTCTAAATGTGAGTGATGACACAGGTCAAGTCTCTCATTTCTGCTCAGAAGCGTAGACAGCATTTGTGGTGGTCATTGTGCATAGAGCCTTAAGATGCTACCAGAAAAACAGGGATCTACAATGCTGTTTCCTCTGAAAAATCCCTAGTGGCAATAATGTGATGTACACAAGCCTTGTAACGTGTATGACATGTAGAAAGGGTTAACTTCTCTACATTAATAAGCCTTCCAAGATATACACGTGTTTGCGATGTCTATATTCTGTTATCAGTTATAGGAAATTAAATGGTCACCTTCTCTCTTTCACATTGGTTCGTGGCAAATTTAGGGTTGAGGAAAGTAGGTATTTTGGCTAACACCAAGAGCAGAACAGAGTTCTGACAAGGACAGACTGCAAGGAGGCAATACAGAAATACCAGAAGCAGGAAATCACCACTCACAATTACAGGAAATATTATTAATAGATTAATCTTGATAGAAACTGTAAGCATAAAATAACTGTGGTAGAAAAGAAGGTGCAATACTGCCTACTCTTGAAGTGAAAAAATACTCGGGTGAGGTAGCAAGGAGCCAGCATTTCCATGTGCGGTCTCACAACAGAGAGGCTTCAGAAACAGATTGATTCAACGAGAAGAGTCATCCCCTCTATGCTCCACAACCTTGCAACGCACACCTTTCCCCACCTTTCTGCCGTCAGTAAGCAGCAAAAGGAGGAATCATCACTTCACACAAGGAGGTGAGTGTTGCAGAGAACCACATTTCATCGTTCATGTTTTGAGAGTCACGGAATAGCCCGTAATTACACTAACCAGCTTTGTTTTGTTTTTCCACTACCGAGTCCTTCCTGTGGGAAAGGGCTGGGGTGACCTGCGACATAACCAGCCCAGCAAGTCCTGTCCTAGCCCTAATGAAATGCAGGGAGAGAGCTTGCCTCATCACAATTAAAAACCTGCTCCGTTTCCATCTGTGTAGCACAGAGCTAACTGTTACTGCAAGGTCAGATCACAGCTATTTAACTCCACTGTCTAATGAGAAAAAATAACGCAGGTAGAGCCATTAGAGAGGAGGGATGACATCAGTTCATCCTGACTGTTGTCCTACTCTGTGTAAATAATTAAACCTTTCCTAACCTAGTTTTCCATACCAAAATGCACAATATAGAATTATTTTTCTGATTTGACATTTTCAAAGTTCTAATATAGCAAGAGATAATTTAAAAGAGCATTTATAACAGTGAGTCCAAATCTGACATAATTTTCACTGAAAGAAGTCAGGAACAGCCACACTCCAGTTAGTAGATTTATACCCATAACTCCAATCAGAACGGAATCCTAATTTAGTTAGCCTGAAATACAAAGTAGTGTTCCTGATGCTTTGAGTGAGTATCTGTAGAAATTTTAAAATAGTATTTCAGCAATTTGACAGTTTCAGTACTTACTCAAGTGCAACTGAAACATTAAAATTGTTATAAAGAAGCACTAGAGTAAGAGTTATATTATCTGTACATGAAAATATAAACATTCTTCAACTTGTGATTTATATGCAAGCACAATTTTATGCAAATTAAGCATTAATCAATTGTTAATTCAGAGTAAGAATCCCAAGTATAATCAATTTACCAGACCTGGGCCCTTCAACATAAAGAGGTTTATGTGCATGGTTATCTGAATTTGATACAAAGTTACTATAGGAAATCTGGTATATCTAATCTTGCTGTATCTAAATAAAGTTACTGATATTGCATAGTACAAGGCATTAAAGTTAGAACAAGAAATAAAAGGTGGTGATGTGCCTGGTTAGGGGTGAGACAACTGAGGATAATTGAAAGGAATTGTTACACTGAAACAAACTTGCTAGTGGAGCTCCTCAAAGATCCATCTTGGGACTGACTTTAATATTTTCATTAATTACGCTAGCACTTAGTGTGCATTCACTAATGACTCAGAGCTGAGAAGCATTTTTACAATAAAGAAGATTTTTGAAACATCATATAGGAAACTTTGGAAGACTAGAGTCGGAATTGCTTACGTGACTTGATTAAATTCAGCAGTGCAAAATGAGAGATCATCCACCTGGTGGCTGGTCAGTATTTCTGTTATTAGCAGAATCTCATCTGTGGGAAACCATCCGGACAGGAGAGAGACCCACACATGCTATTCAGCTGCAGAATCACTGTACTTTCTGATGTGATGTAGCTTTCAAAAGGACAAATAGGATCATAGAACACAGCAGGTGAGAAGGTATCCAAAATAAACAAGTATTTCTTGTAGAAAGGACTTGTGAGACTTCATCTGGAATACCATATGCATTTCTGGTCAACATTGCTGATGTTGAATTTTGACTGGAACATGAGCAAAGGGGAATTAAATGAATTAAAATGATCAGGGCACTGGCAACTGTCTAACAAGAGGAGACTAACTGTTCTTGGCTTGTGTTATCTAATGAAGGTTGAGAATGGATCTCTATAAATACATCACGGATTACATACAAGCGAGTGAGAAGAGCTCATTAAGTTAAAGGACAGTGTTGGCCAAAAAGAAATAGATACAAACTGGCAATGAATAAATTTAGTCTTGACTCACAGCCTTGGCTTTCAGATACCACATAACTGCAAATAACTTTATGAAAGGATCCTTGTAACAAAATACAAGCTGCAGCATGGTGAAATCAGATGGCCTATGAATGTAAGGACCATTATGGTTTAATCAGAACAGTAAAGACTTTGATCTTAATGTGCAATCAAATCTCATCCCACCTCTTTGTTCCATTTATCTCTGTTTCCTAGGGGTTTACGATCAGTCATTCTCTCCTCCTGCAAATACAGCTCTCTTCCAACAATGCTGCTATGCTTTTTTCTTCCAAATTATCCAAGGGATTAGTGTAATTATCTGAAACAAAGAGAAACTCTATCTTATGAAGTTTTCTGCAGCTTTATCAGACTGCAGAAGGATTTATATCCCTGAAGATCTGTTCAGTTTTTCCAACAAAGCTAGCGAGAATAAAATAGATATGTTGTATTTCTCTTAGGTCAACAAACATGGCTCAGATAAGGAGGAAAAATAGGTAATGTGTGTGGGTTTGTCATACTTGTACTGTGACCCACTCTAACTTAGAAAATTATTTGTTTCTCTGAAATACAGGACTAGGAGATTTTGGGTTGTAAACAAAAATATCAAGAACTGTTAGCACATGAACCTGGTTACCTGGGAGACTGAAATTAATGAGCTGATGTCTGAGTCTTGATGACTTCAGTCAAAGGAGACTGAATGTGCAGAATGATCACAATTATAATCTGAAGCAAAAACCTGAGGTATCTGGAAGGGAAGGGGAGGTTTATTGTGCATTGCCAGTTCCATCCTGTCACCAAATCAGAGTATTTCCGGGCCAAAGAAAGAGACATCAGGAACAGCCACAGAAGCTTTCTTGTTCCATTCTAAAATAGTGGACCCTAAATACTGTGGTTTAGTTAAGCAACATAAGGGTATCTTGTTTGAAAAAGATGTTATGTGCAACTGTAAACATCAGTTGCTTAGAGGTCAAGTTCATCTAAGCTGAGTGGGAAGCCATGGTGAGAAAGCGAGGAGCTGATGCAGAAGGCCAGTCTCTCGCTTGTGGTGCTGCAATGTTCCCTGCACAGAAAGCAAAAGCCCCGTCCCGCAAAACAGCAATGCTCCTGGAGAGACAGGACACAAATCAGAGGCAGGTAGGATCTCCTTTTCAAAGATTACAATGAAACTCATTTTGCCAAGTTAAAACCAGTATTTCATTGTGCCATGAATACTATTCTTTAAGATTTGGCACCAGTACCATTCCAAATGCATTTTCAGCAGCTCCTAATTGGGTTAAAATATCATAAAATCCCTTTCAGGCAATTTGGTAAATGATGACTATAAACAAACAAATTTTGATTATTATCTCAGTAGAATCAATAGCTGGCCTTGCCCAGGCTAGACAGCAAAAACATTTCTAAATAAACAAGATTATTATGACTGCAGTAGGTAATTAGGGTGTGAACCATCAAGCTACTTAACATAAAGATAGTAGTTACAATAGATAGTTAAGACCAGACTGTAATCAAAAATAAGAAAACTACTAACATGGGATGAAATATATCATAAACAAAGTGTTGATTTTTTCAGTGTTTTTCAGTGTTCATAAATATATGTGAATCTTCTGATCAGATCCCCTAATGGATACAACTTGCTCCTTTCATATGTATCAAAGCAATATTTCAAATTAAGAAAATGAGTTTTCTTAACCTGTAATCTGACTCCTATGTCATAAAAACTTCTATTTTTTGGCAGTTTTTGCCACATCACACTACAGCCTATGTTAATAAACTTTTTCTCTGTTTCCAATGGCAAATTAGACTTTTTGCCAAACCAAAACACACTACGTTATTATTGTTGGAAGGTGACCTAAAAGTAAGACAGGTTTTACAAATGGTGTTTTTAAGCCAAGTAACAATTTCTGCCTTTCACCCAATTACCCTTATCCTTTTTCTAACAGAAAGAACACATCTGAGAATACCTGAGTTACAAGTATCAAACTATTGCTCAGTACATGTGACTTAATAATGAAATCTCCCTTTTTATATTCATTTAAGTAACATTTCTGAATGTATTGATGATTCATCTCCTGTAGTATATCTAACTTCTTAAATGTGTTACTAATTACATTTCACTAGTATAAGGAGATCGTTTTATCTCTTTTCAGCTTAAGCTCAAGGAAGAGAACAAATCTACCATTTAATTTTATCTTAGTAGTTTGTATCGCTTTCCATATTTCTTCTGTGGATGAAATCAGATAGTGTCCAGAGCTTACAGAAAAGGTGCAATGAACAAAATTATTTTCATTTTGAAAATAAAGGCACATTTTTTCTATAAGCCATAAGAATCGCTGACACTTCTGTAGTTTCACAGAAGTTGAAATGGTTTTTTGCCACGCTCATCACTCCAAATATTGCAAATGGTGATTTATCCTTTCAATGAAGGAAAACTAGCCTGTAACCTGGTCCATAAAAATTATGTATAACATTGAACAGATGTGGGTGTTAATCCAAGCAAAATTCAACTCCATTAGAAGCAATCATCCTGTTTAAAAACCCTTACAGTTTCAATCAGATCAGTCATTATTTTGCTTCTATATTTATAGAGTTGTGCCATGTTGATGTGATGTTTGATATTAAACGCTTGCCATCTCTCTAGGTGTAACGACTTCAACCAAAGTTGAAATGATTTTTAGTGTAAATGCTAATAATTATTGAGGTCAAAGAGCATGACAAATCAAATACTGTATTCAAACACAGATTAATAACCTTATTTTTCCAGCTAGCCCATATTCTCTGATGGACTTTGATCAAGGGAGAGTTATGAGAAAATTATGCATAGCTTTTGATCATCACACTATTGTCTCCTAACCGTGTGAAAACTAGAACGTCAAAGCATAAGTTCTGTATTACAATGAACGCACACACACCACACATAATGGCTTATATTCATGTTTGACATCACCTTCTTCCAGCCCACAGTCATAAACTCCACATTTTCTTCTTATTCTTACATAGCTTTAAAAGCCCATCTGAACTTCTTATCTCTGTTTTCAAACAGACTGGAGGAGGGAGAAGTGGATAAAGTTCAGGATGGTCAGTGTGTGGTGAGAATTGTTGCATTTGGGTGCCACGTTATATACAATATTCTCTGAAACATGCCATGATGTGGGGAAAATGTTTCTTGACCTGACCATAACTTACCTGGAGTGCATGAACTCTCCTTAATCGCTCTCCAGTAAGGATCTAACCGTTTGTATTTTCAACAGCACTTTTAGATTAAATAGGAAGTCTTCTTCTTCCCCAGCTTTATATTCTGAGCATGACATCATATGGCATTGAATATTCCTTTGGTCAGTTGGGCTTGGCTGTCCCAGCTGTGTCTCCTCCCAACTCCTTGTGCCTTCCCCGCCTGGTCGCTGGTGGGGCGGTATCCAAAGCAGAAAAGGCATTGACTACTTGGCAACAATCAAAAACATTAGTGCGCTATCGACAGTATTTCTCATCCCAAGTCCCGTAGCACTACACCAGCTGCTAGCAAGAAAAGTACCTCCATCCCAGCTGAAATCGTGGCATTCTCCACTCCATATTCCATGCCCTATGACATCACGCTCAGTATCTACAGTTGGGGAAGACAAAGGAAGCGGGGGGACGCTCAGAGTGATGGCGTTTGTCTTCCCAAGTAACAGTTACACGTGATGGAGCCCTGCGTTCCTGGAGATGGCTGAACACCTGCCTGCCCACGGGAAGCAGTGAATTAATTCCTTGTTTTGCTTCGCTTGCATGTGTGGCTTTCGCTCTACCTATTAAACTGTCTTTATCTCAGCCCACAAGTTTTTTTCTCACTTTTACCCTTCCAATTCTCTCCCCCGTCTCACCAGGGGGGAGTGCGCGAGCGGCTGCATGGTTCCAGCTGCCGGCTGGGGTTAAACCACGACAGTAGCAGACAGGAGAAACATAAGAAAAGCGTTCTGCCCCTCAGGAGATGGGCCGCTGGAGCGGGACGAATCCGCTCCCCTGGGGGACGCTTTCCAGGGAGAACCAGCCACGGGGGTTTGCTCCCAAGGCGGGCGGGCGGCCTGCTCAGCAACTGCCGGCGGCACCGTCGATCGAGGCCGCGGCGGGGCTAGCGGTGCGCCCGGCCGGCGGAGAGCTCGCTGGCAGGCGGGGCCGGAGGCGCGGGTCGGCGGAGAAAGCAACGAAGAAAGCGCCGCACCGAACGGCGCGCCGCACGTCATTTCCTGCCGCCCGCGGGCGGAAGTGCCGCTGCCCTCGCGGGCGGGGCCCGGGTGCCATGGCTCCGCGGGCGGCGTCCCGCAGCGGCCGCGGCGGAGGTCGGGAGGGGCCCCGGCCGGCCCTGGGCCCCCCGCTGGGGCTGCGGTGCTGCCTGGAGGAACCGGAGCCCGAACGCCGGTGAGGGGCGGTGGCGGGGCGCTGAGGCGCGGCGGGGCTCGGGGCCTGACCCGGTGGGCTGCGGTTCGAGCCCCGGCCGGTCGGGGTACAATTGCTTTCTGTGGTGATCCCGCCTGTTTTTACAACTGCAGGGGCCGAGGGCGGCTCCCGATCGGTCTGGAGTGACACCAGACGTTGCTAACGGGACTCCGTGTCGCGGTGCTTTGGACCACGAAAACGCACACGTCCTGAATTTTGTTCTGGGTAATGCTCCTGGAGCGATCGCACTCTGAGCTTTCACCCAAATACCTCTCTTACCTGTTTAATACGTTCCCTGTATTTTGCTACTGTTCTGACGAGGATAAGACTGTATATCTTCTATACGCTTCTCTGTTTAGGAAGAATCTACTTGTACTTTCTATTGAAAGTAATCAATTTGTGCACTACCTTAAAAGTTAATGTAGCCCACGGTAATTCCGACTTTTTGGCTCTGCTGTGCATCTCACAGTGTAACCTTACAGCCGAGACCACAACTGCTTCAGTGAGAAGCTTCACATCTCCTGTCCTACAGTGCAGAACTGTTTGGAAGGGATAATACAGCTTCATAATCGTTAATAGTTTGATAAGTAATAGTACTTGGAATACATCTGAATGCTCACAAAATAAAGGCATCTCCAGAACACCTCTGATTGAACACTATTAAAATGTTAAACCAATTTTAACGAGTTGTGATGACGGTGATTTAGGTGGTCCTGGCCAAGAATTTTCTGACGCCACCCATTTCTAACAGAAAGTAATTTTGACAGTGTCAAAATATGCTTTTAACAATCCGATGTTCTATTTTTTTTATAAAAGACGTAACAATGTTGTGTCTTTTAGACTATGTTAATAATATAAAAGTAATCAAGTTTATCTGTGAGTCAGAAAATCCAGCTTCTAACTAAGACTACAATCCAAGACTTCTGGACCAATATATATTTCTCCACAGAATACTGAAAATATTTACTGACAGAATACATTCCGTTCTTAAGTATTTTCTTTTACGTTATTTAGCATAATGTTCGTGTTGTTTAACTTTTCAATTGTTATTTGATTAAAAACACATGTCTTCATGAAACAAATATAGAAACAGTTAATGTGTTTATTACACTCTTAAATTCCCCTCTAGATTAAAAAAGTCAGACAAGTGAAACGATAAAAAAAATAGGTACTTTGCCTCTGAATTTCCATTATTAACAGAAGATTGATTAACTTGATTAATGCAAGTACTGTAATATTTCAAGTGTTTTTTCAGTTCTGCCTGTTTTTGCAGGCCTTGCATTTCAGATGACTTAAAAATAGGGTATTACAGTACAGATCATGCTATGCTAACAGATGTCAAAGAAATACCAGAATTAAAGGACCTAGCTATTGCTAGGCAAGTTTTAATCAAGGAAAGTATCATAACAAAGTTTTCCTCATGCTATAGAACATGTACTTTTGTCACTATTATCTCTGGTTTGTGTAATTCTTAGTGCATCTGTTTTGGCTTTTCTTCTGTCTTCAAACACCTATTTCAGTTACATTATATAAATTTCTGTTTTCAAAATAGAATAATGTACAATAGATGAATTAGAGACTGAATTACTTGGCTATCTGAATCACAGAAAATTATGACAGGATTAGCATTGTTTTATGTATGAGAAAGATAAATGTAAGTGAAAGTTCTGAAGGCTTAAACCTGTCTAACAGTCACTAAGAGTCTGGAAATAAATGTGGGCCTGACGGTTCCGTTGATGTCAGTTATGAGTGTAGCTAAGGAGACCTTATACATCTGATTAAGGAGATTAAAAAAAAAAAAGTAGTGCAGTGTTTCTACTTTGCACAAATCATATACAAAAGCAAAATGAAAGAAGGTCCAAATCATATTATCTACTCTTGCACAATTATATGTGTATCTTAAACAGTGTCTACTGAAATTTAATGCTTAGACATGGGAGGGAAGGTGCAGTCCATAAGGAGGCACAATCCAGTCTGCTTAACATAAACGCCTTAGCAATTTGTGATGGAAGACGGTGCCTCTAGACACCTCCAGGGGGAGATCCATTCCATCAAAATGAGCTGTTTCTATCTGTCCCTTCACTGTGTAACATATTACAAAGGAAGATGCTTCAGGATACAGAATCATTATGTGCTCCAAAAGGTTAATTTCCTAGGGGGGGAAAAAAAAAACCCAAACTTTTATTTTTAGATCTCAGATGGTGTATATATAGATAAGAACTAAAATCAAATGCTTTTGGCACTGTTTTTAGAAGCAGTATCTCATTCTGCCTCACATCTCTGAAAGACTTCAGAGTATTTTGCTCGTCTGAGCCAGTGGCAAGCAGAATGCATTTCCTTTAACACTTCCTCCGTCACTTCTTGCTAAAATGCAGATATTTTTATTCTTTTTACCATAAAATACTTTGCAGAGTATTGACTTAGAGTTTATAAACAAGTTTTGACCACTTTCCGGGCTTACATTTTGATATGTGTATTGATACATATGTGGGGGTTTCCTTTGCAGAATCTGACTAGTTACCATCTGGCAGATACTTGAGTGTTCCTAAACCAGTTATTTTTTGAGAAAGCTAAATATCTTTCCTGCATAAATATTCTCTGCCTGTCAAATATTGGAATCCAAATATGTTTAATATATGCAGTACTGACGGGTTGGGGGGGGGGTGTGACAGAGAACATCCTGCACATCTGGATACAAAGTATATTTATATTGAGAGTCAGTTCTCATTCTGCTTTCCTTGCCTGGGACTACTGAAATATATGCTTAATATTGTATATTCAGATCTTCCATTTAATGAGTTACAGTTTTCTTAATGTCAGTTTTAAATTTTTATCATCCTTGGAAGTGATACGATGGAGTAGTGCTTACAACAAACATTACAAACATGTCATTGATACCTCTGACACGGCAATATATATTCATTTTGGCACATTTTTATAACTTATGTTTTGTTCTGCTGAAGTAATTACAGTTTTCTTCATGTAATTACTTTTTTTATTATATTAGACAATATTATGGTGCAATATTTCTTATTTTCATTATAGCAGGCTCCCCAAGAGTTCATTTAACAGTCAAATTTGTCATTAGGGATGAGAATTGTCTCACAGATTAAGAAACCTGCATTTAAGTGTCTCATGGGAGTAACTTTATCTGAGCAGGACATCTAAACTTCCCGTGTAGTCAGTGCAGATCTGTCTTTATAGTCAGTGGAGATGTCTAAAGATATGCCTCCTGGCCCCTGTCTCTGGTTTCAGAAAGGGACAGATTTCCTTTGGCCCTGTGTCATGTCTGCCAGCCCTGCATAAGACGTCTTTCATACCTCATTTCTTCTGACACTAAACCACGTGTGCATGAGGAACTAAGTCAAGTTCCATTGACTTCATTGCCTGTAACAGAAACTTACCTAGTTCTTATGTACTAAATTTAGCTGGTTTACTCTGCAGATGGAAACTCCTGCTGACATCCTAAGGTGTCCAAAGCATGGATGTGAAGCTGTGAGCTCTAACAGGTGTAGAGACGCATGCTTAAGTGACTGTTGTAGACCAAAGAGGATACCATAGGGCATAAAAATGCATTAGGTGCTTGTGTTTAGGTGAATTAATCTAGCCGTCAGCATCTTGAACAGAGTAATGGAGTAGTCATACTTTTATTTTTACTAGCTTAGTTTGTATATAAAAATAAATAATACTAAGATTTTGATTTTTAGCTCGTTCACTCACTCCAGCAAGATTTATTCATCTACAAAAGCATCATTCAAGCCCAATATGAAGAAAAAATTGAAGAGCAAACTTCAAATCTTTGTAAATAGGTAAATGATAGACTGACAGACATTGGGTTTTTTCATAAATGGGTAAAGAGAAAAACTCTTGTTCACTTATATGTTAATCTTAACCAGATGACATTTCTCATTCATATTCCCTCTTTGTGCAGATTAAGACAATATTTTATTTAATGAAAAGTAATCCACAGAAATATTGAAAATAAGGAAAGAAAGGAAAGTGCTAATATAGATTTAAAAGTGATTCTCTAAAGTGTCTTTTGCAAATTTGCAATTAACAGAACGTGGATTACATTTTACTCAACATATTAACAACCATGTCTAGAAAAACTTCTTAAGTTGTGGTGTGATTATTTCTAGTAAAATACTTTATAACAATATTTTCATAGACAAGAAACGTAGCACACTTCATGTGTGTATAAATTATTTACCGTTCTTTTCCCATGTATTTCTTTGAAAATATATAGTCAATGATCTTTAGGTAGTAAATCACAGCCCATGTCAGCATTAACACTCCCAGGTAATCATGTTGCAACTAGTGAGCATTCACTACAAGGAAGAAATATGCGTAAAGCCTCAGTTTCAAGCTTCTGATATGAACATTAAAAAAACAGTAAAAATGAAAAAAAATCAATGCAGAAAAAAAAGGTCATAGAAAAGGAACATGAGGTTAGTATTTTTTTTTTCAAATTCAACAGCATGGATAGCATTTAATTTTCTTAAATTAAAAAGAAGAATATGTAAAAGTTGATTTGGTTTTGTAATTACTTATGTCCTTTTATTGCACATCAAAGTTCTCAGTAATTTCTGACAAACTGAATTGCAGAAAGAGGTCCAAATTCAACAAACCCAGCAACAGCAGTTATGTGATGCATTGGTTGTTCTCAGAGCAAATATTGAGGTGGGTTTTAATCTTTCATGTGGTAGTAGACTGCTGGTCTGACTATTAATATGTCATAAACTAATTACAGAGAATAGCTTTGTACTTCAAAACCTGGAGAAGGGTGCATTTTTTTTTTTTTTTTTTTTGTGAAGACTAAGCATTTGAACTATATTGAATAGAAACAAAACAATTAACACAAAAACATAATATTTTTCCTCCTTATGCAGTTTAGCATACTCGAGTATCATTTTAGATGAATAATATCATAGTTACTACAACATGAATGAGGTACGTGAGTAGAGACCAGTGGAAGAAAGCAAAAATTGCAGAGTTTTTAATTTCTTGATGAGTGAAAAACGATTGACCAGAAAATACTCAAGCAATGTAGGATTAGACCCAAATACGCAGTCACTGCTTACTTTTCCATGTTATTGAGGGTAATCAAATCAAATGAAGGGATGATCATGCTTTAATTCATAGCAAATTAAGGGAACTTGCTTTAATTGACAGTCTGTGATTGGGACTTTTAGGAGACAGAAACATAGTAATCACATAAATGCTGTTCGGTTCAATAAAAAATTAAAATATCTTGCCAAATTTGGTCATTGAACTCAGGCTATGGAATAGAGAATGTTGACCAGTCGTGGGCACTCCAGGTGGCTTTCTACTGCCCTCTAGGGACTGTGCCACAAACTTACTTATTAACAGATTTCAATATGTAATTGGAAGAGTAAAAATAATCGAAATTAGAAAGTATGAAACTTAAATTTCATCTTTCTTCCCCCGCATGCAAATTTTTACTTCTTGACAAAACAAAGTATTTAAGAAAAGAAAAAGAGAGAAAGAAAAAAAAATAAACCATTTCACTTACGTGGATAGTTGGGAAAGGTAGTGGGTTGGGAAAATATTTAGCTATAATTATTCTACTGTTGTTTATACATAGCACAGTCAAGTGGTGATATATAGTGGGAAGTGTGTACTGTATATTAACAGCATCTACTGTATAATACAGTATATAGAAAACCATAGAGAATCCTGGAAGGGTAAAAGAATGTGTTTTTACAGAATGAATTATCTCCTAGACACGTGAAGGGACAGGAGAACGGGTGCACTTGTGAATGAGTTCAAACCAGCATTAATCATGTGGATGTTTCAGAGAATACGATAGACAAATGTAAAGCAAAGGATAAAAGTTCATAGAAAAGATACAAGGAACTATGAAACTAAGGAGTTTTAAAAGATGTGAGAGGAAATCAGAATGCTGAAAACATTGCACAAGTGACAGAAGATGATACGCATTTCAAGAATGTTGCATAGCTTAAAGTGGGCAATTAGAAGGCAAAAGCTAGGCTTTAGCAGTGAAGGAAAGGGCAGCTTCTGTAAGGAAATAACTTACAAATTTTATTAAGACTTCACAGAAAGTAAAGATGTTAAATTTTTAATTTTGTTCTTCTTCATTCCTGAATAATGATATGTAGCACCATCACTTGAAGAAAGACATTCTGCTCCAAAACCAAGTGTAAAATAGGTCTTTTTCATAAGAATTGGGGAATCTTCCTAGCAATGACTTTAACATTTTAAGCAGAGTTGGTTTAAAAGACCGCTGTAGACTATATAGACTAATTGAAGAAAAACTATGTTCCCTTTTAAAATTAAATAGTGAAACACTGCTTTTGGGAAATGGTTACTTCTGAGAAAAATTAAGAGTGTGGCATTTGTGTTCTGTAGCACTTCATCAATAATGTAGACATGTTTATGTGCTGACCTTGCTTTCTTGACGGTCAAGGCAGAGAAATAGGGTTTTTTTTAGCACACAGTTCATCTGATCAATTTTTGATACCCGCTTAAGGGTGAATTGAGTCATCCCCTTGACTCCTCTGACTTAGAATTAAATCTCCACAGACTGTTAAAATACCAGAGTGTGACTAGCTAAAATGTGAGTGTGTACACACAATCAAGTACTGCAACACAGACAATATAGAATAATGCAAACTTTATTTTGTGCGTGAAAAGTTTTTCTTCCCCAAAACCAGCACATGTAATCACTCCCTGGTAAAAAATGCATGTGAATTGCATGGAGCATACAGTAGCAGTGTTCTCACCGGGGATTGCAGGGTCAGGTTCCCTTTGCTTTGCTTTCTCTTTGGAAGATCTTGCATTACTCTTGGATTCTTCTGGTCCAGCTTCAGCAGCCAGGTAGAGACTCGCCCCATCCCAGGCATGTGTATGGCTTTGTAGGTAGGGTGCTCTGAGAAAGGAGAAGCGAGTTTGACTCTAATATGTCCAAAGAAATAATTGAATCTTACTTCTTTCACCTCCTCAGCGAGTGCTACAAATGTTAATGTATTACACGAGAGACAGTAATTTCTGCTAATATTAATATTTTAAAGAAGTTGACCAATATTTAATCACCTAACCTTGGAAAATAACTTAAATTAGGTATCTAGATATTCCCAAAAGAAGATCTCAAGCACACTTTCTGTATAATGGGAAGCTGCACGTTTTTTTTCTTTGAAAGTCTTATTTTTATTTTTTGTCTGCATAAGAAGTAAACCATCCATTATAAGTGCTCTTTACTTATCCTTTAATGCAATTTAAACACATTGCTTGTGCAATCAAGAAGATGCACAAATAAATGCCAGTAATGCAAAGTTAACATTTTAGTAGTTTGTTTATTCTGTACTTATGCTGTATTTTCTCCATATTTTGTTTCTTACATGTTTTAAATACATTCTTTGAAAATTTTAAAATATCTAAGATATGCAAATTTTTTCCAATTTTCCTTTTTCTTTTCTGTGTGTTTGAATTCTCTGGTATTATAGATGATGTATTAGATACAACACACTTTTTGTTTAAGCATTTAAAATGTCAGATAGAATAAAATTTTATTTTCAACACTAGAACAGAACTCTTGAATGTAAAATATGTATTATGATGTGTTCACATTGCAAAAGATATTCTGTAACTTTCAAAAAGGGTTATGGGGTTTATGCCAGAGTCTCACTGAAGAATTTTTTCTTGTAATAGAAATATTACAACATAAATGGAGAAGACACAGCATGTTCACCAGGAAAACTTTTGAAGCTTTTGTGTAAAAAGCTACAAGGAAGACTCCATAATTGAAGATCTGGAGAGAAAATTGCAGGAATACCAAAAAAAGGAAGGACTAAAATGGTATGTTTTTGTAAAAGATCATAAGCTCCTTAGCCAAATGTGTAAAACTTCAAACATATTAAAGTGTATTTCTAGTGCCATTATTTTTATAGGAAACTTGAGACTGGGATGGTACTAGAATGTTATATGGGATTATGCTATAAGGATTTTGACTAAAATAATTTGTAGTACTTTATTAATGTCACACAAATTTATATCAGTGACAGTCTGACCGAGAGTTGGTAGTTGTATTACCTTTTCAATCTATTTTTTAATAAAATAAAATTAAAATATTTTATAAAATATTTTTGTAAAAACTGTCCAAAAAATAAACTCAAAAAGTTTTATAAAACTTTTATAAAATATTACTCTCAGTGCTATTCTTACTCCATGTATGTACATCTCAGTTATAGAAAAGTCCACCTCTGTTCTAACGCTACTTACTTGCTGTAAGTTGAAGTACTTACATTGCATCTTCTCCTGTATCTCTTTGTTCCTACTGTCTTTAAATAACTTCTATAATATTTTCTTTTTTTTTTCTTTGGAATTATGTTGTTAATCATTTAAAGTGGCATTTCAAGTATGCAATGAAGGTACATGTTCATTTATAATACAAAAATGAAATGCAAAATCCCTCGCATCTCATTTTTCTTAACTCCTGCACTAGAATTTCACGGAATATGACAGCTACTTGGTTAAAACCATTAATAGACATGAGAAGCACTTTTCAGTTATGAATCTTCTTCCCCACTCAAATGCAGACATCAATAGCTAGTTATGACTAAGAACTGTCCTACTTATTCAGTCTGTAGTCTTCGAATAGGAACCATAATTCAGTCTCATATGTCCATGTATCATCTTTGTATCCCTTCTGTAACATAGATGGGTCCTTCTCCTACCCAAATTGACTATACTCGTTGGCAGTTCACTGAGATGTAAGAAATCTGTAACACTTTTTCAAAACTTTATATATGCTTTAAGCTGATTAAAAGCAGTCTCAGGCTCTAAAGAGGTTCTAGCTAAGCCTAATACTGCATTGCTTTTTCATCTCTGTTCTCTGTGCGTCATTGAGATGTATGGTACTACATAGCGTGGAATGGAATGGAATGGAATGGAATGGAATGGAATGGAATGGAATGGAATGGAATGGAACGGAACAGAACAGAATATTTTCAGTTGGAAGGGACCTGCAATGATCTTCTAGTCCAACTGGCTGACCAAAAGTTAAAGTGTGTTGTTAAGGGCATTGTCCAAATGCCTTTTAAACTCTGGCAGGCTTGGGGCATCAACCACCTCTAGGAACGCTGTTTCAGTGTTTGACCACCCTCTTGGTAAAGAAATGCTTCCTAATGTCCATTTTAAACCTCCCCTGGTGCAGCTTTGAGCCATTCCCACCCGTCCTATCACTGGATCCCAGGGAGAAGAGCTCAGTACCTCCCTCTCCGCTTCGCCTCCTCAGGAAACTGTAGAGAGCAATGAGGTTGCCCTTCAGCCTCCTTTTCTCCGAACTAGACAAGCCCTGAGTCCTTAGCCACTCATAGGACATTCCTTCCACCCGTTTTATCAGCTTTGTTACCCTCCTCTGCATGTATTTGAATACCTTAACATCCTTGTGGAGCCCTGAACCACACACAGTACTCAAAATGAGGCCAAGGTGAATGATAAGTTAATAATTTATGCCATAAGTATATGAACACATGTATGCAGATGGTTTTTTTTATGCACATACATGCAATATTTCAAAAGCTTGATTTACATTGATGAGGGAAACTGAATGAGGCTTAAAATCTAAACACAATAATATGAACAAAAAAGCTGAAATCTCGAAGAAAAAAAACATAGTCTCATAATCAAGGAAGAGGACAGCTTTTACTAAAAGCAAGATGACATTAGGAAATTATGGAAATTAAAGCAGCATATAAGAAATGTGGGAAAACAGAAAAAAATACAACAAACTATCAAGGAAAGAACTATAAATGGCACCACTGAGGACAAAATAATCTTTAATGTATTGGGAGCAAAGGAAGTGGCTGCAATTGTATGACCTTACTCTTAGATAAAAATTGTAGAATCATTAATAATGTGAAAATCCTGATGACAATTTAAAAAAGGATGTCCTGTATATAGGAAAAGGCAGAACAAGGTGCTTGTATCCCAGGTTAACAAGTACTTTCTGATTTATTAACCTCCAGAAAGGATTTTACATGTTTACAGAGAGTACCTATTTCTAAATGAGGAAACCCAGACAACTTAGACCCAGGGGTCCCCCAGAAACTGCTGCCCTGTTTCTGTTAGATATGTTAACATAACAGAAAACTTAATATGGGTTTTCCTAATCAACACTAAAGGCTTTATGCAAAACAGATATTTTCCAACAAAGCTAATTGCATTATTTCAGTAGAATACAAGTTTGGTTGAATGGTAACTGTGAAGACAAGACTTTTGCAAGGTGTTTGGGTTTGTTGCACTGTTTAAAATATGGTATTCAATATGCTATGGTAAGATATGTCATGCCTTAAAATCTAGTTTTGTGATCTTCCACTAAGGGGTGGAAAGGTTCTAAAAGTCTGTAGTTTCAGACCTCGGATAAAAGTAGGCATACATGGATGAGGCCCTTTTCCAGGGCGAAACCAGGAGGCACAGCAGCTAAGTTTTCGCTTCAGTTCAAGAACTTCAGTCAAAGTTAAGTTAGTTAACTAGACTGTGGAGCTTCTAGGGTAAGTATCTACTGTTGCCATTTGTCCTTTTTGTCCAATAAGATGGGATGCTGTCCAGGTCCTGCACTTTGCATAATTGATGAACCAGATAAAGACTTGGGGGGGGGGCAGAACTCCTGTTCAACAATGAAAGATTTTCAAACATACCTGTGAATGAGGAATCAACATTGTATAGGTCTTGTTTGTTTGTTTGCTTGTTTAGTAAAGTTCTGTAATAATTCGTGAAGATTCCACATTATTCATCAGTGACCTGGAATTAAACTAAAACACTGCTGATTAAATTTGTAGGCAACACAGAGCTATCTTCAGGAATTCAGTATCTACCAAAAAAAAAAGGGGGGGGGTTGAGTACACTGGCAACTGAACACAGACTCATAGTTTACAAAAGTTTTTAAAAGGGTTGATATAGTTCTTCAACGTTTAGATAAGATGAAGGAGATATTTGACCTCTGGAATCTTGTGAGTACTAGTCCTAGGTTGCACAGTTAAGGAACTGAATAAGAAAAAGTCAGAACATTTTTAAGAGCTGGAGAAAATGGCTGAAGTTGAAAAACTCATCTTAAATCTGTTTGTCAAATAGCTTGAGATTATGTGATTACAGAATCTGAATACCTTGCCAAGGAGAGAACTTATGGATATTTTCCTAGAGTTTGGGATCTATACAGCATTCTCTTAAGAGGTACTGTACACAAAAACTTTGATCTCTCTCCGGGTCATCAGGAGTATTTTAACAGCAGTTCACAAAAATTCTCTAATTGATCTATGTCTCAGACATATTTCTGAATGGGTAAAGAAAGGGAAAGTAGAGAAGGCTGGTTGGAATAAACAATTAGTGTCAAATTGGCTGGCTAACTCTTCATCCTTAGGCCTCACTTCAAGGACTGCTTCAGTATCTATGCAGTCTTTAGTTGCCCCATACAGCAAAAATTTGTCATCACCAGCTTCTTCTTCTAGAGTTATGCATTTATACAAAACAGAGACAAGAAACATTCAGTGTTTTCCAATGTCAGAGAGTTCGCAATGAAATGCCTGTTTTCCCTTCAAAACTGTGCTGCCTTTAATCTTTTTTCCCAGCACTGACATGCCTTGAAAAGCTCAGTGGAGCTATTTGGGCCAGTAGCAACTTGTTAGTCCCTTCTTGGCTGGTGTCTACATTTTGTTACATATAAAAGACCTCCATGGATGACAAAATCAAATACAGTGGCTACAAGATGAAACCAGTATGAGAATGATTGCTGATTAGAGTATATTGTCAAAGGAATGATGGCATCTTGATCTCCTGAAATCTCCAAGACTGGAAGCCCTTGTAGATATGTGCATTAGCTGAACTGACAATAGGGGTGTAATAACGGAGTGACTGACTGAAAAGTGAAGGCTTGGATTCAACCAGTGGCCATACTAGAGGTTCCTGTGTTCAACTTTACACTGCATTTATTTGAAATTTACAGATACAAACTGTGAAATAATTAACATTACAAACATGCAAATGTAATGTATTATGGATAATAACAATAAACATAATTAAATAGCAAAATGATCGTTTCCCTTGGAACTCAAAACTGGTATATTTGTAAAGGAGTGTTTTTTCATGACGGCTTGTACAATTGCACCCTCTTGTGGTGTACATAATGCAGACTTTCAATACCTGAAGTAGAGCTTAAAATGGAAAGGTACATAGTAATTTGGATGACAGATTTTTTTTTGAGAATGGATTTGTTTTCAAGGCTAATTCCCAATAAATCAACAACAGTAATAACTTCAGTTTATAATCTTAACTACAATATGCACAAATATTTTCTTCTTTGGTGTCATAGGAGAGCATCATTAATTTGCATCACATTTCTTTGCAATAAGAGTGCAAAAAATAATAGCTGTTACTCAAAAGGCCAATGGATTATTATGAGTGTATATTAGATACTGCAAGGTGCCAAACGGAAATGTGTATTTCTCAACTGCGTAATAAATAGCTAAAGTCTCTCACCTTTACCCGTTTGGCTAGAATACTATGAGTATAGGTGGATTAATCTAGTTGAAGTTTGTTATATTCCAAAATTGTGTATACATATCCATTTAGTATTATTAGAAAAGTCGTCATAAGAGTCTACAAGACATCGCCTTAGCAAATATATAGTAGAATTTATTAAGGCTAAAATATGCGCAATTTTACTTAAAGTAATAAAACTGTTAGAATGAAGGGAATAAAACAGAAAAGGTGAGAAATACTGAAGCTTCCTGTATAAGCCGTGTTATAATCGCCTTCCAACCTCTAGCCCTTTTTTTTTACAACTTAAAAGTTCTCTAGTTTAAGCAAGCCAAACGCTACCGCTGTGGGCAGATGGTAGAGAGAACATTGCTACAAAACCTGCCACTCAAAGTGTAACAGATGACTGTAGCTACAGAAAATTGTCCCTTTGTTCATTTTGCTAATGAGTGTCCTCATTGCAGCAGGAGACTGAATAGTTAATTACTTGCAGTTCTTGGTTTTAGCAGATGGTGGAGCTAGAGCTAAAGGTTATCTGAGTCACGGGCAAAGTACAAGTCTTTGAAGAAAAAGGTCGTGTGTTTTTTATATCCTTTCCTTAAAACCGTAAAAAATTATGATTACAAATATATTTGAGGATTAATTTAAAACCTTCTGCTTATTTTATGTAAAGGTTCTTCTTTGAGCATCAGCTGTTGTTGCTCAAATTCAGCCAGAGCAAAGAAACAAATACTTAAGCCTATTAAGAGCAGTAACAGTTACTTAAAAGGTCTTTTGAAAGTCTAAGTTTATTTTGCAGTGGCTTAGAGTTGACCGCTGCCAGAGCAGAGCGCTGGGTAATTACTTAAGTATTGCATGCGCTGTTTTCTTAACGCTACTGTTTTCCCTGGAGTGGGTTTGTCTGTCTACAGGATTTGGTAAAAGTTTTCAATAAAAGCATAAACTCTAGTAATTATCTCAGAAGATTAATTTTAAATCTGTTACTGCATAAAGACTGTTTAAAATGAAATACTGTTGAAGTATTTCATTAGAATTCATAAAAAATGTACATTATTAAAAGTAACATTTTTGTTAATCGTGCTTGGTCTTTATGTAAACCATTACTGTTTCTTCAGTAAAGGAAGGGGAACCACACACTAATATGATTTATTTTCCAAAGCACTTGGCATTTTATTTACATGTTTCTCTGTAAAATCAGTGAAAACTCTTTGGCCAAAACTTTATGTACATTGGTAAATTGTTATGGTAAATTGGAGATC
The DNA here is from genome assembly GCA_013398815.1 of Ibidorhyncha struthersii. Taxonomy (NCBI): domain Eukaryota; kingdom Metazoa; phylum Chordata; class Aves; order Charadriiformes; family Charadriidae; genus Ibidorhyncha; species Ibidorhyncha struthersii. The sequence goes on along the minus strand of VZSZ01003072.1, from coordinate 33,083 downwards.
AAAAATGTCTTTTTTGGGGGAAAAACAAATAGTTATGGACTAAATTTTATCCATCATTACATTATACTTTAAGTTTAAGTTCCATTTGAAAACCTTGGAATTTTATTTTTGAGGGTCTTCAACATTTTTATTTTGAAGTAATTTTAAAAAAAAGCCTTCATATTTTTACCAAGCAAAGCAAATAATATCCTACATTTTCTTTAGCAACTGCTGTTCGAGTGTTCTCTTTTGTGTTAATATTTTAAATGGTTTCAGGAGTTAGTTAATATTCTGGTATTACTATAAAGATCTGTGCCAGCTCTGAAAGCTTTTCTATAATTTTAAAAGAAATATGTGGCAGTAAAATCTAGACAGCCATAAGACAATATATTCAAATGTTTTCAATAGCTTTGAAACCAACAAGAAAAAAAGAGTAGCTGTCCCAATAAGCTTCAGTTGCATAAGAAGTCTTTTCCATAATGGACGTGGCAAGATTTAAACAAAGGACACGCATAATAAAAATGTAAATGAGTTTGCTTTACTAAAACTATAACTTTAAAGTCTTTTGTTGCATGTTATCCTGGAACCTTCTTACAAGGTAATCACTGTTTGCATAGAGATTTAAACCGTAGTCTTCAATAGCATTAAACCCCTGCACGGTCTATGTGTGACAGGCATGCAAAGCCATGTTAATGTTCAGAATATGAATTGCCTCTGGGTGGCTCCGACACCAAGTAGAAAACCAACTGTGTTGATATCAGAAGGCCTGATGGACTCCATGCGGCTCCCAGCCTGAAAACTTCACCGCTTTGACATGTGATGTGCTCCTCATGACACTGGCAGCACTGTCACTGAGGAATGGCACAAAGGCAACAAGCCCCCCTCCTTAGCCATGCACTTTGCAACCCCCTGGTGTTGCCTGTCCGCAGTCCCTCCTGCCTGCCTAGTTACGGACAGCACTTCAGAAACACGGGGGGAAGTGTGGGTGGATAGGCCCCAGCTGCCTTCCTGGACACAGCCTCCATAATAAATTGACCTGAATGATGAGGGCACACAAACAGTATGATATGCATTATTCCTGTCAATAAAATGTCCCCATGTGTTATGGTCTTTGTATATAATGTACTGCCGCCTTTCTTCTAGCGGGGACCTATTTAGAGGCTCGACTTTTTTCTATTCATATGATGACTCTGTAATAGAATTCAGAAATTATATGATACTGTGTTGTATAATATTACACCAGTGCAGCATATTTAAATCCCTGATTCCTTACTTATAAATTCAAGGCATCGCAATCTTTCAGGTTGCCTTTCAAGATGATAACCATGAAAAAAAAAAGCTTGAAAAAGAGAATGAGGATTTCAAAGAAGAGGGTTTTGAACTGCACAATGAGATTTCTCGTCTTGAAAATGCTCTGAAGCGCTCTGAAAAAGAAAAATATTTATTAGGTAAAACTTTAAACTGATGTTAGATCAAGATGATTAGTTTAAATGCAGTGTGTAAGAAATGTTACTAAGGTTGGAATTAATTATTAACATGCTTCAGGAGGATGGTGACTTTTTTCTGGACTGTTTTCTTTTTCTGGTATTGAATGCTAATTTTGTATGTATTTGTAGAGAAATTCATACATATTTATTCTAATTTTAATGCATATATTTACATATTTTTAATTTATGACAAAGGAATATTTGCTGTGGCTTTTGAGACTTCTAATATTGCCTAGCAATGTGGCTAGAGTTCATATTTTGTGACAGATACATGCTGTAAAGTTATGGAAAAGAGTTGCATGTAGATAGTTATATTTTTACACGATGGTCTACTATTTTATCTTATCTTTATGTATGAAAAACTACTCCTTCTCCAGAGTAGTTTTTGAGCTTCCGCAAAATGTTTGAATGTGCATTTCTTCATATAATTAGGTTTGTCTTTCTATGGAAGTTTCTAGGCAAATCAGTTTCTATCAAATAAGCCATCGCTGCTTTTGATACTTGTGCTTTAGTACCATTCTGAAAAGGAGGGTTTTTTTCCTGAGAAGCGCAATGTACAGCCTTTACCTGCAGGTTACTTCTCATATATTGCCAAAGTGAAATATTTAATGGAGGACTAGAAACTATGTCAATAGAGTAGAATTTGACTGTTTAGCTTTGTTATGCCCATGTAGATTAGACCCAGTATCACCTTTAGTAGTGGCAAGATGAATTTGACACAGACAATATTCCTGATTCCTGTTTATCATCTGATTCAGTGGTGCTTCTTATCTTTTGGTAGTTTTGTATGAGCAATAAAGAACCACCTGCTAAAACACTTTGTACTGGCTGTGACTAACAGCGAGGATGTCCAGAATTAGTATTAATGAAAAGCTGTGGGCACTCAGTCACACTTGGCTCTTGAACTTACTTCTTCGTCTCTATCTGACCAGCCGGCTGAACAGCAGGAAGAAGGCTGTGAATGTCAAGGGCGGTGGTGAAGGTCACAGTTCTGCCAGGACTCTCATCCCTGGTGCATTCCACTGGGTTTAGAGGCTGACCTGAAGCAAACATTTTGAATACATTAATGTAGGCATGTAATTTCATGGGTTTTCTTTTTCCACTCTTGTTTTCAGATAAGCAAGTTCAAAGAATGTGATCAAAAATGGAAGCTGATGAGCAAACTGTTCAAAGGGTACTGTAATTTTTACTTTTCTAAGCTACACTCTAGGCAGAACAGTAACGAGCTTGGGCTGTTGGCAGTCCAAATAATGTTGGAAAGCTGGCTTTTGACTTGAATTATGTTACATTTTGGCTTATGGTAGTATAACTCACTGTAGACTAATAATGAATTGGTATTCCTTTAATGAATACCGTGATTTTTTTTTCTCAACCTGTCATAGTTCATAATGTTGTTAAAACACAGTGAAAACTCTGAACCTCAATGCACACATTCAGTAGGCTTTTGAAGGCAAGGAAAGAAGATTTGTACAGGTGAATAGCGAGTAACCTCAAAAAAGAAAATTGTAATTTTTTGTAACCTGTGACTTGTTAAGCATTCAACTATTCCTGGATAGAGCTGTTAGTACATATGAATTATTATTTATATGCTATCTGAACAAAACAATAGCTGAACAAGGTATAAAAGTCATCTTTAAAAAAAACCCTTTAATTAATAAGTAATCTCAATAAAAGGTTGACAGCTGTCAGTATTTTTCCAACATAACATCTAGGTATGTTTCCAGTGGGCTTCCTATCTTGTGATGGTTCTCAAATGGCTTTTTTCTACAGTGTATACTTCTCATTATGAAAACTAAGAAATAGACACAGAAGTTTTTCCTATAACAAACATTCCTTCTGTGAAACATTTCCAAAATGTTTTGTAGATAACTCACTTCTTTGTGGTGAAACATAAGGGAAATAGCGATACTTCTATATGCTAATCCCATGATTACTAAATTCTCATGCAAATTCATATTTAAAAAAATATCTGTGGGGACTGAGGCACTGGGTTTCTAAAATAATTTCTTTCATTGCCTTTCCTTGTGATCTTAGATGAATCTGTCTTCTATGATCAAGTTATCCACTTTGAAAATGGTGATACCTACTTATCTTTACAGGAGCACTGAAAAGGTAAGTTCATTAGGATTCTGTACAAGAAATCCAAAAACAGAAGTGGAAAATTAATTGGTCTGTCTAATGCACTAGTCTGTGAAAGAAGGGATGTCTTCTGTTAGTTTTTATCTTTTTCTAGGTCTGACAGTGCTCAGGAATCCCACTTAGGTTTGAAGCCTCATTATACTGGAAAGAAAGGGCTAGTCATCTATTCCTATACTGAACATTTCTTCTTAGTTCATTTACAAAGTCCAAAGAATATTTTTAATAGTACATTTTTTCCATCCTTTCACTCACAGGAATTTTTTCCTGAAACTTACTCTATATTTTCCTTTTCTTCCCTTCATCTCCATGCAATGGAGGACATTGTCTTACATCTAGTATCTTCCCATAGATACAACCTCAGTCTGTGGATTTGAGCAGCAGCATAGGAAGTCTTTCCTGTATGCCTCTCACGTGATATGGAAGCACTACATTTGTGTAAAAATTGATCATTTGCCTTTCTCCTAAACTGCCTCCAGTACAGCTAGCCCTTCACAGTCACTGCGCAGGCTGTCCAGTGAGCTTAAATTGTAAGACTGAAGTGCTGTGAGAAGTCTTTGAAGCAGTTCTTCTCTTCCCATTATAATTCTGATAATAATCTAATTATATGTCCATTCCCAAAAGAAAACGTACAATTCAAAAAGATTAAGCACATCGATTGAAATTTCTGACTTTTTTCTCCCCATCCTTTGCATATGCCATTGAAAAATGTTCTCTCGATAACCAGAATGTGCATAAATTCTTCAAAAAGGGGAGCTGGTCATGAAGACACAGACTGCTTGGACATTTCACTCCAGAAATGGAGTTCACAAAGTTGCTACAGACACCAGTATCCAACATACACTGTATAAGGCAAAGTTAACAGTGAAAAACAGGATTCAAAGCAGATGTAGCCAGTAATAAGTGATGATGAAACACATCGGAAGCACTGTCTCTTACCTGGACTAACTAGATATTACTGAGTGATTTCTTGTAGGTGGGACTTGGAGTCTGGATCTTCCTCCCATCGCCAGGCAGCCAAGCGGTGCACTAGCCATGGGCACTTGCCTCTCTAATTTCTCTCAAAGCATCGTAAGAGGTGGCAAGGACTGAATTTTTCATAAGGACTAGAGCACTTGCCCAGGGTTCTGATCAAGTTCAGGGTTCTGAACTTGAGGACCTTTGAACCCTTAGCTCCTCATCCCAATGACTTAACTGCTAGTTTACGCTGTGTTCTGGTGGGAAAATGTTCTCTTTAAAGCTGGATACAGGGACAGCAAGCACAGGAGAGCCATAATCTCCAGGTTACATGTTAGGATACTCAGCAAAAAAAGGGACTTTTCTATAGATTTGTTCTTTCTTTCTTCAGATTTTTCCTGAGCATTTTTGCTTGGGTTTTTGTTGTGGGTTTTTTGTTGTTTTTTTTTTTGGGGGGGGGCTGTTTTGTTTATTGTTTCCTTGTAATTCATAGTCTAATGTAAAATGCATAAATAATCTAGCAAGTCAAAACATGAGGTTGTCCCTTTCTCACGCAGTCACAGCTTTGGTATGTCATCAAGCTTGTGCACAAGTATTCTGTATCTAGTCTCATGAATTTCATATTCTTTGTGTCCAATGACACAGCTTGAACGGGACTGGTGGCTTATTCTTATCATAGAGGGGTAGTTAGGCTACTTTTCCATGACTTGGGATATTGTAATCAAGCCCCATAAAACTCCCAGCGGCATACAATGTCGGCTGCCCTGATTTGTGGCTGAGCATTCTAACTTCTAGGTTGTTATGCTGAAGAGGAGCGTTTCTCCATTTTTATGAAAGAAAATGAATGTCAGTGTTGTACTCAACATTGTCTGGTTTAAAATATGTTCTAAATGCAAATACGGTAAGTAACAAAATCTGCTCCTGGGGACACTGAGAAATATAGATGTTTAACTTGCAAGTCCCAAGTGACAGTAGCTCTGACAGAAGTCCCAGGCAGCTCAAATCCAGCATAGCCAAGGAAGCTTTGCCATGCAGTGTAACTGTTTAAGGGAGTTTGATTCTGGAACTTCTGAAGAATTCCTGAAGAATTCTACTTAAATTGCTCTTCAGGCACAATCCTTTCTCCTCGGTGAGACTAGATGTTTAATTTGCCTAACAATGTTTGTCTCACAACGATACGTTAGAACTTGCTGCAGATGCTATAAGAGTCTGCTGATCTTTCTACAGATTTACAAGAGAACAGTGGATTTGCCCCTGCGGTTCCAAACTGCCACTACTGTTTGACCGTAACAAGTTTCCACAAATATCCACTTAGATTTTGAGAGTTTAAGTCAATGAAGTCTCCATTTCTAATGATTTCGTCATCCTCCTACCTCCTGTGACATCACACTCTGCTTTGTTTACATCAAAAGAATGTTATAGGTGTGACTCTTATGACATTATTAAACCCCGCATATAAGTGAAAATGTCTGTTACCAGTTTTAATACAAAAATATGTGTATGTCTGTGTGTAGTCTCTTGATCGGGGAGACGGTATTTAGAAGGGACTTTTAGAGAATTATGCCTGTTTGAAAATGAAATCCATCATTGATTCTCACATGTTTATATTTTAATTGATTGAAATTCAAGAACAAATGAAGGCAGAACTTGAAAATGAAAGATCATTAGTTAGAACTCTGGTAAGATACTTATATGTACATTAGTTTTTGTAAGCCATCGTTCATTGAAAATCTAGTAAAATACACAAAACCCTTTTAATAACCCGTAGATTGAATAAACTCATTTTTTAGGTAGGGAAGTTGTTTTACATGTGAAAAAATATAGCAAAAATACTTTACAGTTTTATTTTGTTCTTACCATATTTTGAGAGGAACAGATGTAAACAATGCCACTAGAAATATTTTTTTTTAAATGCTACTATTTTGTTTTAGGAGGACTTGGAAAATATTTAATAAATGCAACATTATTTGAAAAGATTTGCTGCTGCTGTTTACAAATGTCATAGGCAATGATACAGAGTTTTGTCTTAAAATATTTTTGTATTCTGCATTAGTCTCATAAGAACACTGCCTTTTATTTTCTTTTTACATGATCCAGGAACTTTCCAGACGGCTGGTCCTTTATTTTACCATTTGACTTTTTTTTTCTTCCTAGCCTGATTTCGTACTGGCTTTCACACTGATCACCACTAGTATGTCTTTGTTACAGTAAACTGACTGGGTTTATTATAATAAAAAATAAAACACAGCTTGACTTGCAATCTAAATGTGCTGGAAAAGAATATGATACTGTTTAGAAGAGAAAAGGTTGTGAATAGAAAATCAGTACCACTTCAGTTATTTAAACATTTGCTTTTCTGCAGCTTGTCAAACTTTGTGCCAAGTCATAGCTGCTTTACTTTGTTTTGTTAATCTCAGCACCATGTGTCTTGGGCTTTTTTAATAGGGGGCCAATCCTGCAGTACTCACTCAGTTTTCAGTTACAGTGAGTCTGGGTAAGTACTGTAGGACTGCATTTTTTGAAAATTAGAGAAAAAAAAACAAAATACTATGTTATAGAGTAGTTTGTGAATCTGTTTGTGAAGGTTAAAAAAACCCTACAAAATAAGTTGCCTATTAAATAAATTTTAATAAGCACCTTCATAATGAAAATGGTTTGTAATTCTCATCACATTTTAAGAAAATTTCTTTAAGCTGAAGATGGAAGCAGGACTGTATTGGAATTAGGAAGTTATAAATAAAAGAGATTAAAATTTGAATGTCTGAATTTAGGACAGGGTACAGATTTTACTCTTTTGAGGAAAATCTTTTGGGATAAGAATGTGCCAGCAGATAACACTAGCTACTGCTAAAAATTACAGTCTGCTTTGTATATTTACCAAAAACATTTGAAGGCGTTATTGTAAGATGATATAACTGAGGTTGGATTTGGCTTCATAGTCTGTTTCTGAACTGATATGTAACATGAAGACAGCTTATACAAACTTCTGGATCATAGCTGAGGCGCCTAGAAACATCATTTTAAGTCACAAAATGAGTTGTGATAGTTCTAGAAATCCCAGTGGGACCTTCAACTTCAAACTTAAGTAGTCAGGTTTGTTATACCCTTAATGTATATAAAAAAAATCTAGACATTACAAAGCTTTTATTAATTCAGGAGAAAAATAAGTTTCCAAATAAAATTATTTTTAAAAACAAATATTATTAGCCATGTTTACTTTTTTATTATTATTATTATTAAGTTACTTCAAATGTTTGCCTAGAAATGCTTCATCTAAGGGGATCTTCTTGAATGAATAGGGAAAACCTTTCTTTCGCGCAGATGTAGGAATAGTCTGAGTTCAAAACAAATGAGTACGTAGGAGTCCAACCTTTGCAAAGGCTGTTGAGTGAGATTTTGCCTCATTCTTCCCTCTCCTCCTAATTCTAAAATTGAGCACACAGTTGCCAAATATCTGGAACATATTTATGAGGCAGGTTCTAAGGTCTTTTAGTGCCCCAAAATACAGAGTATGCATTGCAATTAGTTGTGAAATGTGATGAAGACACCTTGAATAATCTGCAATACCAAAATATTTAATGTGCAAATTTTTGTGGCCTTATCTTTTCATTGCATATTATCAAATAAATCAGTATTAAACAAGAAAGAAATATAGCAGTAATGCAGTTCAGTCAGATAAGCCAGAGCAGTAATACGCACAGTGAATAGCAAATAACGTTGAAAGTGGAATGCTTATCCTCTGGGAAACAGCAAGGAAGGAGTAGACTCAGTGAGAACTTAAATGCTTTGCTCATTGAGACTTCTCGTTGATACTCTGAGTGCATACAAATGTGGAAATGAAAGATGGACAAGCAAGAGAATAAAAACACTCTCAGCGTACACAATGCTCAACAGAAAGAGAAATGAACGCTGAATGTAAAAAGTAATTTGTAAGTAAGGTTGAATCTGGAAGTATAAATCCTATGACATATGACTGGAATAAAGCATTTATGCTCTCAAAAGATCTCTAAGTTTTAACAAGTTTTTAAAGCTATTTCATTAAGATTATTACATAAATATAGTATTTTGTGTATATCATACAATTCTGCATATTTTGTCTTTATTACAATAAATAAAAATATTAGTGATATAAAATGACATTTCCTAATAGTTTAAACTCTAGAAAATGTAACAATGTTAGATGAAAATAAACAATTACAAAACAGAATCATTAGCAAAGTACTCGAAAATGAATCAATAGTAAAATCCGTGAATAAATCTTAGGGGGAAAAATGTCAATTGATTAAATGTTCCCCTTTTGTCATCTTTAATGATTCTGTCAATAATCAGTTTCATTTCATTGTCTATAAACAATATTTTTGCTTTCCCATCATTTGAGTAGTACAGATGTATGAGCAGTAACACAGAAAGGGCTGGCTTTGTTACAACTCAGTACAAGCCAAGGAGTTGCTGTCACTTTCTAATGTTGTTGACAGTCCCAGCTTATATCCAACAAAGTTTTCGAAGAAAAAGTGTAAGTATTTTTCTCTCTAGTTATTATGACACCAGACAGTGAACTGGAAGACAGTTTTTCACTGTTATAGAACAAAGTAATAATACATTTAGCTTTAAATATGCAAAAACTTGTATGACTTTTGAATACGCTATTTACAGATGACTTCTTATTTTCTCATTTTAATAGAATTTTCCAATAAACTATAATTCTGGGTTAATATTAGACTTTTTCAAAGTTTTATGCCTATAGTTTTGTTCATATTTCTTCATGGTTCCTTTTAGCGACGGAAGGAGAAAAAGAGGACACAGAGACAAAAGTGCAAAGTATCATGGGTGTGGCACAGAAAAAGAAGTATGCAATCATCTTTATTTCCTAAGTAAAATATAGATAGATTTTATTAGCTAATATTGCAAAGTGCTCTGCTTGTGTCATGCCTCTTTTTTATTTGTCTTAGTGTAGTTTTTCTTTTTCCACTGGACTGGTTTCTCTTAAACCTATGTTTGTGTTTTGACTGAGTAATGAAATACTTTCCTTGCACTGCACTAGTAACTACTATCATTGCAACTATACTCTTTTAAACAGTCTTTTTTTCCCTCGAATCCAAATGGATTGAAGTAACATCACTACTAGACTTGGTCCTTAACGCCTACACACTCCCCCTTCAAACTGAAACGTGTACTTACTTTTCCTTGTCCTTTAATCTAGAGAGAATGGAGATGGTGGATCACAGGGCATGATGTTTGACAGCTATAATTAGTGGGTGAGCGTAGCTCACAGGTTGTCCAGCTGAAATCAGTTCAACTGATAAGGTAGGAATATGGTGGATGAAATCCCTTTATTAGCATTGTACCTTACAGATAGCTAAAAATACTGAAAAGCATTTAAACACTAGACCTTGAATCCTAGTTTTATCCACAGGCAGCGACGCTGTACCAAAAAATATAATGCCATGAAGCACATGGACAGAAAACGGGGATTCTTGCTGTAATACCTACATATTTCGAGACCAAAAGCAGCACAAATTCTGCTTTAAGCGCATGTCATAGTATTGCAGAAGACTACAACAGTGTCTTCACACAGCAAGTTTAAAAAAAGGTAATGCAGGTATTGAATAACCTTCTATTTCTGAAGCTTAAGATCATCATGTTTATCCACGTGGGAAAAGTTCTTCCTCTACTTCATCAAGATTAACTAAGTAGGGTGTGATCCTGAAGGGACTGTGGAAATAGAAGCAGAATTTAAAATGCTGCTAGGGCATTTGGGTAAAGCTGGCAGCTCACTTAGTAACTAACAGGAAAATCCTAAGTATCTAGGTCATAAGTGGTGCTAGGAGGCTCTTGAGAAATGACCACCATACCCACCGTGGAGGTCCTCCAGTTCCTCCACGTTTTTATACCTGATATGGTATGGTTACTTGTTCTTGCAAACGTATGCACTTAATTTGTCCCAGTCTTCAAGGAACAATAATCTATACATCATAAATATATACAGCTGAAGGAAGTCTGACAAAGAGATAAATATATATAAAGTGATCTTACTGCATTGTAGCTGTCAGTACTCAAAGGCTGTTCCAGGTTATTAAGAAACCATTGAATACTCTTGAGATGAAAGTAAAGATTATTGCAAAACAAGAAACTTTATTGGGGTATAGAAGAGTCTGCAAATGTATACATAACTATTTTTTTATAGTGCTTTAACGTTTAGTGTAATTTTCAAAAGCCTATAGTCATCTATCTCCCAGACACTTTAAAATATGCCCATGGTCAAGTAAATGTACTAACTCCACAAAACAGTTTATTCGAGCAATTCATTTGTCCTTCATGAAATTCTAGTATCATTTGAAATGTCATGGGAAAGGATTCCAGTGGCAGTGTCCTAACTCGTAAGAAAATTATATGTCTTTGTGTTATTCTTGATGTTGAGGGAGTAACTCTCCATTTGTGCTTTCCTTTTTTCATACTGAATGAGCAAAACTGCTTTGATTTATACAGAGAAAGTGTGATCTGCTTCACACAAGTCATCTTCTCTTTCCAGAGGCTTAGTCTTGTAAGTCCTTCTGCACACTTGCCAACTTTTGAATCCTTCAAGTAGAAAAACATTAGGAGTAATAAGGAAAAATCTTTTAACATTTTAATAGGATTTAAAGGTTTTCCTTTAAAAAATGCTCTTTTCTCCTTTGCAAGACTGATTAGCACTTATGAATCTATAACCAATTTCCATTAGTTGTTCGAATTATTTAAAAACTCATTCTATTATGAGGTTTCTGAATGTGACCATAATCAAATAAAAATGCACTTTGTCATCTGTACCTACTACTACCTCCTGTCATTTACCAAAGTTGTGAGGAAAGTTAAACTGTTTGTTTTTCTCTTTTGCTATGGATTATATTTTAAACATTTTAGAAAAATAATTGCCAGGAAAATGTATATATATATTTGTGAACACTCTTTAACTTTTGCAGAATATTTTTATAATACAGAATAAATGTAGTGAACCATTATAAGAACAAAGGATTTTTTTGTTGTCTTTATTATTCTGAAACTTAGATTGAATTTAGGTTTCACAATGCCTTTATTTGAGTAAAGGTTGTTGGTATTCCTGATCTTCCTAAAACTTCAAATAATAGAAAAAATAAAGTCAATGTTTAGAAGTTAGTACCTAAATCAATGTATTAATCAGCCTCACTTTTTGAAGCTGGATTTTCTTCAACAGTTATTTGACATATCCTATTAATCATAGTTAGATTTGGAAATCTATGGCATGTGGTGAGAACAAGCCATATGCTGAGATAAACTGAACTGGAGCACATCTAGGTTAGTTGAAATATGTATGATGTTTAAAGTGGTATTTGATTGTATTAAAACAAAAAACTGATATGCTGTTGGGAATTATCTATTTGTTACTTAGAGTTACAGCTCAAAGTGTTATAGGCATAGAGGAATATCCTTTATTGAAGAATTTAATTTATATTCAGGTTTAATGAATTCAGTATCGTTTAAGTACTGCTTTGACACTTACCCAGATGTCTACTTGCCTTAATGCCTTAATCATACAGTAAAATCTCAGCAGCAATAATATCCTCAATCTCAGTAGCAACAATGAAAAATTTCAACAGAAAATCAGCCTCAACACTACCTCCAAAATCTTTTTCTGTCCTTTTAAGTACAATATCTTCCTCAAGCAGGAGGAGATTTTTGTTCAAAGCCAGAAAAGATGCTTAGATACTGTGAGAACTGTCTTGCTACAGAATTTTCCCTGGTCTTGCACAGATGCGCATCGTACCCCCGTAAAGATTATGTAGGCATTGAAAACTAGGTCTTCACCAGAAACTTGGCTGATATAGCTGTGATGTTGAGGGGTATGGGGGATAAAGAGACATAGGCAATAGTTACATCATTTCTGTACTCGAAAAGCCTACATCCAAATGTTTCTGCATGCCTGAAGGGTTGTTAGTTTTTCCAGCAAACCTTTCTGAGTATTGGACTGGTGTGTTTGAAAAGAGTAGAGCTTTAGGCTAAAGGTAATATGGCCAGTTCCCAGGAAGCAAAGATATGAAATGGAAAAGTTAAAAGAAAATTCCAGCTTATAGAAAAAAATAGCACTTAACATTTGTGCATGAGTAATTCTTCAGAACTCATCTTTTATTCTAGTACAGTTCAATACAATAATAATTTCCTTTTTCCAGTATTCTATCAGGTATAATTTTTGTGGTTGCAAATGCTATTTTCCGCTTGCATTTTTTAGTATTTTGTGAAACTTCCTGTTATAAATGTGTCAAAAAGCCACTATCCATGGGCCAAGTCTGTACCTCTCTGAATACACCTGAGGAACTGAAGGAGATTTAGTTTCACCTTTAAAATGACCTGGCCTAGTTCTCCTGTTAGAAATGTTTTGAGGAGTTTGAAATACTGCTAACATTTTTCTGCGTTCCTCTAATATCTGATTCTCTTGCTCTATCTGTCATCATCCTTGGCTGTGTAATATTTTTCAACCAATTTACTGCTGCTATTTCACCATCTTTTTTCCTTTTAGCTGACTTTCTAAGAATATCCCACCCATAATAACCATAGCTCTGTTATGTTTTTACTAGTGCTCATACTGTTGTTTTTCCCAGTACCTACAACCTTCATAATTGCTATTGTCCTTTAAAACACATCAAAGATAATAGGATTTTAACCTGGCGAATTAAAAATTAATTTATCAGAGCTGTATGGTTTTGTATTGATATTGATCAATATTGTATTGATCCTGCAAGAGAGCACATGAATCATCCTCCTCCACCCTTCTAAAAAGAGCAAAGCACATTTATTCCCTTCAGTCTCTTAAATGAGTGAATAAATGCGCAGAGCTGACCACTGCTCACCAGCCATCACAAGGGGGGTGCGGGGATGTCCAGGCCTAACCTGACATCCTGCCCATAGCTCTGCAGTCCGGGGAGGATGGTGCCTCTCAGAAACCCTGTAGACTTTGGCATGGCCTGAAGTGCTTTCAAGATACAATCTGCTGTTAATGAGTAAAACCCTAAATGATATTGCTAAGGTTCTGCTGTATAGTTTTTTTAATTTCTGAATGTGGGCTTGAAGAAACACACAATAGCACATTCAATAACGTTCAATTACTTTTCAATTACTGTTCAATTACTATTAAGTACACATACGGTGTTGGCTGATATATTACTCAGTGTTTGAACTGTAGCAGATTTGGTTGTGTAATTTTGTTTTGTAGATAGAGCAGGGGACACCTGCATTCACCTCGAGAAATTTTTATGTATCTAGATAGGGATTATATTTACACTGGAAAATCCATTTCGAAGATTTTGAAAATAATAGGATATCTGTTTATACTGTGTCGGCTGATGAGTGCATAGTGCACTGTTGATAAAACAGCATATATATGCAAGAATAATTAGTGTTTATTACAGATTAACACTAATTCCAGAGATGGAAAAGGATATTAGAATCATAGAATCCTAGAATCATTTAGGTTGGAAAACACCTTTAAGATCATTGAGTCCAACTGTAGGTCATTCTAGCTAGTTCTGTCAACGGGGAGGTTTGTCTTATTTTTTCATTATTTTCTTAATTTAGAGCAAATAATTCATATCCAAGTGATATCATGATGCGAAGGGTATAATAGTAGAGCAGAAAGTGTCACAGATAATAGGATTGACACAGTTCCCCTGAAATCTGTTTCATAGCCTTGTGTCTCTTACTTGTAGTTTCATTTCTCAGTTTCAGTCTGTTTTCTAATGTCCCTAAATTAATCCTTTAATTCCTAATATTTAGGACTGACTGAATGGTTTTCTTCCTTACTATTTATATTCTTCAGGATTTACTCCTTCTTATTGGAAAACCTCATAATAATACCATAATTAATGTGAAAAAATATTTTTTAGGGTTTAAATCTGTTCTCTATACTGTTGAGGCTCATTCAAATTTGCCAAAAGTTTCTGAACTAAAGGAGTGAATTTTCTATATGATCTAACAGACCATAAAACCCTTTTGATGCCACTTGTATTGCAAGTAGTGGAAGCTGTAAATATATCCAAAAAAGGGGACGGTAACCTTTGGCTTGCACATAACTCTTAAGGTTATAGATTTATTTTTTTTAAATGGCTCAAGTAATTGTAATTTCAGGACTTATGAAACAGGAAAGAATAGTCCTGAAATTCCCCAAAATGGAAGATTTTCAGTCAGGTCACTGTCTCTGATATTTACAACACTCTTCTACATTAGGCATAAAGTCAAAATCCATCAAGCCCTCTGAGCAAGTCTATAAACCCATTGTATCTTCACCCATCTCCAGGCCTCCATGGCTGTTCAGCCAACATATTTAGTTTTAGAACCTTTTAGCCAATTAGGAGTCTTGTCCGGGGTGAAATCTAATGGTATTTTGAAATGCAATATAGCTATAAGTAGCTTTTTGTACTGAGATAAGTAGGATATGTTGTATTTCAAACTTTCACCTTTCAAGATGAAAATGAGATTGGGAGGAGGAGGAGATGTTACCAAAAGACTAGTTGCGGAATGCTCTTTCCTACTCAGTAAGTTATGGTTCCCGTGTCTGAAAGCTAAGTGTGTTTGAACAGTGGATCAGAAGCTTAGGGAACATGAAAAACTTTAGTTATTAGATTCTAGCCATGCTTAATTTGCTAAAAATTAATTATGTCTTTGATTACATATCTGAAATGTATGAAAGGTCTTCCCTGCAATATAGTTCTTACAATAACCATGCTGATATGCAACATCTTGACTTAGGCTACAGAGGACCTCAGCTTCCTTACCAAAGTTAAATTTTGGGATCCTGTTCAATGGCATTCACATTTTTATTTCCAGGACATTATTTGCAAGGTTTAGATTGAGGTTCAGTTCTTCTACATTGCCTGAGGTACTGAGGTGTTGTAACCATGCTGAAACACTAGTGAAGCAATAACTTCCTCTGCCAAATACATGGTTAGTTTTCACCTGTATTAAGAGGTGTATCAAGCAAACTTATATAATGATATTTGGAATTTTTGCAAACTATTCATTTGCAAATAACATGCCCTCATAATTCCTATTACATAAAAGCTTATATAAGAAGACAAATATATAGTTATGTGCTGGGAACACTTCATTAATGACACAGAGAAAGGATTTCCTGTAGAACAGATGGTCCTTGTAGTGTTAACCAAACTGTTCAATCTAAACCAGCATTGTCTGGAACCTAATGCCCTCAGGCAAGGATCCGACCCAGTTGTGGAGAGGCACCATGCAATCATGACAGATGGTCATGTGTTGAGGCAGTCCAAAGACCATGCATGTGTACCAAGGGTGCTTGTTGAGAGCTGAAGCTCACAGTGGAGAATATTCAGTAGGTTTATGGTGATGGGAAGTCCTGGTGTCCAACCCTGAACAACATTAATGTAAAAAAACAAAGGCACATGAGACCTTAAATTGAATGGAAGGAAAAAGGCACTAGTTTCTTAGCCCTTCACCCGGGTTTCATTGGATAGATCAATAGGAGCCAGAGATTTGTTTAATTAGCTTCAGTCAGCTTAAAGAGGGTATAAAATTTAGTCCATCATTCTGCAGTGGGTTGAATGAGTGACAGTGATAAATACTTAGAATTTTACTTTTCCAGCTTTTGAAAAACAAAGATTTCAATGCACTAATGCACTAACGGTTGTTACATTAGTGTTTAGTGTTTCTTACCACTTTTATGTATAAATCTTTATAAAGTCTTAATTAGGCCTGCCTGAGGTTTTAAAGCTGAAGGATGTGAAATACAGCTTAAATGGCAAAGACTTTTCTGATCATGGGATGGATCAAGGCTCCTTCTGTATTAAAAATACACTTCAATCAGCTGGAGATGCTCTTGAAAAGGGGCAGGAGTCTCACTCATCTTCAAAAGTTGAATTTTAATCCAGTTCACAGTTGCTTTCCACATTTGAAAAGAGGTTTGTTCTTCTTTTCAGCCGGGAAGAGATAGCTTTGAGAGATACGTGTGATGGCAGAGCTTTCAGAGAAGTAAATAAAAACAAAGTAGAAAGAGTATCAAAGCACAGAAGGGATTAAAGTGATGTAATGAGAAGCATGGTAACGAGTCACAATGAGGAAAAGGAGCAAGCTGGAAAAATACAATGGATGGAATTTACGTGTTGAAAATTGAACTGGTTGAAGCCCAGAAAGTAGCTGCCGTTAGCATTAAAGTGGGTTTTTTAACCATCTTTTCAAAGAAATGTTAAAGGAAGCACAGGTGCAACTGTGCTTCATTTCTTTTTGACTGCCATACTGAACCGGAGTTTGAGGTGCCACTGGCTTCATCAGGGAACCACCCCAAAAGCTGGGGATCTTCAGATTGAGGAAGGTCTTTAGACGTGGTCTTTTCTACCCTGCCATGTCCCAGCAGTCAGCGAGGGAAGCCCTATTATGCTTATATTTCAAGCAGCTGTAATTCATAATAAGAATAAGATGGGAATAGAATCTTGTGGCTTTAGAGCTGCTTTGGGCCGTTGTCCCCTAGCCTGAGAACTAGCCCATTTTGTGTATAGCGGCAATGGGCCTGAATCTGCTTTTACATGTTCTCCACTTACCCAGCTGTATCCTCACTGAAATCTACGGTGTTACACCAGTATAAAATCCACGTGTGGAAGGAGAATTTGAGCATGTGATTGGTTTTGCAGTCATTTAGTAATTATTAATATTTACAGTGAGTTTCATTTGAAGCTTTCATAGTATGTAGATAAAATTACTTTATTTTAAAAGGCCTAATACTGCAATGTGTCTGCAATAGTATCTGTTCTTTAACTCTGGTGTTTACACCTCTGAATGAGCCACACAGCTACCAGCATGTGTATGCGAGAGAAAGTGGAATGTATCTGCAGCTGAAAAAACAAAATGCTGACTTGATCTGGATAGGGCTAGGGCTTCATACAAAACACTACCTAAAGCTTGGAGGTTCTCTTCAAACAGACGGGTGGGTAATGTGTTTGCTTTACCAGGTTCATGTCCAGTATGTTTGTACGGAGACCTGTGGAAATGTAACTGGGATGAAATGTCTCTTGGGGGAGGGAATATGTATCTGTGTGAGGTGTGAAGAAGGAGATGGCTGGGGAGAGGACTGAACAAGCATCTCATCTTTGTTTTTTTCCAGATTTGCTCTGTGCTAGGTAGGATATAATTTACAGTTGGAAAAGTAATATATATAACCCCCCTGTTGAGAGAGAATGGAAGATTTGAGGTTGCTTAGTTTCTTTCAGATTTCTGATATGGCATGCCTGGGCAATGGTGCTCTCTTTCCCTGAATGATAAAAGTATTACAGGAAACTAAAACAGGTTTGTGTGCTCATTAGGCTTTATTTGTCAGTTTTCAGCACTGCAAGTAGAAGAAAAAGAAGTTATAATAACTAATCTGCCAATGCAAAGTGAAACTGAAATAGTAATTCTTGAGGAGAAAAGAGAATTGGAAAAGGAACATCTTATGAACCAGAAATATCTTACAAAACAAAAGAAAGAACTTACTGACAAGGTGATCTTTTAATTATAGCAAGCTAATACATTCATATATTTATATATAGACCTTTTTGAAGTCTATGGATCTCACAGAACTACTGTCTCTGTAACCTTTTAGTTGCTAAATTAATGATACTAGTAGACATTTATGTAGCAGCTTTACCCCAGGACCTTACAGAATTTCTCATGACATTTCTCTGAGGGAAAGAGGAATCAATTTCCCAGAAAGGAGGGTGAAGATCCAAGGCCACACAGACTGTGTCTAAGTTGCATGGCATGGATGCTCCACGGGCACCTGCATAGGTACTTCCATCCAGTCACACAGACTGGAAATGCGCCACCGCTCCCCTCTAGTCTGTGTGCCTGGGCTTTCCTAGCTCTTCCACTTGACATGGCACTGATTGGAGTCAGGGCATCCATACAAAAGCAAAGATTAGGAAGCGTTCCTGGACCCCACGTGCAGACATAATCATGAAAATCAGGGTTAGGTCTGAGTCAGGAGTTCAATTGTTTGTTCTAATCACTTGACCATATACTTTCCACAAACTACTGGTTTTGCCATGGGGAATTTGTAATGATAGGTCTTGAGCCCTTGTCCATTTAAGGCAATGGCAGTTTTACCATTGATAGCAGTAAGATGAGGTTTAAACACATATACATAGGACAAGATTGCATTTAATTATCCACAGTGCTGGTTTTATTATAGTTGCCAAAATGTTGCCTAACTGTCGCAATCCTTAGAAACAAACCAAAAAGAAAAAAAATTTCGAACTACTGGCTTAAGTTACAAAAGTTTTCCATTTTTAACAGGGTACTGGAAATATCTAACAGCCCCAAACAGGAAGACTTGTCCCAAGAATAGCACTGTGCATGAGCAAAACTTTGTATTTGTTTTTGCATTGTTGGCGAAGAAAATAAACACTGTTTTACTTACTTTCAGATAACATACATAGTACCTGAACAGCAAGCTGCTGAAAGAACCCTGGCTGCTGAAACTGAGAAACTGAAGAAACGTAAAGGTCAGGAAAGGCAAACCACAGAAAGGTAGTGGCCAAAAATTTTAAGATGTGCTTTGAAGACATTTAAGAAGCCTTTGTTGTTTTAACTTCTTCTCTTTACACTTGTTTTTTCTATCTTAGAAAGGAAGCTGAGCAAAGTAATACAATATGGAAAAAGAAATTCCAGATTCTACAGAACAGGTTTAGTGTTATTGCTTTGGTTGTATTGATAAGATAGAATCATAGAATCACAGAATTGTTGAGGTTGGAAGGGACCTTTAAGATCATCAGGTCCAACCATTAATCTAACCTGACAAAACCACTTCTAAACCATATCCCCAAGTACCACGTCTACCCTTTTTTTAAACACCTCCAGGGATGGCGAATCCACCACCTCCCTGGGCAGCCTATTCCAATGCTGGATAACCCTTTCAGTGAAAAATTTTTTCCTAATATCCAACCTAAACCTCCCCTGGCTTAACTTGAACCCAATTCCTCTCGTCCTCTCACTTGTGACAAGGGAGAAGAGGTCAGTCCCCATCTCTCTACAACCTCCTTTCAGGTACTTGTAGAGAGCGATAAGGTGTCCCCTCAGCCTCCTCTTCTCCAGGCTAAACAGCCCCGGTTCCCTCAGCCGTTCCTCATAAGACTTGTCCCCCAGACCCCTCACCAGTTTTGTTGCCCTTCTCTGGACACACTCCAGCACCTCAATGTCTTTCTTGTAGTGAGGGGCCCAAAACTGAACACAGTACTCGAGGTGTGGCCTCACCAGTGCCGAGCACAGCGGGATGATCGCTTCCCGAGTCCTGCTCACCACGCTATTCCTGATACAGGCCAGGATGCTGTTGGCCTTCTTGGCCACCTGGGCACACTACTGGTTCATATTCAGCCAGCTGTCCACCAACACCCCCAGGTCCTTCTCCACCTGGCAGCTTTCAGGCCTATAGCTTTTGCAAATTATATTTGTGAAAATTAAGTTGATTATATACATTATTCAGTTACCTAGTTGTTAGAATATAAGGATGTAATAGCTAGGTTTAAAAGATTGGAATTAAATATGAATTTACTGCATAATATACTGTTAACCTGCTTGCAAAGACGATAAACTCTTCAGACAGGTAATTTTGTACAATTGTGTTAATAGTCCTCAGAGTTCTTAAAAACAAAACTTGTTTAATGTTCTGTTAGACTACATTTTTCTTTAATGTCTTTCTTATGGCAGTCTGGAATGAGATTTTAAGCTGTTAATACGGCTCTTTTTTTGGCCTATTTGTTTCTCTTAGTCTTCATTCCTAATGCCCCTCTTTCCCAGAATTCTTTTTCATCTTCCTTGTTTCATACATCACCATTTTCTGTCACTACACTTCCTCTATCCCAGAATCACAGTGCTTTCTTCTGGTTTTCATGTGATGACAGTTGTCCTTTATGCATACTTTTTTTCTCAGCCAGTTTTCTCCTCTGCTCTGTCCATCTTCCCTAGAGTCTTCATCTTCCTTCTCTGAAACATTTTGGCTGAAAAATGCTTGTTGTCAAAACCCACAAATCCCTCTAACCACCAAATGTAATGAACTAACAGAAGGACACAGAGGTTCCCATGGGTCTCTGCTCAGAGTCATAGAGACTGGCTGAGAACCGTAGTGCTTCTAGGTCACACAGCACAACTATTCAGGACATAGTTTTCTGATTTGCCATGAAGCTGTGACTGAGATTGAAAACCTTGTGAAGCTATGAACTCCCTTGGTCCAAAGCTGGTCCTAGTACAAGTCTTGCCCGTTGAAAAAACCTTATGCTGTTTCTTGGGCAAGTAGCACTCTGCCAGCCGGATGCACTAGGACTACATCTATACTGAGAAATAATTTTTAGTGGTGTAGATACTCACATTTGTCCTTGGGTCTTGGTTCTCTGTCATCCTCAGTGCATCTTTATTGCTTCACTCATATTCTTTTTTTGGAATAGAGCAACCAGTTCCTCAAGACAAAACCCTAGAGCAGTTCTGGTGCTGGTTTGTTCCCTGTAAGCAGTACAGATGAGATGGCACACCCACACAACATCAGGCCACATCTCAGAACACACAACATATGTGTTTGGCACCATCCTATAAAAACATCTCTCTGGTAGGCCAGGGCATAGCCCAGTGCTGGTTTAGGTGAAAAACTACAGACTAAGAGTATCTAAAATCCACATATGTGCCCCATGGGACCCAACTTGACCCAGTATGAACGTAACTAATCAACTCTGGAGGTCACTAGTACTGATCAGCGTGGACAACAAGCTGTGCAGCCTGTCTTAGGTCTATAATTTTCTCCCTGCAGCGACATGTTTTAGCAGTGCATATCTTACGCAGTGCACTCAGCATCTATATTGTCTGAAGAAGCAGGCAGGATTTATTAAGGCTGAACTCCACAGCATGCAAATAGGGTGGAAAAACCTCAGTAGCCTTGGGTTGTCAGAGCTTCCAGAGTCCCTGCTATGAACCTAGGAACTGGAGTCTGAAAGCTCTGGGACAAGATGCGGAAACTGCAGGGTTTACAGCCAAAGATAGTTTCTATGGGAGTGTTGCCTGGAATGGCAGGATAGGAGAGCCCTAGCAGATGCCAAATGACTTTTATATGTTCTTGGTGGTATCTTTGCTACTGTTGTAGGGACGAATCAGCCAAACTTTAGTTTCAAATTTATGGAGTCCTGATGGAATCTACTTAATCTTGTAAACATCATATTTCATTTTTTCCAAGATTTGGTTTTTTTCAGAATTTCAAGTTTCTTTCAAATCCATCTGGACTGATACCAAATTTTAAAGAACAAAATTTCCCATCAACTGCATGTTCCCCAGTATTTCAGACAGTTCTTTTCCTGTACTTTTTTGTCTCCACAACACCAATCAAAGGTGTGGAAATGCAGTAACTCCTGTCCTACAAATGGTGAACTGTAATGAAGGTACATCCATTGCACAGCAAACTCTCCGTATTGTACTTCATGCTTGTTTAGTTTGATACAATATCTCTAAGGTCAACAGAGAGTTTCTCATTAAGTTCAGCATTCATTGAAATACGCCCTGAGTTATCTTCTCATCTAAAAATGGTGAGAATAGACTACGTTAATAATATAATGTCAGTGTTATCAGTGTTTTTAGTAATAATGTGAGTCTCTGTAGAAAAATAAAATTCTATTATTCTTACCAGGTCTACCTTAATGAGTATACACTGTGTTCCCTGAATAGGTAGGTACTGGAGAATTTTTTTAACAGAGACCATTAAAATGACTTGCTTAAATAGGAGATAAATTTGTCATTTTTTACATAGCTAATCGTTGTAACATCATAGAAACAGATCCATTTTGATGAAAAGCCAATTAATGGTGAGATCCAAATAGACTATAGAAACATCATTATTACTGTTTCCGTTTTTGTGATAGTTTAATAAAGAACCAACCAAATTAGTTTTTCATGATATTGTGACTATCTGGGAGCAGATATTTGCCTTGAATGTAGCCTGTATATTGTTATAATTTTATTTTACTCATATTTTTTAAAAAATAACTATAAAATATGTGAGCCCTCTTGTGGCCAACTTATCTTCTATGTGTCTTATGAAATCATGAAAGACTGTGGCCTGCTAAATGAAGTGCCTGAAAAATATCTAGAGAACATTAAATGTAAATTTGTTTAGTCAGTACTTCTAATGTCAGTTCTTCTTCATTCTTCATAACAATTAAATCAATTTAAGTTTTCCATTCCATCTTCCTTGTTTTACTGTTTGTAGCTAAAATGCCCATGAAGTCCTGAGTTTGTAAGCAAACACAAGCAGGGCACAGAACTTCAAGATTTCGAATAACTTTGTCCATTCTGGTATAATCCCCATGAAAGGTGCTAGTTAATGTAAAATGGGTTTTGTGAAGATCTTTTTCATGATACAGGGTTTTTTTCTTTTAAAATCTTCATACATATCAACAATTTGAGTCACAGGACCAAACATGACTATAAGTCAGAGCTGTCTTTTAGTTATTATGGAACTGGAGCTGAACTCTCTGGTGATTTTGAGGCAGAAGAGACTATATTTTATTGACACTTATCACTCTTTCCTCACAAATTCAGGAGGAAATAATCCAAACAATCCAAACTACATATTCTTATTTAAGAAAAATTCTTATCACGTGGTACAATAATTTTCATCTTTTTGGGGAAGTTTTTTTGCTTCCCTTCATTAAGAAGGTCTGTTTCTGTAGTGCAGTACCTTTCTTTCTAAAGAAAGAGGAAAAAATATACAGCTGTTCAAATTACCTCATGAGCTGGACCTTGAGAAATTTGGTAGCAATTTTCACTGATTAGATAAAATATCAGCACTCTGTGGTTAAAGTTATAGTAAATTTACTGACAGGAAAAGGATGGTATTTTAAATTCAAAGTGTGTATTCTACTCCTCACAGATTTTTCCACTGTGTAAGTTCTCTTACTTTACTCATACATTTAATGTAATATATTAATGGCATTTTAATGTATATGTGTCCTATAGATTGCTGAACCCCTACTGGTTATTTGTTCTAATTTTGCTGATTGATAGTGTTTGCCTAATTATTTCCACTGAGGCCTGAAAAATATACAAAAAATTACTATTTTTTTTGTAACTGGCTATTTTAAAGTTGTTCTGGAGAGTATTGGTTGCAATATCATAGCCTTCTTCTGTATCACGGTGTTTGTGATACTTGTGCAAAATTATTTGTGACACAGCTATATATATGTTAAAGAAGTGCAAGCTATCAACACGTCTACTTATATTTTTCTGCTTTAATCTGGTCTTGTGTTTCTGTTTTCTGCTATTTTTATTTGTGTTTATCACAATCTTTTCAGCAGTATAGAATCAGATTAAAACTGGAGTGTATTTGTTAATTCTTGCTCTGTTATGCTGTATCTACTTTTTTCCTAAAAGATGTAACATACATTCATACATCAAAAGAGATGTCATATTCACAAACGTGCTTGATGTTCATTGTTAAAATGCATTTTATCTTTGCATCGTTAATATAAACTCTCAAGGGATTGTTTGCAAAAAGTCACTGTACAATGAACGGAATTGAAGATTTCTAGTGCCTCATACCCTATAAGAATTATATGCACAGGAAATACACAGGAATTTGTAGAAAATATGTCAGAGAAGAGGCAAAGATTAGTGAATTCAGTGAGAAGAGAAAAAAGCCAAACCTCATACTCATTACTGGTGAAATCAGGTAAGTTTCTCACTTTCAAAATTTGAATGAGTGCAAATATTAATTGGGCAGAGCAGTGGGTATGAATTCACAGACTGATTATTTTGATATTTTGGAATTTCAATTTCAATATATTTTTAATTATGTAGTGTAATTCTTAAAAATGATGGTAGACTAATGCAGGTTAATTTAACCTGAAAATCTTTTCAGTCCGCACACAATTAAGGATGAGATGTTTCTCAGAAAAAACCTGCAACCCAAGTTACTAGCACTTAAACGTCCATCTGTCAGTGAGACAGCAAGTAAAACCAAGGCAACGGGTTTATTTTATTGAATGCTTTGTTTCTATCAAAAGAAATCTTTCTAATATAGCAAGACATTGTTAAGTTAAATAGGGGAAGATATATTCTAGTCCACTAGCACAGACTGCCTACTCCGTGGATCAGGGGAGGAGGCTCCATTGTAACTCAAAGTCCTTCAGGATTTAATTTAACTCCTCTAAGTTTCAGAAGGACCTTCAGTCAGCCCTCCTATGGATGGGCCTGGGTTAGCCCAACTTCATATTGTCTCTGACTCACGTCAGGTTGCGTTCTTGCAAATTACACTTGCAAGTACACTGTGCTTGGAGGAATTTAAGAAAATTATTTTGGCAGAACAGAATCGGGAGGTGTAAATGTTTAAAATTCATTTATTGCATGGTAGTTGGTCTAAAACAGAAGAATTACTTTAATTTTTTTCATACAGAGTTGCATGTGTTTTGTCCCCTTTTGTGCTGTTCTAACAGCATAGTAAGAATTTCAGGGAGAACGAACAAGGATGGAGCTTGTCAAATTGAAAACATTTTGAGTTTACCATCGCTATCATAATGAATGTTGAAACGCAGAGCTGCATCAAAATAGTACTCTCCATTGATTTTTTTTTCCTGATTAAAGTCATATATCAAATTTAGTTGCAAATATATTCAACACTCAATGTAAAAGATGTACAATTCAGGTGCCGTCAAGTTTAAACATATTCCCCTGATTTATGAATGGTTATACAGTGATGGCAATTCCATATTCAATTAGAGTCAACAAAAGGTTGCACCATTTTTGAAATCTTTTATTATGTTGATTTCTCACTTATCAGCTTATATGTCTTAAGATACACTTCCCTGAAATGCATTTAGTGTGTGATTAGCATGTTACAGGTGACTTGTCCTGTTTGTGCTGAAAATGATACAAGAGGGATATGAAGGGATTCAGAGCTGGGTTATATTTGCATTCAACTTTGTTATGTGACTTTTTTTTCCTAAATATAAATCTTTAAATATGTTCCGATGTTTTTAATAATTACAACATTTTTGACAATTTTGTGAAGCATAGGATAAGACTTTTATATTTCCAAGAGCCAACATTTATCATTTGCATAGTGGAAGATTGTTTTAATGGGAGAGTTTCTTAATGTCGGACAATGACTTGCTGCAGACATATTTTCCCATTTCTCTATAATATGGATTATGATTATTTACGTGCAGTTTATATTATTGGAGTTTTTTTTAAATTTTAACATTTCAAATTTTCAGAGTTTTTTGTTTTCAGATGCATGCAGTAACAAGTATTTGCAAAAAGCATGCCAGCTTCAGTTTTAAAGCTAGTTGCAATATATAAAAAAAAATATGTGGCTGCAATTGTAATGAACTGCATATGAACCGAAGTAATATTGTCCCAACAGTTAGCAAGGCCAGTGTAAGCCTGATTCATCCAGTACTAAAATAAATGTGAAGACCAAAATGACTTAAATGAGAAATGAGTGGGATTCTAAAGTTATAAACACCACCAGTTGCCTAACTGGTAAGAGTTTAACTTGTTTTGCTACCTTTTAAGCCTAATACCTCAACCTCAGTGGGCAGATTATCAGATTACTTCACGGGATGGAGAATTCTATACCCAATTTGTGGGCACACGTAGAATCTTTATGAGAAATACATGTCCCTCAACCGGGATTATTGTTTGAAATTCTGATATCTAATGTAATGTGAACATAAAGGCCTATACGATACAATTATGTATGGCAGAAAATGACAGTGATCCAAGAACCAACATAACACCAGAACATATTAAAGTGGAAAAAAAAAATTACATTTAAGTAAAGGCTAGTGAATAATAAGATATTGTTCAGGTTGCTATAGGCAATTGCAGAAAAAATACCAAGGTTACAAAAATAATGAGCTTTCCATTTTAACCATCAATTCACATAAAGTTAATAAAGAACAATTTTCAGTGAAAAGCATCCTGAAGTCTCTCTCTTCAATTCTCTAAACAAGTCTCTGCAAATAGGAAAGGATTAATTGACTTTCAGGTGCTTCTCTCAGAAGAGAACACGAAAATATCTTAGCAATTCTTTTAAAAAAGTGGCATTATTTAAAAGGAGTATTAGATCCTTAAGAGCTTAAAAATATGGGTGTTAGTAGTCCACATAGTAAACTCATGTGTCCGTTTCTAACAGCAGTCAAATTCACTGTATCCATGACTACATCCCCTTCTTTAAATTATTGAGCTGAATGAAACTAGTTTCTTAAGCAAGATGATATAAGTGTGCCTTATTCATGTCATAACAAATTGCCGGTCAGAAATACACGTAGATATAGAGACAGAGATATAAACAGAGATAGAGTTGTCTGTATATACTTGTCTGAAATATACATCTGTAAATATGTATGCAAATATTAAATTCCTCATGTTCTGTCCTGCAAAAAGGGCATGTATGAAACAATTCCATTTCTCAAGACTCAGTGGAAATATTTATGCTTATTTTAATTAAAATTGAGTCAAGCCCTAAAATAGTCTCTCAAGAATTAAGGCCATATTAGGTTTGGCCTGAATGCTGGTAGCTGAAATATCTCTCAAGGGGTTTTCTTCAAGCACTCATTGCTAAGCTAAGCATAAGAAATGTTTATATAAGTCTCATTTCTGTATTTTCTAGTTTGTTTTAAGAACCATTTTAATTTTATTTCCTTTTCCTGGATTTCAGATAAACTTAACTGTAACTTGGCTTTCTAGTTATTTAGTCAATAGTTTCCTACTCCTCCTCCTGGAAACTATGCTAAATCCTCCTGGAAACTATGCTAAATCCTCCTGGAAACTATCCTAAATCCTCCTGGAAACTATGCTAAGGCACACGGAAAATAAGGAGGTGATTGGTGACTGCCAAAGTGGCTTCACTAAGGGCAAATCGTGCCTGACAAATTTGGTGGCCTTCTACGACAGGGTTACAGCATCAGTGGACAAGGAAAGAGCAATTAACATATCTGCCTGGACTTGTGCAAGGCATTTGACGCTGTCCTGTATGACATCATTGTCTCTAAAACGGAGAGACATGGATCTGATGGATGGACCACTCAGTGGATTAGAAATTGGCTGGAAACATTTAATTATCTTTGCTGTTTTTCAGCTAGCATTAGCTAGCTGTGATTGGTAAGAGTAACCATGAAGAAGGAGATAATACATTGCATTTCCATAAGATACCTTGCAGATACCTACAAAGCAAGAATTTGTCCAACTAGGCACTGTTGCTAACACTTCTTGCTAATTGCCAATGTTTCTGGGAATTTGAGGCAAATGTATCATTTTTTCTCTCAAAAAAAAAAAAAAACCCAAACCAGACAGTTCATTGATGTGAAAGGACTTCTGAACTGTCTTCCTTCCTTTTCTCCTCTATTCAGCCTCTAATATGCACAGCAAACTACTAGTCTTGAGACTGATCTGCAGAGCTTCTTGACTGGCCATTACTTTCTTTCTACCACCATTACTACAGTAATTTTCACCTGAGTTTTTCACAGATAACGAACAGAGGAAAACCAGGCATAACAGAACCTGTGATTCTTCTGTTTTCCAAGTGCAATCTCTGACTCCATCCCAGGTGCCGGATGTTATTTTAGCAGTCTTCGCAGTCTTTTGCTTACCAAAGTCTCAGGGGAAGAGGGAAATTATGGGACTTCAAAGGCAGCACAGAAAAACAGAAATGCAATTGCACTTCCATGTGATCAAGAACTCATGGAGAATCTTCTCCATTCTCTTTTACGAAGCCAGGGGCACGCTTCAGATTGCAGAATAGTAATATAGATTTGTTCGAATTCTTCAGACGTATTACTCTTACTGAATACTGGCTGAATGTGAAAAAAATATAGATTTTTTTTTTTGAGATACTGAAAGGCGATCAGCTGAATTGTGGCTGTTGAAGTAGAAAGAAACCACACTTTCAGCCACAAGATTATCAGGTTTTGCTGGTGGTTTGAAAGAACTGTTGCTAGCTTCAGCAGGGCAACGTGGAGCACAAAGGAAAATAATGTGATTGAGAATATTCCTATTTCTGAAATACTTCAGGAATTGCTTCCTTAACAAGATCAGCTTGTCTGCTCATCCTGTTCTGATGATGCTTAATGCTTATATTATATGAAGCTATTTATTGCATACATAAATACCTTGGAAAGGCCTGCTATAAGCTATTTTAGACCTCATATGTAGAATCATAGAATGGTTTAGGTTGGAAGGGATCTTAAAGATCATCGAGTTCCAACCCCCCTGCCACGAGCAAGGACACCTTCCAGTAGACCAGGTTGCTCAAAGCCTCGTCCAACCTGGCCTTGAACATTTCCACGGATGGGGCCTCCACAACTTCTCTGGGCAATTTGTTCCAGTGCCTCACCACCCTCATAGTGATTTTTTTTTCCTAATATCTATTCTAAATCTCCCGTTTTCCAGTTTGAAGCCATTACCCCTCATCCTATCACTACACGCCCTTGTAAAAAGTCCCTCTCCAGCTCCCTTCAGGTATCGGAAGGCTGCTTTAAGGTCTCCCAGGAGCCTTCTCTTCTCCAGGCTGAACAACCCCAACTGTCTCAGCCTGTCCTTATAGGAGAGGTGCTCCAGCCCTCTGATCATCTTTCTGGCCCTCCTCTGGACCTGCTCCAACAGGTCTGTGTCCTTCTTATGTTGGGGGGCTCCAGAGCTGGAAGCAATATTCCAGGTGGGGCCTTACCAGAGTGGAGTAGAGGGGCAGAATCACCTCCCTTGACCTGCTGTCCATGCTTCTGGTATGTACCAATGTTCAAAGTTAAGAGTCCAGGTTACCTTTGGAACTCATTGGAGTATACAAGGTCACTGACTGGGGTAGAGGATGAATTGATCCCACTGTTCATAGGACCCACCTCTGGTGTCGTAGCAGTCTAGAATATAAGATGTTAGTATGTCTTGCTCTGTTTTCTTAGTTTAAGTAGCAAACTATTTTTCACTAAGTAGTAGTGGAAAATGTTCCTGTAACCTGGAAATGCTTCTAAGGTCTGAGAAACTCTGAGTTTCTATGTGCCATCCCAGGGACTGGGAGCGGGTGGGGAGGGGAGAAGTGGGTTATGTTGTTTTCAGCACTTTTGAAAGAAGAAAAAAAAAAGCATTAATTAGCCAAACAAGTTTATTCACTGCAGCATCTATTTTACTGAAAGGAAATTATTCCCTGAACTACAGAAGATTATTAGAAACAAAGTTCTTGATTAATTGCCATTAAAGTAATACTAACCCTGATACTTGGACATAATTGAAAAGTAGTTAGAATAAATTCTTTAGTTCAGTTATGCAAAGGAGCGTATTGAAAACTGTGACTGAACAGAAGACTTTGCCAACATATTGGAGAAGTATTGTGTATCCATCTATTGTCATGTCCAGCATTGTCTTCTGCATAGAGCTTGCTATCTTTCTCATGCATAGTTTATTAGATTGTAGAGTGTAATGTCTGCACGTGTAATTGAAGCTATACAGAAATAATAGTTCTAATTACTAGTGCTATATGATGTCATTCCAGTTATAAAACCATACCACTGGGTAATGTCTGCCCTATAGGTTCCCCTCAAAGAGGGATATTCTGAAGGAATCCTTGATATTTTCAATGACTCTTCTGCCCTGCGAAGTCTCTTCTTGACAACTCATAAAGTCCATGTTTGAATATTCTGTAGTAACCAACCTCTTCCATGCTTTCATGTTCAGGTGAATTACTAGAAGGTGTCCAGTCTATTTGGCCATGTGGATTTTCTGTTTTGTACCCGTACACACTCGTTTGTCATAGATACTACTGCTGGTGGAATGAACGAGACAGAGAAGGTACTAAGAAAATGAACAATTTTTAAAGAAAAAAAAAACCTGTGTCTCACCTCTTCCCAATTTTGAGTGTTGACCTACCTAGCTTTAATTGCAAGATACACTTGCAAAATGCTTTACCTTTCATCTCTCATGGGATCATTGCCACAGGCTTTCTGTGAAGATTTTGAACATTCAGCTGTCGTCGTAGGTATGGATAGAATTCAAGTTGTGTAAATGGCTTCTTTGCAGAATGTCTCGTTTCCACCTATGTCGTTGCTGAAGTATTGATACATGGTGCTGTATATGGGAGAAGAGTCACAGACCTTAGTATTGACTCAATATTGACTGCATGGGCTTTCTCTGGGTATATGGAGCTTTATGAGGTGCACTGCTTGGAGTCAGAAACCATATGAATGTATATATAAGCACACACCAAAAGAATAAAGTTGTCAGTGACTGTTTGTCTTCAGATTAATTTTTTTCATGTTCATATGCAGGTCCCTATGGTCCAACCTGTCCTCCTGCCTCACCTTCTCAGTCCCCTGCAGAGTTTTCCAAAAAAAAAAAAAAGCAAAAAAAAAACCCAAATTGAATGTTCTTTCCCAGAGCTTGTGACAAGAGTGAGCCAAGGATGAGGAAAGCGCTTCCTGACATTCTCAGTCTTGAGTTCTTGGGTTTGTATATCTGCACTAATGGAGAGACAGCCCATCTTAACAAAAAACAGCAATGAATAATTACCAGTCAGGAAAGAGCGGTTATTGAAATAAGATTTTTAAACTATTAAACACAGTAGGTTGTCTGTCCAAAACTAGGCAAGGATTTACTCTTCCAACAATAGAATGAATTTCCTTGATTTGCTTCAAATCGTCTGATCAGATGTTCAGGGAGACAACTCTGGTACATTCCAAACTGAAAATAGTATGTTCGAGCTTTCCAAGGAAATACACTTTGAACACTGCTACCCCAGTTCAAGAAAGAAATGTCTATATGGTGCAAATGTAATTGATTTTAAAATTATCAGGTTTATGTCAAGAATAACAAGCTAGAATTTCTTTTCGAGATACTGAAGACTTCATAACTGGTGCAAACATGAAGAAATGCTTTAGGTATATGATTCTAGTTTAAAATATCCTTGATTGATTTTATTGCAAGCTGTCAAGTTATGAAAAGATTATTAACATCAGTTCGTAAATTCTCACTTAGTGAAATGAGTGTGAATTTCTTTTCTGAAATGGTGAAATGCATCGTTTTGTTGACACTGGCAAACAGTATGGAAGTGAGAACAGTTTCAGCGCTCCATGTCAAAGCACCAGTGAAATCCTCTCTTGGTTGCATCCACATACCCGTGGATAAATCCAGTGAATTGTGTATACTGAAGTAGAATTAATTGCAGTAAATCTCAGGTGAGTTCATTGGTTGGAACTTTTTCAGCCTGGGAAATTGTTCTTAAAACAAGAAAATGACACAATGCTTTCATGCATATTTTTTATGTGAATAAGTTTGCTGACAGTTAATGAAATAATTACTTAAGCAAAGACGTGAAAAAACAGGGGGTTAGGAACGTATGATAATCTAAAATCAAGTAAATTTTAGGAAGTGAACTGTTTCCTTTATCTATTGTTGAAGTTTCTGAATATGGGATTCAAATGCTGCATCACTTCCCCCAATTGTCCGCCTCCACACACAAGTTTAATAATGCAATAGGATTTATAGTAAAATAATTGTCACTTTATTAGCTTCAATATGGATTCTTTATTTCCATACAAAGATATTTACATTTGAATTTTATGTTGTCTAATGTTAAACCTTTTTAAAGGTAAAAGAGAAAATCATATTCTGGTTTAACATCCCACAAAACAAATTATTTTACAAATGGTTAGGAGACGGATTAAACCTCTTTATCCTCGACAGGTTCCACCCGCGCACCTGCCCCACCTTACATATACCCTTTTCTGTTTGCAATAGAACTTTTTGAATGCTTTGCTACTTTTGTAAATTAGCAAAGTATAAGCTTATATAGTTATAGCTTATAAGCAAAGTCTAAAGTTACAAGTATGAGCTGTGAGCACAGCCCTGCTGGTCACACCTACCCGTGTGTAAAGCTCTGCTGCGGAGGAGACCGTTTGGGGTTTCAGGGACGTGATGGTTTGGTATTGTGCGTCAAGAAAAAAAGCACTGTACACCTGGGTGGGTAGTGAATGACGATAATACACGGTACAGTCAGGGAGGGATCATTTAGGGGAATTAAAGGAGGTGCCAGCTGTAAAGCATCAGGCGTAGACGGTTACACAGGCTCTCCTAAAGTTACCCACCTCCCTCCCCTGCGAAAGCCAACTGGCGCGTCGGGGAAGGTGCCGGGTCTGCCCTGCTGCTGGGGAACGCGGAGAACGTGTTGGCTCCACTTGGGTCTCAAGCGGAATTGCTCTTTTAACGCGCGGAGTGGGCAGCGAGGAAACGACGAGCCAGCGTGAATGTAACGTGTGTCCGCGCCAGTGGTTAAAAGCGTGTTTTAAAGCCACCCGGCTNCGCTCCGCGCCCGCGCCCGCGTCCGCCCCGCTCCGCGCAGCCGCCGCCGCCTCCGCGGGGCTGAGCCCGCCCCTCGGGGCGTACGGGCGAGGGCACCTCTCACCCACCGCCGCAGCGCCGGCGCGGCCGCTGCCCTCCGCATCCCCGGCACGGACCTGCTGGTGTCCGCGAAAAAAAAAAAAAAAAAAAAAAACAAAAAAAAAA
>VZSZ01003071.1:159059-319856 GCA_013398815.1 Ibidorhyncha struthersii | reverse complement strand
TTATTTTATTTTATTTTATTTTATTTTATTTTATTTTGTTTGTTAATGTGAGTTTTTCACATGAGCTATGCTTTAGAAGTTGGTCTTGTTGCTGACAGCCCCCTGTCCCAGTGTCCCAACAGTGATATACAACAGAACAGGCCTGTATATTATTGTCAGATAATTTAAGCAGGTATCTAGTGATTCAGGTAATCATTAAAAGGAATGGTATTGGGTTTATGTGACAGGGTTTTGCAGGGGTGGATTCTGTGGAAAGACACCAGGAGCTGCTCTCATGTGGGACAGAGCCAGTTCCAGCAAGCTCTAAAATAGACCCACTGTTGGCCAAAGCTGAGCCCATCAGCAACACTGGTGGTGCTTCTGTGATAACATATTTAGGAAAGGGTAAAAAACACTCTGCAGCAGCTGTGAGAGGGGAGCAAGAAAACGTGAGAAACAGCCTTGCAGACACCAAGGTCAGTGAAGGAGGAGGGAGAGGAGGTGCTTCAGGCTCCAAAGCAAACATTTCCCTGCAGGCTATGAAGGACCGCATCAGAGCAGATACCTACTCTGCAGCCTACAGAGGACACCACACCGGAGCGGGTGCATATGTCCTTAAGGAAGTTGCAGCCCATGAAGAGCCCACACCGTGGCAGGCTACTGGCAGGAGCTGTGGCCTGTGGAGATAAGCGCCTGCAGGAGCAGGTATTCTGGCAGGAATTATGGCTTGTGGGGAACCCTCGTGGGAGCAGTTTGTTTCTGAAGGACTGTACCCCGTGGAAAGGAGCCATGCTGAAGTACTTCTTGGACAACCCCAGCACATGGGAAAGATCTACATTGGAGCGGTTTGTGAAAGACTGCATCCTGTGTGAGGGACCCCATGTTGGCACGGCGGAAGAGTGAGGAGGAGGAAGGAACAGTAGAGATGAAATGTTATGAACTGACTGCAACCTCCATTCCTCATTCACCTGTGCTGCTCCTGACAGGGAGGAAATAGAAGAGTTGGGAAGAAAAGAATGAGTTCATAGAATCATAGAATAGTTTAGGTTGGAAGGGACCTTGAAGATCATCTAGTTCCAACCCCCCTGCCGTGGGCAGGGACACCTTCCACTAGACCAGGTTGCTCAAAGCCCCATCCACCCTGGCATTAAACACCTCCACGGGTGGAACTTCCACAACTTCTCTGGGCAACCTGTTCCAGTGCCTCTCCACCCACAAAGTGAAAAATTTCTTCCTAAAATCTAATCTAAATCTACCTTCTTCCAGCTTGAAGCCATTTCACCTCATCCTATCACTACATGCCCTTGTAAAAAGCTCTCCTGTAGTCCCCCTTTAGGTACTGGAAGGCCACTATAAAGTCTCCCTGGAGCCTTCTCTTCTCCAGGCTGAACAACCCCAACTCTCTCAGCCTGTCTTCATAGGAGAGGTGGTCTAGCCTTCTGATCATCTTCATGGCCCTCCTCTGGACCCACTCCAACAGGTCCATGTCTTTGCTATGTTGCAGGTTCCAGAGCTGGATGCAATACTCCAGGTAGGGTCTCACAAGAGCAGAGTAGAGGGGAAGAATCACCTCTCTTGACCTGCTGGCCACGCTTCTTTTGATGCAGCCCAGGATGAGGTTGGCCTTCTGGGCTGTGAGCGTACATTGCTGGCTCATGTTGAGTTTCTCATCCACCAACACTCCCAGGTCCTTCTCCTCAGGGCTGCTCTCAATCCATTCTCCGCCCAGCCTGTATTTGTGCTTGGGATTGCTCTGACCCATGTGCAGGACCTTGCACTTGGCCTTGATATAGCACCTCTCTTTGAACTGCAACTGGCTTGTTGGGATCATAGAAATAATGGAAAGTCACAGAACACTCTACTGATTTTGTTATGTTAATCTAATCTTCACATAATTACATTCTTATGTAAAAATTTTCATATAGCTGATATACCTCATAATTCATCTGTGAGTCCAACAGCCTCAGTATGCTGTGTCTTTGTGTGTGATGTCTATGTATCCATTAGTTGGTAGTTCAAACATTTCCGTCAGCTGATTTTCGTTCTTTCATGTGCGTGCCTTCTTTTTATACATATTTTCTTTACTACCAACTGGATCAATAGAACTGAAAGCGATATTTTCTTCTTATACTCTTGACATAAGCTTTCTTAGTACCTCATGGTATTCTGCCTAAATTGACATTGGTATTAGCATGTCATTAGCTATTATATGGACATCCCCAATATCTCCAAATGTTTCATTGATATGTTTTTTTTTTCAAATGCATCATGAGTTTCAAGTCTTCACTTATTTCAAAAGACAGATGGGAAAATATATATCTGCCCCAGGGTGTACTGAAGTGTACAGTTCAGATGATTCCTCATCTAATCTCACTTGCCAATATCTGTTTTTCAAATTTAGAACAGTAAAATATGTTTTACAAGCTTGTCAGTCCTGAATATCTGGTGGGAAAGACAGAGCAAACTGTCTTAATACAGTCTTGCTAAAATCTGTAGGATCCAGTCCAGTCAAATCTTAGTCCCCACTGTCTCTCTTTTCAGCTGCAGGCAGTTAACGCAGAGAAAGTAGCAATGAACACTTTCTTTCCTAGCTATAGAAATTCAGCCCATCTGCCACTGTAAAAAGACACATCAGAGCTATATGGGGGACCCATATATATCAGAGGTAGCTGATATATTAATAGTAATGTGCAACATTTCCCCTGAAACTCTTTTGTCCTCTGTTGCAGAGTACAACTTTAAGCCATTCAGAATTAAACACCCTTTACATGGATGCCCACTCTTGCAAGTTATGGGCTTGTTGACTGAGGATGCTTCTTGTAGTCGTTTGTTCCTTGATGTAGGATGCATCCTCTAGCCGTAAGAGTTATTTTTTGTTGCAATGAGCTGTGCATTCTGATTTTACTCTTGCATTGGAATGCAGTATACAGTACTAGAAGACAAGATTGTAGTCACTTATGTTCATCCAAAGATCTGTGGGCTGTTTTCCTGGATAAATTAGTCATGTTATACACAAAGGAAAAGCAATACATTGTTCTGCATTTGTGATATATATTATACCAGAAGCTGATTTTTTTTTTTTTTTTGAGATACATCTGCAACTGAACTTTCACTTGCCATGTTATGGTGATTTTGTTTAAGGGTACACATAACTTTTTTTTGTTGTTGATCATGAGGGACATGAAAACACACACTGTACTTTTGCAAAGCCTTAGCAACCTACCCCTCGTTCTTTCTCAGTGGCACTGAATATCACTCTACCTTTGAGCAAGTCAATTTTAGCATTTCCAAAGTTCTTTCAGTCTTATTTTTTATTTTTTTGCTGCACTGCTGTTACATACTTGTTGATCTGCTTTTTCTCCTAATAAGACTTCCAGAACAGTAATTCACGTACAAAAGTCTCTTGTAAGATTATTTTGAAAGTTTGTCTAAGAAGTCATCCAAAGTGGAAAACAATTTGAGTTGATTCCCTTAATAAGGTGCTAGAACATTCAAAGTTTCCTCTTATCTTGTTTTCAGCAGGAAGAACTGTGTTCAGTCACCATCTATTTTTATTATAGGTTTTGTAGGTTTAGATGCTATTTCACTTGTCCACAAGATGGAGGGAGATAATTCTTGACTGACAACCCTCCCACATTTTTATTCTGTAAAAAAGACCCAAAAAAGTTTGGTCTTGTATTCATGTGCTGTGCCTCTAATAGAACATTTGCTCCCTAGTAAACAGTGGCCACTTTCAACACAATATTGTGCTATGTTTTGCTGCACCTTGTGTAACACTTGATCTCAGACTGAAGTCTCAAGAAGAGCTTTCTTTATTAGTTAGACAGCATTTATTATACAAATTTAACTTTAATATGTACTAGTCTTGTACAATCATTCTGTTTGAATCCTACCAGATGTCTTTCTACATATATAATTCTAAAGAATTCTAAAGAATTGATATAATAAAGAAAAATATGCATGTAAATGTATGCTTTTCTTGTTATTCTTGAAAATATTTCATAACTAATTAATAAATCAATTAGCAAATAATTTTATAATTCATTTTGTATCTTATAATTAAAATGTATTTGAAGAAAAAATGTATTTCATATTATTTCTGTAAAACACCTGTCTTTAAAAACTTCTCATTTTACGGTGATTGAGTGAAAAAATGACATCATTTCCCAAATGAAAAGGAATGAAAAAAAAGTTAAGGAGAAAAAGAGGTTGTGAAAATTTGTCATAACGTATGTTGATTAAGCATCTTTAATATAAAAGTAAATATGAGCCTAAGATAGAGTTTTGAGAGGTAAACATAAATATATTTACATATTTACCTCTCCAAATAGTTTCTTTGTATATATCTTAGCATATAGAATTAGATATTGTCATGGTTTAGGCCAAATTGGCCACTGGGGACGTGGGGGACTCCAGATGGGACCTACAGATGCTCCCCTCTAACCCTCTTCAAAGAGAGAAGCAGAGGAGGGAAAAAGAGACCTATGAGTTTAGAAGGAACTAAACCACTTCAATGAAATATTAATAATAAAATAAAAAGGAAATAATGAAATATATACAAAACCATATCAAGCTCCCAGGATGACAATCACGACACCGGATGGCACTGGGGCAGTCCCAGGCTGGACTCAGTGATGGACAGGAACTGGATTCCGGATCTGCATTCAGGATCGGGACCAAAGGCAGACGAACAGAGTCCTCCTCAGACGTTGGCCATTGAAGAAAAAGAGCTGACCCTTTGATCCCTCAGCTTTCATACTGAGCATGAGGCAGATGGGATGGAATACCCTGTTGGTCAGTTTTGGGTCACCTGTCCTGTCTGCTCCTCCCCACAGGTGGGACCCCACGACGCTTTTCTGCTTCCGACCCTCCAACGGGGCAAATAAAGTTGGTTGGCCTTGGCTGTTATATCAATAAGTATAAGCAAGAGCCTCTCTGCATACCATGCCTGGGCATCAACTATAAACATAGGTCTTATCACTCTGAGAGAGTGAACGTTGTCTGCACAATCTGCTGTTAATTTCAGTAGTTAGAAGAGGCCCAACTAAGAAGCAAAGTTACTCATCAAAATTGGTCCTGTTTTACCTCAAACCAGGACAGATATATGGATATAAAGATATAGACAGTTTAAATTACATTCTTGGGAAAAAGGCATATTCTCAGTTACATCACTGGGAATACTGAACTATGGAATACATTAGATATACATATATATATATTTAGTTTTCATTATAACAGTGGATCTATATTTAATTTTTTGTTTTCATTAACCTAGGAATACAGAACACCAAGAAATAGTGGAGATACATGTTAATAGAGAAAAGAATAAACATTAAGTAAGAAGGTAGGTAGGTACATAAGTATGTAGATATTGAGAGAGAAGATCATCCATTTATCCCAAGAAAAGATGAACTAAGTCTTGATAGACATCTCAACTATTTTTACAAAGTGTCCCTGTGCTGGAGAATCCACAACATTAAGGGCAAATCAAGTATAGTATTAATAAATAATCTTAAGAAAGATTCAGAACGAGCTAACCTGAGTGAAAAAAGTTTAAAAGAAACCTGCCAACATACTTCTGGAAATTTTGAAGAGAAATTTAAGTTTCAGGAAAACTTCTCCCTCCATATCAGAATGTATTTTGCTAGGCTCCACATGTATTGCCCATGAATGTAAATTGTGCAGTAAATATGTCCCATACAGGATCTCTCCACTTTTCTAGTCTTACCCTGGCCTGAGCTGGGTTTAGTTTCTTTCAGCTGTGATAATACCTGTCTGGGGATCAAGAGATAATTGTCAAATCAGCAAGTTGTGCAAAGGAAACAAAAAATAACCCCAAGTGGACCCAAATGCTGAAGAGGACAAGATCTCCACCATCAGTATTGAAATCCTGGAAGATAACCTTTTATAATGTTTGGAGGTATCCATGGCATAAAAGAAGATCAGCTATTACACAGTAATATCATAACACTGAATTGTCCTTTTCTAACAGGAAAGGATGGCAAGGAAGAAAATTGTGGACATTATTAAACATGGGACAGAAAAGAAAAAAAAAGGGAAAACATGATTCAGCTTTGAAGAAAGACCGTATATTCATGGCCAAGATACATCTAGTTAGACAGGAAAGTGTCAGTACCATTATACAAGGCATTGGTAAAGTCACTAAGGAATACTGTGTACAGTTCTGGAAAAACATGGTCAGGAAAAATGAATTCAAATCAAACAAATGCAAAGCCAGTTTTCTAAGATTACTAGAGATAATAGTGGTTTATATATATATCTTTTTTATATATTATAAAAATGGATGGATAATCTATTCCTGATCATAAAAAAAACCCAAAACATAATAAAAGTTCTTGACTCAATTACATTTGCAAAACAAAAACTAGGAAGGAATATGTTTGTTCCCTTTAAATATACGAGGAGAAATAAGAGAGGAAAACAAATATTTAAACTAAAGGGCTAAAGTTGGGGTAATAAAAACAAAACAAAACAGACAGAAGTATTTGTGGCTGAAATTAAAACAAAATTTCTACTATTAGATCAGTGAAGTCTTCTAACAGAGGTTTCCTAAAGATAGCAATCCATGAGATCTCTTCTATTCCCCGTTGTTTTTTCTCTCTCCTGTTTTTTTTTTTTTTCCTTTTTTTTCCCCCTGTGTATTTCTTGAAAGACAAAAAGTAACTAAGGATTTAAGGGTTTATGAGAAAATGTTTTTTGATAACAGATATGAAACTGGACTATTGCCATTTAAAAACAGATGGAAAAGAGATCTAAATATATCCAGGAGGCTAGAAATGCTGAAGAAGCAAATCCTAAAATATCTCAATTAATACCAAATTTTAAATAGTACTTTTAATAATTTCTTTGTAATATGTTCACTATACCTGTAGTGCAACATAAAAAAAAATAATTAAATAAACCTCCAAAGTTTCCTCTTTTTATTTATTACTGCCTTCATTTATTTAGCTTTTAATTTTAATTTTATTGAACTTTTCATTGGCTTTAATATTTTCCTACATATTTTGCACAGTGCTCTGCATGTATCTAGATAAAAAATGAACTTCCTGGAAGAATCTGTTATTTACAATTATTTTAGGAAGTGATGGGTTAAGATCTCTGTCACTCCTCTGTATGCTGACTATCTCAAGAAACAAAGCAAGGAAAATTAAAAGCACTTGGAAGTACCCACTTCATCTTCATTTTCATTTTTGTTTAATAAAACAACAAGGTGTCTGTGTGGGTGAGTTGTTCTCTCAGTTCTCTCCTTTCATTAACTCAAGTTTTCAACATCATTCTCTCAATATGCCAAGCCTAAAAGGTAGAACAAAACCCTGCAGTTAAGCAGCACAAAACAAGATAGTAATTTATGACCCTGAAAGGGTGCAACTTGAATTTCTTTAGCAGACACCATTTTCTCTAACCTTAGATCATGATTTGGAAAGCCTGATCTCCCTCAGCCTCACACCTTGAAATGAGTCTGCGCAGATAAAGTCCTTAAAAATAGTAGCTCTTCACTATTAAGCCTGAGATGAACTGATGAATGAATTGGAGCTTTGACAGATCTAGGAATGAACATTAGGTACTATCTAATACTGTCCTGGGTTATTATTTTGTCTTTCAAAATGTGTTGATACACTATTAGGAATGGGTGTTAACAGTTTATGAAGCAGTAAAGACAGAACTATGAACCAGCATTTGAAGTCTGCGTTGGAAAAGAACTGAGTACATGTGTTTGCAAAATGTAACACTGAAAAAATCTTTCCATTTCATTAGGAAATGAGAAGGAGGAAAGACAACACGTACTAAAAATAAACAGAAGTAGGAGCAGCTCACTTGTATCTGGCAGTGTGAGCAATGAAGCTTTGTCCTATCTTCCAAACAGTCATTAACTGAGTACTCAAACAGTTGAATTATTTCACTTTTGCACTTGGCTGTGCTACCAAACATTCAGCTGAAGTGTGCAATGACGTAGTACAGGCCAGCCAGCAGCAATGATAGGATGACATGCTCATGTGTGTGAGGGCCTGGTTTGCAGACCTCCAGAGCAGAATTGGTCTCAGAAATGTTAACTACATCTGTCATTCCAATAGTACATTGATTCTAAAGAAAAATGATCAATTGTCAACATTTGTTAACTGATATATGGCTTAACATTTGATCTAGGACATCAAACTCCTATATTTTGAGGTGGAGATCTTGAGGAATTCTTATTCTGATGTCCATTGCAGTGAAGAATGTAACGAAGAATGAAAAATTCAAATTCCACATTAGAAGACCTGAATAAAATTGCTCTAATTCCATCAAAAATAGAAACGTCCTCTCCATAGGTCAAAATGCATCTACAAGTGTTCAGGATGGAGGACTTGTATCTTCCTAATAACGGAAGGAGCATAAAACATTTCAGAGAGATACCTACCTGTTTTTAATATCTTAAAAGCTCAATAAGGGACAAATTAAGTTACAGGCAGGAAACATTTTAGAAGGGAGAGAGTGTTGCAAAGCTGTTTCTGCAGCAGCTGCAGCACAACACAGTATTAAGGCATTTCCCAACACATGGGCTTTCATTCTACAGTAACAGATAGCTGCAGTTTATGGACATGTAATATATGGATTTTTGTAGACTAGATTTACAGAGCATCATTTATGTTAAACCAAAGATCCAGGAACTGATATTATCTAACAAAGAAAAATATTCCACATATAATAACACACATTTTAATCTATTATATAAACAGATTTCAGGCAGCACTAGTTGACATCATTAAACTCCATTCATGTACTTGTCATTGCAGTTTCCATAGAAACTAGTATCGCAAAAGAAAATAGAGAAACAGGATTGAGAAACATAGGAAAAAAAAAGAAAAAGAAAATATGGTTAGAAAAATACCTCATTAAAATCAACAATTTGGAGTTTACCAACATTAGAGACTCAACCCAGTGAGCAATCGGTGTGTAGAAATCCTGTCAAAGTTAACAGCAATTGTGACAGACACAGCTGCATCAACTGCTTTGTTGTGAATGGCATTACTTTATTTAGGGTACTTTAGTCAATTCAAATATTGTATTAGTACAGTGTCTTAACAGAAGGGTTTGTTTGTTTTCCTTGGGAAGGAAGGGGAGCTATTACATCCCAGGGCACAGAAAATACCTTTGAGTTTTATACAGTCAATGTCTCTCAAGTTTCTACTTTCTTTCTGAATGAATTGTCTTCACATGAAAATACCATTCTGACTTCTCATTTAATCTTCCGTATATTTTATCCCTATGATACACTTCATTTAAAACACTTCCTTGTTGCTTCACTTCATTTATTTGGCATAACAGAAATAAAAGTTCTATTTAGTACATGTTACAATGATGAAATAGCTCCCAGCTTTACAATAAAACCAGAGGAATTTATCATGCAATGGTAGCTCTTTGCACTAAAAATTTCATTGGTTTATTTATTAAAATCTGATATTATCAGCCCTATATTACTTACAACCTGAAAATACTTGCAAACTGTATTACCAAAGCCTCAACCAGTTATGATCTGAAATGTGTATTACAATAATACAGAACTGTTGGGAGGGAAGATTCTATTTTCTGATGGTTTCACTGCACATGTTTAAATTTTGTACATATTACACCTACAGTACACCAGAGACTTTCATTTGTCTCTGACCTGTAATAAAAATAAGTCTTGATTCTAAAACTGTGAAAAGAAACAAAAAATACTTTAAAAAAATCAAGTGGTACACTTGCCATTCCTTAGTAACATAGGGTCTGATATACAAGAGTCTCACAGCAAATTTTAGTTCTTTCATTTACCTTGGGAACGGAACACGGGTTTTGGTTTTCAGATGGCAAAAACTTGGTTTAAGTACAAAAACCCCTGAATGCAAGTCATGAGGGCATCAGACCATAGTGTTACTCACCTCATGCATAACTTAAAATTGTAACCAAGTATATGGACCAAACTCAGCTATTTTTATAATCAATGGGATTACCTTGTGGGAACTGATTTGGAGTTTTTATTTTTTTTTCCCCCAGATCTTTTCAAAGAAGGCAGATGTTGATGTGCAGTGCAATATGGAATAAGGAAGGATTATATAGTGGTTGTACTATGCAGGGGTCATTACAGAACAAAGGAAACGTATAAGACTGCACACAGAAATTGTCTCTGCAACTAAGATGGTCAGAGAGCCAGATGTTACAATAGCGAATCGCTTGAGTGCACCAATATTTTCAATAATGCTCATATCACACAGTCTGCTTGTAAATAACTTATGATTTATTCTAACAACTATAGAAAGAATATATATGAGCTTTTGGGTTTTTTTCCACAAGGCTCCAATGCATGATGATGCATCAATCTTTGCTTTCCTCCTGATAAAGAAAGTTCACAGACAGCATATTTCCTGCCATTTTATTAAGTGTTTGTAATATTTTTCATTGGAACTGTCCTTAAAAATTACAGCCTAAGAAAAAAATCCATCAATTAGGCACAATCAGTTTTTTATTTTACGATAGTAGCATATAAAATTGCTATATCATATTTCAACCCACCAAAGCTGATGAAATAGCAGATTGGAAAGAAAAGAAAGCAAATACTTAACACAAAATAAGATAAGTATTCTATATGTGTATATATTTATTACACTGTAAACAGTAGTATTCTATCTGGATTCATCACACAATGGTCTATAAATCCAAAATTTGTGTCCAAGGAATAATATTGAGTAAGCCATTATGCAATTGTTTCAAGTCCACATTATTAAAAAAACCCACAACTATATAAATCATAGGTTTTCAATTATTTTCTCTCTTTTGTTATCTCTACCCCTTTAATTATACTTGGAGTACATAAAGTGGTTGAATGAAGAGTGCAAAATCAGAAAGTTGTGCTGGAGGCAGTGGGAAACCACAAGTTCTCTGAAAATATACCTAATATTCCAGAAATGCCCAGAGACTGGGGTTTGGGAAAATATTTCCAAAGGTGGGAGACAAAACACTGATGCAGGGGGAAAATGCTCTTCAAAAATATTGTTGGCCAAATGGTGACATTATATAAAAGGGAGCTTTTACTGTGAGTATTAGGTTGCAGCTCTACTGTTACTGAGCTGATGGCTGCTTTTGGTCTTTCATGCCTAATCCAGATCTAATATCAAATACTTATAAATCATAAGTTATTTAGTATTGGAACTCTATAGCCCTTAGATGTTTCTACTTCTTTATTTTTCTGGTCTGTGCTAAAGTCACTAATTTCGTCTGGAATTCTTAGAAGCAGAGCAAAGCTTGACAGTTTTACATGTCGATTCTTCAAGATGGTACACATATAAAAGTGAAAAGAATTGTGGAACTTGGATAATTACTATTTTGGGAATACTGTTATTGTATTTTTCCTGTGTTTTATTCATTCTGAAAGTTGAACTTTTTTGTTGCTACATCATGAATGTATACCAAGAATGGCTAGAGCTCATTCGTTTGCTAGAAAATAAGCAATGAGTCCAGAGGTAAAAATGCTGAAGACAAGTGAATTTAATGATAAAGAAACAACCTGTTTTGTTCATAAAGTCAGAATGAGTTCTTGAGCTAGTAA
The DNA here is from genome assembly GCA_013398815.1 of Ibidorhyncha struthersii. NCBI lineage: Eukaryota > Metazoa > Chordata > Aves > Charadriiformes > Charadriidae > Ibidorhyncha > Ibidorhyncha struthersii. Next base: position 308,293 of record VZSZ01003071.1, on the reverse strand, counting down.
GAAAACCCCAAAAGAAGTAACACTGTGTGCTTGTTGTTTGCTGCTCCCTGAGGCTGAACAATCCTTGTGAAGTTTTGGATCCCTATTTGAGACAAAACAGTAACTGTATAGAACAGAAACTACCTGAACTTTAATCCTAAACTAGCAGTCAAGATTTTACAAACCCCTTGGGGCAAAATGAAAGTAGTCAAAATGAAAGCTGGTCAGGATTCAATGTCACTTAATGTAGTCTAGTGACTTCCATTTGTTTATTTTCCCGTAAATAAATATTTATAGTTTGTTGGGTTTTGGGGGGGTTGGGTTTTTTTTTTTAGAAATCTAATTTAGTATTTTGATGAAAGAATGATTGAAGTGTTGGAAGATCTCATTATTATGACATCCAATATGAAAAATTCGACTTCCTGTTTGAAATGAATTTATGTTTAGAACTTCATAAGAAAGGGCCATAGAACCACAGAATTCTGGTTGGAAGAAACCTCAGGAAGTTTCTAATCCATCCTCTTACTCAAAAGTAGGGTCAACTCTGAGATCAGACCAGGTTTGCTTAGGGATTTATCCAGTCAGGTCTTAAAAGCTTTCAGGATGGAGACTACACAACCTCTCTGGGTTACCTGCTCCAAACAAGCTAAAAAAAACTTAAAAGGTCAAAACTGAAATCTATATTTATAAAAGTATTGTGGCACTTACTTATTTTAACTGCATTGGTTTCTGGTTATCTTTGTCAATTTCTCATGGAAAACATACAGCCAGAAGTCTTATAATCTGCTTTATGGGATTACATATTCATTCAATTCCTTCAAACACATTTCAAGTCTTCTTTTAAAGGTTACACCATTAGAACACCAGTTAGGTTGAACCTCCTTATTCTATGAGGATACTATAATTTTTAATCTCTTTACCAAAGTTCATATTCGAAACAAAGATATATAGAGCAACACTACAGAATGAGCCATGACTTCTTTTCTTTTCTGAATCTACTACTTTTTACATGTATTAAAACTGTAAGGTAGTCATCACATAGGTTAATAAATTTATGTACATTCATTCTTTCTGTCCCAGGAAGTAGTTAACACAGGTGCCACTGATAAGTAATGAACTACTTTGTAGACTTCTTAAAAGGTATTATGTTTGTGTAAAGTCTCAACCTCAGACCCAGAGACAGATGCATTGTAGATTCATAGTTCCACCTTTCATTTTGACAACAAGGGATGCTGTAATCATACATTTTCTATCTTCTCCTAATTAATTAATGAATGTGAGGAAATAAATTTCTGTTTTGTATGTGTGAGAAGAAAGTTCCGGTAGAGAAAAAAAGATTAGATGCCCTGTAGAAATTTATGCCTTCTATACATCTAATTATTTAAATACTTTCTGTCATAAATAATTGATAAAAAAAAGTATATACATTTTTTTCACAAAACATAGTGATAATATTGGTTTCACATGTAAAACCCATGTTCATTGTTGTAGTCCAATTTATTAATCAATATAGATTATTAGTAAATTATAAAACACTTGCTCTTTCAGAACGAACTTTGATGTTTTTCAGAAAAACAGTTTAAAATGAGGTTTTAGGAGGGGTTTTCTTATCAGAGACTCTAAGAATATTTTTAATACTTTATTTTTAATTTAATACTATTAATAGAGTTTATAAGTGCAACTGCGTCACTGGTTGAGAAAGGGACATTTATTCATGTTTAATGGAGGTAACTCTATAAAGTAGAGGAGAAATATGGCTTTGATGACACTTTCATTAATTGAAGGTTGCTGTAACAACTGAAGGTTTGCTTTGAAAGCCCCTCAGTTACAAAAGAAACCAGTTGTCCTCCATCACCCTTATACTCATTTTTTAACACCTGCATGTGCACAGCATACATAAGCAGGACAAATTTATACTGAGAAAGTATGAAAGTGAAAAGGACATGACATAAATGAAAGCAATGGCAACTACTAAGAAGCATCTGCATGCCTTTCAAGTGACTGGTGTAGTACTAGGTATAGAGAACTGTAATTTCAGTAAGAAATTGACTTGCATAAAGATGCATCAAGATGTTTCTGCCTGTAACAGTATATGTGCAGGCAAATACAATATGAAGGACAAAATCTAGTTATTGATGCTGTGCCAGAGATCCACTTGTGCAGCAGATTTCATCCTTTGCTTCCATTTTTTTTTTTGTCCTATAAGTGTTAGAGTTAATAGTGCTTGTTTTGAAGCAATAAATGATATTCTGAATATATAGTCAAACATTAACTTAATAAAAAGTTCTATGAACAATTAGTAATTTTCAAGAAAGAACATAGGGCCTTTTTTTTTTAAGTTTAGTAAGCAAAATATCTTGCTCAAAATAAAATAGCATCATTTAAACAGAAACTTTACTAAAGAATTCAATGAGTCGCTTGCAGAGCAGAATGATGTTTGTGATGATCAGTATCTGAAATATTAAGGAAGCTGTTGTGTAAGAACTAAAATAAAGATCAAAACATTGGTGGCAATAAGTATGCTAAATGAATGTGCCATGAGAAGGAAACACGAAAAAATCTTTATAATTTGCAGCACCTTATTTGCTGATTATACTTATTATCAAGTATAATTTACCTATAGAATAATGGATATGTTGTTCACAGTCATGTTCAAGTTCAGCTGTCTTGGAACTTAAATATGATGAAAAACAAAAAAAAAAATGCCATAATATGTATGAATAAATAAATAGATAAATTCATCCATGTGCATCTATATGCTTATATGTACACACACATGTTATTAGAAAAGGACCTGTAGGACTTGTATAAACACACAGACCTATGATCCTCTACTGCTGCAAAGTTTAAATATACAAGTGTTTTTGTTGAACAATAAAATCTTGTTGAACATTTTTTTCCCAATAAAGCATCCAGAATTTTTTTATGCATATTTGTGAAGAAAAAAATATTTGTAAAGTAACATAGAGGGAGATAAAAATGATTCACAGTACTCACATGTAAATGGAATAATTTTTTAGGCAACAACTTCAAAACACAGTTTTTCCAAACCACAATTTTATGCATTTTGCATATTTGGATTCCAATGCTGCAATGGTAGGGGAAAGCTAAGAATTCACATTCAAATGGTCCTAGGGAGGTGATTCAAATTCAAGGAGAAAAGGTTTAGTCATATGACTATTTATTCAATCAGCTAACTAGAAAAACCCCAAAAGTAAGAATCTCACCTAGAAACAGAATAGAATGGCAGTTAATGAGTTTAACAGGAATATAGAACTCCAACTGTTATTTCGTACATCAAAAAATGAATCAAGCTGTCTTAATGATCCTCAGCTGTTATTTTTTCAGTTTCTGTACCCAATATTTGTCTATTTCCCCTTACCATCTCATGAGAGGGCTGCTTGAGCAACTGGCTTTTACTCTGCACTGTCTATAGATGAGACATCCGTTATTCAGGGACCCAAGAGTATGAAAACTTTCCCACTCAGAAAACTTGCCAGTGTTGTTTCAAAATGTCAATGGGAATCTTCCCAGATCTGATACAATGTGCTATTCAGTCTTGAAAAATCAGGATTTTCTATCCTCTGGGATATAACATTGAAAATATCTTGAGTTCACAAAATGCTTATTGGGCTTTGTTTGCTCCTTTCCACCTACTTGACTGCCGCCATTCTCTAGTTCCTAAACCTGTTTTGTTTTGGTTTTTTTTTCCCCATGGTTTAACCTTTTAAGAAAATATAAAACCTTTTCCTACAATTTTACTTTTTCAGCTTTTATTACCCACATCTTTTTTTCATTCCACTCTCTGGTCTCCCTTCTCTGAAAGATTTTCTAACTCTTCTGAGGCTATATCCCACACTTTTTCAGTCTTATTCAGAGGAAACTGTGACCCCCTTTGATATTACATTCATTCCAAGGCTAACATTTTATACTTCAGTTTCTTCCATTTAATTTATGCTTTATCATTGTCACAGTTCTTGACCCTCAAATATCTGTCAGAGTCTTCAAATCTGTAGAAGCTACGTCTAATAAGAAATTTCCAAGAAAACCAGCTACTGAACGGTTTTAAACAAAGGAGATTGTATTTTTAGAATTCACAGCTTGTTCATTGGAATAGAAAAGTCAAAGAATAAAACAGTATGTGTAAATAATTTGCAGCATATCCAGCCACATTTTATAAATGACATACTTTTAATGGTTTGAGTTATTTAACATTTATGGGAATTTCAGGCAGCTTACTTAGAAAACAATTCAGTGTCTTTAATCAAGACAGAAGTGCACACAGACATTTGCTCATTAAATCAAATTTATGTCATAAAGAAGTTATTGAACAAACTGCCATGAAACTTTGCTTTTCTTTTGTATCAGTTAAAACACACTCATGGGGGGAGGGTGGGGCAAAATAAAATAAAACAAAACAAAAGCAACTATCTCTGTCTTTACCTCAGATGAATAGACATTTGAAATATCATTGGCCAACTTTTACCAACAGAGAGAAAAAAAGTTACTCTTTTTTTTTTGTATTCTGTAGTGTACTGAAGTATTTCTCAGATAAGTTTACATATATAAAGACACATAGATCACAGTAATGAAACTCTTGTTTCGAAATTCCTTTTCTTAACCTTGGAGATTCATTCTTGGGCTTTTGCATTGCTCACATCAAAACTAGTGGCCAGAAATCTTTTCTGAAGCTATTTGTCTTCCTGGGACACTTCCATAAGAGATGTTAGAAAACAGTAATAAAGAACTGGGACACTAAAGGACAGCAACCCAAGAGATTTTGCAGTACCTCCTCATCTCATTAAATGGTTATTATACAAGTCTACAACTAATATGTCAGAGAGCAGCTTCAGGCATACACATCCACAGTATGCTGCAACACTTTTGTCTGTTTCCCAGCCTGAAGTGGCCTGGATTTGTCAGTGTCAACGAATACAAACATGTATCAGCATAACATGCATAAACATCACATTTATCAGACTTTCTGTGACTGTCACAGTTCTCCTTTACATTTCCCCTGTAAGTCTACAACTATGAGGAGATCCCTTCCCTAAAAGTTCACAAGTGACCACAGATGTCCATAAGATGATACTGAGCTTTCACATCTCTCTGTGTCCTTCAGTCTTCTTCCATTCTTTGACAGTGTGCTTCCTATTATTTATACAGACAAACACATATGCAAACACTGCTTTCTATATATATAGCAAAATGTTAATATATTTGTTAAATATACTGCTGAAGTTTTAAGGAAAGGAGTGAATGGGAGGCAAGTCCCTGCTTGGAGCAGCAGGTGAACTACTTCCTTGCCCACCTCACCTTCCCAGGTGCCTCTGTATAACAGGTGTGAGGCTCTCGATATGGAAGGTCAGTCAATGAATGATGTGGATGGGCAGTCCATTTTCACCAGAGGTCTTGCTGAGATCAGAAAGGTCTACCCCCCCATATCATGACCAGCTCCGTGAGGAAGAAAAGATGGGTTATAGTTGCAGGTGACTCCGTTCTGAGGGGAACAAAAGGTCCAATATGCTGGACAGATCCTCCCCTTAGGGAAGTCTGCATCCTCCCTGTGGCCTGGGTTAAGGACACCACTAGGAAAAATCCTAGCCTGGTACAGCCCTCAGACTATTACAGAATTGCAGAATCACAGAATGGTAGGGATTGGTAGGGACCTTTGGAGATCATCTAGCCCAAGCCCCCTGCCAAAACAGGTTCACCTACAGCGGGTTGGACCGGAATGCATCCAGGTGGGTTTTGAATATCTCCAGAGAAGGAGACTCCACCACCTCTCTGGGCAGCCTGTCCCAGTGCTCTATCACCTTCAAAGCAAAGAAGTTTTACCTCATGTTGAAATGGAATTTCCCATGTTCCAGTTTTTGCCTGTTACCTCTTGTCCTGCCACTGGGCACCACTGAACAGAGTCTGGCCCCATTCTCTTGACACCTGCCCTTTAGATACTTACAAGCATTGATGAGATCCCGTCTCAGTCTTCTCTTCTCCAGCCTAAGCAGACCCAGGTGTCTTAGCCTGTCCTCATAAGAGAGGTGCTCCAGTCTCTTGATCCTCTTTGTAGTCCTCTAACTGCACTCTCTCCAGTAGTTCCTTGTTTTTCTTGAACCAGGCAGCCCAGAACTGGACACAGGACTCCAGATGTGGCCTCATCAGGGCAGAGTAGAGGGAGAGGATAACCTCATTTGACGTGTTGACCACAGTCTTTTTCATGCACCCCAGGATACCACTGGCTTTCTTGGCCACAAGGGCATATTGCTGCCTCATGGTCAACATGTTGTCCACCAAGACTCCCAGGTCCCTCTCTGCAGAGTTGCTTTCCAACAAGTCAACCCGTAACTTGTACTGGTGCACGGTGATATTCCTCCCCAGGTGCAGGACCTTGCACTTGCCTTTGTCAAACTTAATAAGGTTTCTCTCTGCCCAGCTCTCCAGCCTGTCCAGATCTCCCTGAATGGCAACACAGCCTTTTGGTGTATCCCAGTTTTGTGTCATCAGCAAACATGCTGAAGGTACATTCTGTCCCCTCATCCAGGTCGCTGATGAATATATTGAAAGAGACTGGGGCTAATACTGACCCCTGGGGAACACCACTAGTTACAGGCCTTCAACTAGACTCTGTGTTGCTGATCACAACCCTCTGACCTCTGCCATTTAGCCAGTTCTCAATCCACCTCACTGTCCATTCATTTAACGTACACTTCCTAAGCTTACTTATGAGGAGGTATGGGAGACAGTCTCAAAAACCTTGCTGAAGTTGAGGTAGACAACAGCCACTGCTCTCCCCTCATCTACCCAGCCAGTCATGCCATCATAGAAGGCTATCAGACTGGTCAAGCATGATTTCCCCTCGGTGAATCCATGTTGACCACCCCAATAACTTTCTTTTCCTCCACATGCTTAGAGATGACATCCAGAATGAGCAGTTCCACCACCTTTCCAGGGATGGAAGTGAGGCTGACTGGCCTGTAGTTTCCTGGGTCCTCCTTCTTGCCCTTTTTGAAGACTGGTGTGTCATTGGCTTTCCTCCAGTCCTCAGGCACCTCTCCTGTTCTCTGTGACCTTTCAAAGATGATGGAGAATGGCTTAACAATAACATCTGCCAGCTCCCTCAGCGCTTGTAGGTGCATCCCATCAGAGTCCATGGATTTGTGGGTGTCGAGTTTGTCTAGATGATCTCTAACCTGATTGTCCTTGACAAAGGAAAGTCTTCCTTTCTCCAGACTCTCTTTCTTACCTCCAGGGTCTGGAATTCCTGGGGGCCTGCCTTAGCAACAAAGATTGAAGCAAATAAAGCATTCAGTAACTCCGCCTTCTCTGCATCCTCTGGCACCAGGGCACCCACCTTATTCAGCAGTGCGCGCAAATTTTCCCGTCTTCCTTTTGCTACTGATGTACTTGAAGAAGCCCTTCTTATTGTCCTTGATGCCCCTTGCCAGATTTAATTCCAAGTGAGCCTTAGCCTTACTCATTACGTCCCTGCATACTCTGACAACATTCCTGTATTCCTCCCAAGTGGCCAGTCCCTTTTTCCACATTCTGTAAACTTCCTTCTTCCACTTGAGTTTTTCCAAAAACTCATTCATGCAGGTCTTCTGTCCTATTTGCTTGATTTCTTACTCATAGGGATATACCGATCTTGAGTTTGGAGGAACAGGTGCTTGAATATTAACCAGCCCTCTTGGACCCCCCTACCTTCTAGAGCCTTAACCCATGGGATTCTTCCAAGTAGGTCTTTCAAGAGGACTAATTAGTTCTCCTGATGCCCAGGGTTGTAATCCTAATTACTCCCCTTCTTCTTCCATGCAGGATCCTGAATTTCACCATCTCATGGTCACTGCAGCCAAGGCTACCCCCAACTTTCACATACCCAACCAGTCCTTCTTTCTTTGTTAGGACAAGGTCCAGCAGCACACCTCTTCTTCTTGGATCCTCCACCATTTGTGTCAAAAATTTATCACCAATGTTCTGCAGAAACCTCCTGGACTTTTTGTGCCTGGCTGTGTTACCTTTCCAGCAAATATCAGGGCAGTTAAGGTCCCCCATGAGAACCAGGCCTGTGATCATGAGGCTATTTCCAGCTGTCTGTAGAAGGCCCCATGGACATCCTCTTCCTGCTCTGGTGGTCTGTAGTAAACACCCACAACAATGTCTCCCATAATAGCCTGACCCTTAATTCTTACCTGTAAGCTCTCAACACATTCATCCACTCCTACGCAGAGCTCAGTACATTCCAGTTGCTCTCTCACATAAAGAACAACTCCACCACCTTGCAGCACTGGCCTCTCTTTCTTAAAAAGTACATAGCAATCCATGACAGCATTCCAGTCATGTGAGCTATCCCACCATGTCTTTGTAATTGTGATGAGATCATGGCCCTGCGACGGCACCCAGATCTCTAGTTCTTCCTGCTTATTCCTCATGCTGCGTGCATTGGTGCACAGGCATTTCAGAGAGGTAATCAAGCATGTAGGTTTCCCTGGAGGGGTGTAAGAGCATCCAGCATAGCCACATGGTGGCTCTCAAACACTCTTGAGGTGTTTGGCCTTCTGGATCTCATCCTGGGAGTCAGCTAAGGAACATTTGTCACTGCTCTGGTTGGCCTGTCTGTGATGGTATGAACCATTTTGGACCCCACCCCACGCGTCCTTCAGTTTAAAGCCATCCTCACTAAGTTGGCTGGCCTGATGCCAAAGGTTCCTTTGCCTCTTCTAGACAGGTAAATTCCATCTCTCCCTAACAGGTTATAGTCAGCAAATATTGTCCCGTTGTTATAAAAGCCAAAACCTTCATGACGGCACCAGACACATTGCCAGAATTTGATATGCATTACACATCCATTTCTGGCTGTTCCCTTTCCTCTAACTGGTAAAATGGAGGAATGGAGGAAAAGATAACTTGGGAACAATTTTTTTTCACTTGCACCCCCAGGACTTTATAGTCTTCCTTAATTCTGCCCAGGTTCTGGCTTGTGGTGTCATTTACACCCACATGAAAGAGTAACGATAGATAGTAGTCTGTGCTCTTGACTAGTTGTGGCACTGTCTTGGCAACATCTCGGACCTTAGCTTTGGGAAGGTAGCATACCTCAGGTGACTCCCTGTCATTACCCTTTACTGCTCCTCCACGTGGATGGTACCAAAGCCACAACACATAGTCCAAGGGCAATCAAATGAGACTTCAGGACCTTGGTACCGTTGGTAAGGAATCCAGAGCACAGGTTACTTTTTCCTCTCTCCTTCCAGTTGCAGGCAGCAACACTGGAAGAAACAGATGGGCCCAGTTTATTAATACATGGCTCTGTGGCTGGTGTCACAGACACAATTTTGGGGTTTTCTATAACGGGATGGCCTACACAACATCTGGCCTGCTGGTGTCAGATGGAACTCACCATTCTGAAAGGGGGAAGAGGGTATTTGCTCACAAGCTATCGGGGCTTATTGACAGGGCTTTAAACTAGGCTTGAGGGAGGAGGGGGATAATATCAAGCTTGCCCATGACAAGCTGTGGGATGACATGCTAAGGTTAGAGGGACAAGGTGCTAGCAAGGGCCCTCAGTCTGTTTCTCTGAGACCTGCTGGCTACACTGCAGCACACTTGAAGTCTTACAGAGGTGATCCACGGGCTCCTGAGGTAATAGGAACCAAGATGGAAACACCAGTGAAATATTTCAAATTAATTAAAGGGTGTTCGTCTAGAAAGGTGACATGGCCAACAGCCCAGCTGAAGTGCCTCTACACCAATGCACACAGCATGGGCAACAAACAGGAGGAGCTGGAAGCCACTATGCTGCTAGGAAGCTACGACCTAGTTGCCATTACTGAAACTTGGTGGGACAAATCCCATGACTGGAGTGCAGCTATCAATGCCTACAGGCTGTTCAGAAGGGGCAGGCGAGGAACGAGGGGAGGAGGCATTGCCCTCTACATCAAGAAATGGATAGTGTGAAGAGCTGTCTCTGAAGAATAGACATGAGCAGATTGAAAGCTTGTGGCTAAGAATTAGAGACCTGAGGCAACAAAGGGAACCTTATAGTTGGTGTCTACTACAGGCAGCCTGATCGAGGAGAGCCTACTGATGAAAGCTTCTTACTCCAGCTACAGGAGGCATTGTGCTCACAGGCTTTCATTGTGCTGGGGAACTTCATCCACCCTGACATCTGCTGGAAAAAGAGCACAGCAAGCTGTAGGCAATCCAGGAGACTTCCGGAATGCATCAAGGATAGTTTCTTAAGCCAATAGACAGCCCTACCATGCAATACTGGACCTGTTGGTCACCAATGCAAGTGAGCTAATCGGTGAAATCAAGATTGAAGGCAACCTGAGCTGCAATGATTATGCACTGGTGGAGTTTGCAGTCCTGAGGGACCAAAGTCAGGACCTTGATGTAAAAAGCCCTAAACCATAGGCCTCAAACCAAAGTTGACTTCTGAGTGAACCTCCCAACCAGCATCATATCAGCATGAAATATGACCATGGGAAAACCCCCTGGAAACCATAAAAGATAGAAATAGAAACCTTTAAACATAAGCCAGGAGACAGGACCTCCTCAGATGTGCCCAGGATCCTGGCCAGATCCTTGCCTGAGTGAGGCAAGCCAATCCGCCAGATGTTTCTGTGCATTTTGACATATAGATTTGTTTGTTAAACTGTTTATAAGCAGGACCCTCTCACAGCAAAGACGGAGACCTCACCTACGAGTGAATGCACTGCGTAGGATTTCCCAATTACCAGAAGTGGTTCTCTGATCCTTTGCTGTGACGGGGCTCCCCAGCTGAACCACACATCTGGATGGTGGTAAAGTATCAGGGCAATTGGTGATGTATCTTTCTTAATCACTATAGTTAACTCTATGTAGTAATGATTAGGTGCATTATCTTGCTTATTCTTTATGCTCCTTTTGACTAAAGTAAAGTAAGATTATCTTCTTAACTTGGTGTCTGTGTCCTTTCTGCTGACCCTGTATACTGGCAAAACAGACCCTGAATTTTAGGAGAGCAAACTTCCAGCTCTTCAAGCAGTTAGTCAATAGGACCCCATGCAAAACTGCCTTCATGGACAAGGGAGCAGGAAAAGGCAGGCAGATCTTTAAGGATGCTTTCCATGGAGCACAAGAGCTCTCGATCACCAGGTGTAAGAAATCAAGAAAGGAAGGCAAGAGAATGGCATGACTGAGTTGAGACCTGCTGGTCAAACTAAAGGGCAAGAATGAAATGCACAGGCAGTGGAAACATGGACAGGTATCCTGGGAAGAGTATAGGGATGCTGTCTGGTTGTCTAGGGATGTGGTCAGAAGGCCAAGATGCAGCTGGAGCTGAACTTGGCCAGGGACACAAAGAATAATAAGAAAGGCTTCTACAGGTATGTCAGTCAAAAAGGGAAAGTCAAAGAGAGCATACCCCCCTGATGAGCAAGACTGGCAAACTGACAAGGAGACTGGCAACAGACAAGGAGAAAGCTGAGGTACTAAACAACATTTTTGCCTCAGTCTTCACTGGCAGTCTCTCTTCCCACTCCTCTGGAGTAGATGGACCACAAGACAGGAAGAGCAAAATCTCTCCCACTGCAAGAGACGATCAGGTTCATGATCACCTGAGGAACCTGAATATACAGAAGTCTATTGGACCTGACAAGATGCACCCCAGAGTCTTGAGGGAATTGGTTGGTATAGTTGCTAACCCACTCTCCATTAAATTTGAAAAGTCATGGCAGTCAGGTGAAGTCCCCGGTGAGTGGAAAAAGGGAAATATTGCACCCATTTTTTAAAAGGGTAGAAAGGAGGACCCTGGGAAATACCAATCTGTCAGCCTCACCTCTGTGCCTGGGAAGATCATGAAACAGACCCTCCTAGAAGCTATGCTACGGCGCATGGAGGACAGGGAGGTGATTCAAGACAGCCAGAATGGCTTCACTGAGGGCAAGTCCTGCCTGACCAACCTAGTGGCCGTCTACGATGGAGTGACTACATCAGTGAACAAGGGAAGAGCAAAGGATGTTGTCCATCTGGACCTCTAAGGCCTTTGACATGGTCCCACGCAAAATCCTTCTGTCTAAATTGGAGAAGCATGGATTTGATGAGTGGACTATTTGGTGGATGAGGAATTGGTTGGATGGTCATATTGAGAGTGTAGTGGTCAATGGCTCAATGTCCAGATGGAGATCAGTTATAAGTCGTGTCCCTCAGGGGTCTGTATTGGGACGAGTACTGTTTAGTATCTTCATCAATGACACAGGCAGTTGGATCAAGTACAGCCTCAGCAAGCTGAATGGTGCAGTTGACACACCTGAGCGACAGGATGCCTTCCAGAGGGACCTGCACAAGCTCGAAAAGTGGGCCCATGTGACCCTCATGAGGTTCAACAAGGCCAAGTGCAGGGTCCTGCACGTGGGTCGGGACAACCCCAAGTATCAATATAGGCTGTGGGATGAAGGGATTGAGAGCAGCCCTGCCGAGAAGGACTTGGGGGTACTGATGGATGAAAAGCTGGACATGAGATAACAATGTGCATTTGCAGCCCAGAAGGCCAACAACATCCTGGGCTGCATCAAGAAAAGTGTCACCAGCAGGCCAAGGGAGGTGATTCCGCCCCTCTACTCCATTCACATGAGATCCCACCTAGAGTACTGCATCCAACTCTGGAGCCCTCAGCACAGGAAAGACATCGATCTTTTGGAGTATGTCCAGAGGAGATCCACAAAGATGATCAGAGGGCTGGAGCACCTCACCTATGAGGACAGGCTGAGAGAGTTGGGGTTGTTCAGCCTGGAGAAGAGAAGGCTCCAGGGAGATCTTATTCTGGCCTTTCAGTACTTAAAGGGTGCTTATAAGAAAGGTGGGGACAAGATTTTTAGTAGAGCCTGTTGTGCTAGAACTCGGGGTAATGTTTTTAAACTTAAAGAGGGTAAATTCAGATTAGATATAAGGAAGAATTTTTTTACAATGAGGGTGGTGAGACAGTGGAAAATGTTGCCCAGAGATGCCCCATCCCTGGAAATACTCAAGGCCTGGTTGGACGTGGTTCTGAGCAACCCAATCTAGTTGAAGATCAGGGTGTTTGTACTAGATGACCTTTAAAGGTCCCTTCCAACCCAAACTATTCTCTGATTCTCTGATTCTATGTGTATATATACATATATAGAAAGAAAGCATAATTAAAATTTTATTTTAATGTGACAACAATTCTAAGAACCTTTGGTCAAACTTTACACATGCTGTCTATGAGGTCAAGATGGGAAATGGGGCTAAATCTATGAGCAATCTTTGCTCGTGGTCACATATCAAAGTGCTTGTAAGAGCAACAGTCATAGCTGCTGAGTCTTGTGATGTATGCAGCACCAGATGACATCACAAGAAAAAAATACTGAAATTGTTGAAACAGAAGCTGGAATCGGTCAGCCTTTATAAATTATGAAAAAGAAGATAACTTTATGGCTATGGGACAGAGACAAAAATACTCTGCTTCCTCTATGCCTCAGGTTGGCCAATGAAGGCTACCAATACAACAAAATGCAGCATTATACATTTCGCACCTGAGAGAAGAAAACTTCTAGAACAAAAGTCATTTATCAACAAATTTTAATCTATTTTCAATACCTTCCAAAACTCAATGAAACTCAATAACTGTGATAACCACCATGAATAAGCATGTTATCTTTATACATACATGCATAGTGTACATGCTTACCATAGTCAAAATTACATATTGAATAACAGGTATATATGAAAAAAACAACTAAACATAAGAAGTCACATTATTTAAAAGGTCATAAATTTGATACATATGAGTTGGAAATTTTATTTTTTAAATCTAAGTTATTGTAAAAGTTAAGAAATTGTAAAAAAAAGTGAGGTGCTGCTGATGTTTCTGGCACCACTTTGCTCTGATGTCCTCATACTCAAGGCTGCACAAAGAGTCTGAGTAATTATCATCACAAAGAGTGCCAAGATGGGAAGAGGCAGGCCTCACAGCTGGTGTTACATTTATATGTGTCTGTGTAACAACCAGTTCCTTTCACAAGAATAGAATCTGAGTGTTACAGTGATTATATAAGACTAACATATGGTTCATTTCGGTATAGCTCTGCAGCTATAGGAGTTCAGTGGCTTCTTATGCAAAAGTAGATGTTTAATCTAGAAACTAATAACTTGGGGTTTTGGCTTAAGGAATGATTAAGTCAACATTTCTGTAGCTCCTATATTATAAAGAAAAATATAATATATGGTTATATATATAATGATAATAGGGTCCGTTGTCTGATTAGACCTAGGCAAAGTCAAATAAATTCAACGGAAATATCCCTTTTGATAAATTCTAAATTAATTCAAAATTAAATATGCTTACTGCTCAATTTTAGACACTTCACTGAGGTGTCTCCATTGGAAAGCAAATCTCCATATATCCGATAGAAGGAGAGGTACAGGCCAATGCAGAGGGAAAGTGTAGTCATTTAAATTGTCATGTGAGGTTTTTTCCAGCTAGGTATTTGTAACTGGAAACAATTTTTGATGGATATTCTTAAACTATTCTACTACTGCTCTCTATATATTTTCCAAAGTGACTTTCATTTATCATAGTAGTCTACAGTCATCTGTTCACGTAGTCGCTAGCCAACTCTCTGTGACACATTGTAATACTCATATTATTGCTCTACTGATGTAGCTTGTGGATGACTAGTGTACAGGTTCATGATAAATTGTTTTCTTAAGCGATTCACAGATCAGATAAAGGGGATCTGATAAAACAGTGGTACTACAATTCAGGCTTATAGCATAAGTTTTTAATAGAAAAGTTAGGACAACATATCTCAGAATATTAAAAATCTACTTATTATTATGAAATCTTCCTTATGAAGGTTACTGGCTTTATCCAATTTATCCAAAGGATCAAATTTTATGTTCTTCCTAAAATATGAGGAACGTTGGTCTAGCATCATCTTGAACTGTAGAAATGCCTATTGATAAAAAAACTGCAGGCCAGAGAGCAGATGTTGCCTCAAAAAAGGGGGCGGTTGTTGTTTAACTAAAATCCTTGTCTTCTTCCTCTTTAAATTTCTTCATTGTCCTGTGTCTTCAGTTTAGTCCAAGCCTAACTGGACAATTAGTAAGTGACTGTTTTTTTTTACTTATTGTAAAATTTCCTTATAGTCAGAAAAAATGATTTGTTAAAATATACCATCTGGTTACTAAGCATATCTACTCCTTGTAAGACTCTGAGTTATGTCTGCCTATTTTCCTGAGCAAAGCACATTTTTGCTATTTAATAAAGAAAAGCTTAAACTGAATAACTGCAACTCCTCAAAATTCACTATTTTAAAAGCAGAATGTTAGGTTAGTTTGAATATTGTTTTTTGCACCCCTAGAAATTTGAAGTGACACCACTTTTCAGCAATCTCCATTTGGACACTGAACTGTTGACTGCAGCTCTTTGGATGTGGCCATCCACCAATTCATTATTCATCAAATAGTCCATTCATCAAATCCATACTTCTCCAATTTAGTGACAAGGATGTTGTGTGGGACCATGTCCAAGGCCTTAGAGAAGTCAAGAAATACGACATTGTCGTGTTTTGGGCTGGATTGGTCGCTCAGGCAGAATGATAGATGCTCTCCACTACCCCTCTCTCTTTGAAGAGAGGCAGGAGAGAGAGAAAGAGTCTTATGAGTTTAGAAGGAACTAAACTACATTGATGAAATATTAAAAAGAAAATAAAAAGAAAATAATGAAATGTGTACTCTTCACTGGGTAAAAAAATGGCTGGATGGCCGTGCCCAGAGAATGGTGGTGAAGGGAGTTCAATCCAGTTGGCGTCCGGTCACAAGTGGTGTTCCCCAGGGCTCAGTGCTGGGGCCGGTTCTCTTTAACATCTTTATCAATGACCTGGACGAGGGGATCAAGTGTACCCTAAGTAAGTTTGCAGATGGCACGAAGCTAGGCGGGCTTGTTGATCTGCTTGAGGGTAGGATGGGTCTACAGAATGATCTGGACAGTCTGTATCGATGGGTCGAGGCCAATGGTATGAGGTTCAACAAGGCCAAGTGCTGGGTCCTGCACTTGGGTCACAACAATCCCATGCAGTGCTACAGCCTTGGGGCGGAGTGGCCCGAAAGCTGCCCGGCAGAGAAGGACCTAGGCGTGTTGGTGGACAGCCGGCTGAATATGAGCCGGCAGTGTGCCCAAGTGGCCAAGAAGGCCAACGGCATCCTGGCCTAAGCAGGACTCGGGAAGTGATCATCCNGAGAAGAGGAGGCTGAGGGGAGACCTTATCACTCTCTACAAGTACCTGAAAGGAGGTTGTAGAGAGATGGGGACTGACCTCTTCTCCCTAGTGACAAGTGATAGGACGAGAGGAAATGGGTTCAAGTGAAGCCAGGTGAGGTTTAGGTTGGATATTAGGAGAAATTTTTTCACTGAAAGGGTTATCCAACATTGGAATAGGCTGCCCAGGGAGGTGGTGGATTCTCCATCCCTGGAGGTGTTTAAAAAAAGGGTAGACGTGGTACTTGGGGATATGGTTTAGAAGTGGTTTTGTCAGATTAGGATAATGGTTGGACTTGATGATCTTAAAGATCCCTTCCAACCTTAACAATTATATGATTCTATGATTCTATGAAATACATGCAAAACTGTATCAAGCTCTCAGGATGATGATCTTGTCACCAGCAGGCACTGGGGAAGTCCCAGGCTAGACTCAGAGATGGATGGGAACTGGATTCTGGATCTGGATTCAGGATCAGGATTAAAGGCAGATGAACAGACAGAGCCCTTGGATGCCAGCCATTGAAGAAAGAGAGCTGTCCCTTTGATCCCTCAGCTTTTGTACTGAGTATGAGGCAGATAAGATGGAATACCCTGTTGGTCAGTTTTGGGTCACCTGTCCTGTCTGCTCCTTCCCACGGGTACGACCCCTCTGCGCTTTTCTGCTTCCAACCCTTGAATGGGGCACACAACAAAGTTAGCTGACTTTGGTTATCATAGCAATAAGTATGAGCAAGAGTCTCTCCGCATACCATTTCTTGGCATCAACTATAAACATAGGTCTTATCACTCTGAGAGCAAACAGTTTCTGCACTATTTGCTGTTAATCTTAGTAGTCAGAAGAGGTTTAGCTTAAAAGTGAAGTTACTGAACAGAAAAATTGGTTCTATTTTACCTCAAAGCAGGACAGACATCAACTGCATATCACATCATGGCCTGTGATATGCAAGAGCTCAAGCTGGACTCCCCTCTGGCCTCAAAATCCATTAGTCTCTAAATTCAGTGGTGTTTGTCTGCTGATCACCAACTTCCCTCTGAGTAGGGGCGTGAATCCTATCCTGACAATATAATATAAAAGTGCTGGCATTTGTGTACTTCCTTAAATATCACAGTTTTGAGCTTACCTCCATCCTAGATGAAACATAAGGAGAAGGGAGGAAAAGACATTACACATTTGGAAGTTCATATGTCATTTGTGCTAATAGCTGAAGAACAGAGTAGGCATGGCTGGGATATCAAGTGACCCCTTTAACTGCTGCTGTGTTTAATCATCAAAGAGGAAACTAAATGTGGGGAAGGGTCATTATGCCATATTTTAGACTAAATCAGTCTTCTCTATTTTTATTATCTCAAATTTCAGAATGAACTTTAGATATACAGTATAACATTGTATATTTCTTTTAAAAGAGAGTTTGGACAGTAGACACATTCTTTGTGAAGTCTGTACTTTACCCCTATTACCTCAATGTTTTAAATAAGGTCATTTAAGATTAACTGCACAAGAGGAATGAGGTGTTACAATATCCTACAATAGGTCACTATAAGTCTCTGTGCAATTCATGGGAAGAACTGAATGCCTCAGTCACAGATTCACAAGTGTTGGGCTATTTGGAGAGCTACCTAACCTAGCTGATAAGTGCTGAGAGTATGACTGGATACTCTCTTTGCTAAGTCTGTTTCTGTCAACTCTATTGACTTCACAGAATCATAGAATACCAGGTTGGAAGGGACCTCAAAGACAATCTGGTCCAACCTTTCTTGGCAAAAGCACAGTCTAGACAAAATGGCCCAGCACCCTGTCCAGCTGAATCTTACCAGTGTCCAAGACTTGATCTTCACTGACTTAATAAGAGCTTAGACAGCATAAATATTGACCTCTAATTGTACACACCTAAATGTAAATATTCTAACAAACTGAATCCTACCCAGTGAGTCTTCAGTCCCAACTTTGTCCAAGATTTAGGTGTATTTATATGTTTAGCTCCACTTGGAACCTAGAAGCCTGGACATCTTCTGTTTTCACTTTTCAAGTCTTTTTTTTTTCTTAAATGTCGTGAAGTTACAACTGCTTTCATTTTTTAACCAAAGCTTAGCTAGTAGTTATGATATGGTCGGTATGTTATAGACTTTATAGGGAACATAATAAATCACTTCTGCTGAAACTTTTCTGCTTTGTCTAATAGCAGCCATATTGCATTTGGAAGAAGATGGAACTATGTAGAACATGTTTGTGGTTAGAGCTTTTACTTGAGCAAAGATATCCTAAGTTTTAGTCTTTTTTCTCAAGGACAAATTAGGCTAAGAACCATCGGTTCTTATGACCAAGTCCAAGATTTATTCATTGTGACATGTCTTCACTCACAGTTTTGGAAAAAGGTGGTGGGGAGGCTTAAACAAGATATATTTTTTTCAATATTTTTCTCTCATCGATATTTTTGAAATGACTGGCCATTGCATCAAAAATGCTCCTAACTGACACTCATTTTTTCTATTTGAAGATAAGCCAAGATTTTCTAGTGAGAGAGAATTTTATCTCTCTGTGAAAGGACACAGAGTATTCAATTCAGCTGGGCACAGAACCGAAGTATACTTAAATTATATTACATTATTAAGCCCTAATTTCCTGAGGTTTGTGTGCTGTAAGTATTGTCAATGGTAAAACTTTCATTGAAGTTCTGCCTTCACTTGAAACTCCCACATAAGCTGACCACTCTGTACATTACCTCTAAAAGTATCATCTCGTGAAGCTGTATCAAGATCTAGAAAACAATACAGTTTTATGATATATGGACATAAATTCCCTCTGGATTATTTTGCAAACACAGTTTTGTTAACAAAAAGCAGATGTGCCACAACAAATCCACCTGCCAAATGTTGGAACTGTTCACCATTGCTTAAAATAACTGTTTATTCACTGAGCAATTTGGCATGTGCATCCTGCTGCGCTCTCTTGAATTTTCTCTTTAAATTGTCTTGTTTCTGACCATATGTAATGCACTCACTCCTTTCTGCTCAGTGTGCTGGCACGCTGTTATGACTTCTCACAGGAAAAGCTTTGGGAGCTGCAGGACACATTTAAGCTCTTGAATGAATTTTTCAGTGATGACATATGGGTGTCAGCATTTTCTCCTGCCCTTTTTAATAAGCAGTCTCTTGTTTAGATTCACTGCTGATTTTCCTTTTAGCTGTGAACCCCCTGATGAGCACAGGGTCAACATTCTGTTCTTGGTATTGTTTCTCTCCACAGACGTGCTTTCTGTAGATTCACAGCAGTAATGATTTTGCCTTCTTTCTTGTTCTTCGTGTAAAGTTCAATGTAAATGAATTATGACATTCAAATATGGGGCTTTCTCAAGATTGACAGGGGAACTTCCTAGAGTATTCATAAACTCACTCAGGGGAAAAAAATAAAATGTCTTGTGTACTTCAGCCTATTAGGATCACAATAGGAATTTCAAATCTCTGGGGGAAGAAAGACAGTAGAAAACCAGGTATCTTTTACTGGTTTGATAAACCAAACGGAACAAATTTGCAGTTGTTTTAACATGGTGATATCCAGAGATTTGGGGTTTGCTTCTCCTGTTACTCCTTCTCCTGCCAAAGAAATTCTGATTTACATTTGCTATGGGTTACTCCTCTCTGCAACATTGGTATACCAGGCCATAACGAGACCATGACTGCTTAGTGGAAGAATCACCCTCTGACTCATTAGTATTCCTAAATCTACACAAGTGACACCGTGGCAGTCCAGTGAAGTTCCCGCTGAAAGGAAAAAGAGACACATAACCCCCATTTTTAAAAAGGGAAAAAAGGAAGACCTGGGGAACTACAGACTGGTCAGCCTCACCTCTGTGTCTGGCAAGACCGTGCAGCAGATCCTCCTGGAAAACATGCTAAGGCAGATGGGAAATAAGGAGGTGGCTGGTGACAGCCAACATGGCTTCACTAAAGGCAAATCATGTCTGACAAATGTGGTGTCCTTCCAGGAAGGGGTTACAGCATTGGTGGACAAGGGAAGAGCAACTGACATCATCCGCCTGGACTTGTGCTAAGCACTTGATACTGTCCCAGATGACATCCTTGTCTCTAAATTGGAGAGACATGGATTGGACCAATGGACCACTCAGTGGATAAGGAACTGGCCTGGATGGTCACACTCAAAGAGTTGCAGTCAAGGGCTAGATGTCCAAGTGGCGATGAGAGGCATTCCTCAGGGGTTGGTACTGGGACCAGTGCTGTTTCACATCTTTGTCGGCAACATGGACAAGGGCATTGAGTGCACCCTCAGCCAGTTTGCCAACAACAGCAAGCTATGTGGTGAGGTCAACACACTGGAGTGAAGGGATGCCATCCAGAGGGACCTGGACAGGCAGGAGAGGTGGGCCTGTGCCAACTTCATGAACTTCAACAAGGCCAAGTGCGAGGTCCTGCACCTGGGTCGGGGCAATCCCAAACAGAAATACAGGCTGGGCGGAGAACGGATTGAGAGCAGCCCTGAGGAGAAGGACTTGGGGCCGTTGGTTGATGAGAAGCTCAACATGAGCCAGCAATGTGCATTCTTGGCCCAGAAGGCCAACTGTATCCTGGGCTGCATCAAAAGAAGCGGTCAGATGGAGGTGATTCTGCCCCGCTACTCTGCTCTGGTGAGACCCCACTTGGAGTACTGCATCCAGCTCTGGGGCCCCCAACATAGACCTGTTGCAGCGAGTCCAGCAGAGGGCCATGAAGATGAAGAGAGGGGCTGGAACCCCTCTCCTACGAGGACAGGCTGAGAGAGTTGGGATTTTTCAGCCTGGAGAAGAGAAGGCTCTGGGGGGACCTTATAGCAGCCTTCCAGTATCTGAAGGGGGCCTGCAGGAGAGATGGGGAGGGACTCTTTATCAAGGAGTGGAGTTATAGGACAAGGGGTAATGGTTTTAAACTGAAATAGTGTAGATTTAGAATAGACATCAGGAAAAAAAGTTCACTCTGAGGGTGGTGACGCACTGGAATAGGTTGCCCAGAGAAGTTGTGGATGCCCCATCCCTGGAAGGTTTCAAGGCCAGGTTGGATGGGGTATTGAGAACCCTGGTCTAGTGGAAGGTATTCCTGCCCATGGCAGGGATGCTTGGAACCAGCTCATCTTTAAGGTCCCTTCCAACTCTTACCATTCTATGATTCTATGATGATTCAGTATTGTAACTTAATGGGCTCCCAGAACAGAGAGAATACAGTATCACTTGCATCAAGCAGACTCTTCTTAATTATTAGAAGATATCTGTAAATAAAAAAGCTTATTTGATTATATTAAACTAGAGCTAAAATATGTTTGATTTACTAGAAAAAGGTCTGAAAACATAATACAGTTCAAGACTTAGGTTATGATTTTAGGTTTTCCTTTTCTGTTTCAGTCTCTCAGCTAAGTTAGTAAGCTGATATTTTAGACTTTTTATACAGCTAAATAAAAAATGGCTAGAAACTGTTCTCTGGCACTGAGGCAAAATGGCCCTGACTAATTCGCACACATGCTGCCTAGGGCTAGCTTGCTCTTTAGAGGTGGCGTTTGGGGTTTTTTTTTGAGAGCTGGGTGGAGAAATTGCAGAAACAACTAGAGTAAGCTAACAAGGTTAACAGCAAGGACTGAGATTGACTGCCAGTCCACTGGTGTTGCTGACCCAAATAAAGGATTATTTAACAGTTCATACATCTCCTAGGCTGGCAGGTCTTAGGTATTACTGAGATCTTCATAAAAATAATTTGTAATGGATAAAATCATTGTCTTTTCTCTTACCCAGAAAGCTTCAGAGATCATAGGATAAAAACAATGTCTATCAGCTATCTCAATTTACAGTAAAATCACCTGATTTTCTGGGACTCTTTCCAGTTAAGATTTTCCTCTCTGTTCATGGTAACTTGGTACTAGAACATCAGATGATAAGCAAAAGGTGTAGTCACTTCCTTCTCTCTTCAACAAATTTCTGCCTCTTTACTTTCCATACTGCTTATTTTAAAGGTTAATAAGCATCTTAGAATTGCAGGACTTAGCAAGCTGCCAAATTTCTTATTAAGCTCAGGCATGATATAACAGATGGTGAAATAAAGACATAGAATGCCTAGAAAAAGTAACACAATTCCTGTATGCACAGTGTATTTTAGGAAGCCCTTTTTGGATATGTTGTTAGTAGTTGTCATGCTATACAGACAGTTTAATTTTTTAAAACAGGATACAATGTCTAAAGGTATAATTTGGTTCTTCAACTGTGCAATGACATTTAATCAGCAATGCTACCCATAATAATGTCTTAGAACTACAGATCTTCAGTGCAATTGCTAGTCTAAAATTCACGACTGATCTAAAATATACTGGGTAGTTTAATTAGTTGATGTTCTGTGATCATAGATATCTGCAGCTTCCTGAGGCCAATATTACCTCTGTTTTCTAGTCCATCTCTGCATTAATCAGATTCATGCTTGGATTCTGAAATGGTCATAAATGGTTATATAGGAAGTGAAATGTTTATAACGAAACCAGATATTTTCTCCTGTTTTACTCTGAATGGCATCTGAATGATCTTCACTTTGAACCATACAGCTACAAGAAGACAGGCAGAGGCTAGTGAATGGATGAGGATGGAAATTCACACAATTTTTTTTTTTTTAAATATCTGAATTTATTTTAATATTCGAGGTTAAACGATTAATTATAGTAGTTGGTAAGAAAATACATGGCCGTGGAACTTCTCTGAATAACTATATGGATTTTTTTTTACCTTCAGCTGTGAGATAAAATGTATTAGCTTAAGCCTTTCATGGCAATTTCATTGCAACCTGAAACTGTGTTTAAGTAATTATTTCAATGCCACAAGTTCGATTCCTGGACCTCTGTGCAAATGGATACATGAGTGCCAGAAGATGAAATAAATGCAGAAATACAGTTGTAAAATATAAATTTCTTTTAGTTTCATTTGTGATGGGTTACCATTTACCAGTCATACAGCCGTCATTTCTTTCTTTATTTCACCTAGGTCAGATACAAAATTGCAGAAACATAAAATACTATTGAAAATCAACAAAGATCACAGAATAAAACTGTCTGAGCACTTCACCTGTATCGGGTGTCTGTGGCGAGGGTTTGGTGTTAGGGGTGGGGAGTGTGATTTGGGGTGTGTTTAGGGGTGACTTGTGTGGAAAAATGGCCAGGGGCTCTCCTATGCCAGCTCCTTAAAGGATCCACATCACTCAAGAGCTGAGCCCATCAACACAGCTGGTGGCAGCTCTGTGAAAATATATTCAAGAAAGGGCAGAAAACACCATAGAGAGGAAGAGGGAGCAAAAAGGATTGAGAGACAGCAGTGGGAACACCAAGATCAGAAGAGGAGGAGGAAAAGGAGGAGGAGGAGGAGGAGGTGCTCCAGGTGCCAGTGCAGACATTCACTGAAGCCTGTGGATGGTCCCATGCCAGAGCAGATGGATATTTCCAAAAGGACTGCAGCCCATGGAAGAGTCCATGCCAGAGCAGAGGAAAAGTATGAAACGGAAGGAGCGGCAGAGAGAAACAGTTATGTACTTATTATAACATCTCCATCTTTCCTGTGCTGCTAGAGTAAGGGTAGAGCAGTCTGGAATGGAGTGAAGAGAGCTTGGAAGAAGAGGAAGGAAATATATTATTTTAATAGTTGACTTTTCTCCTCACTACCTGAATTTGATTTAAATGGCAATAAATTAAATTAATTTTCCCCAAGTGGAGTCTGTTTTGCCCATGACAGTAAATGGTAACCAATCTCCCTGTCTTTGTCTACACCCACAAACTTTCTCATCTTGGCTTCTCCTCCTATTCTGGTAAGAAGTGGGGGTAAGTGAGCAGCTGGCTGGGAGTTTGACTATTTGCCAAGGCTAACCCCTCGCCCACTATTCACAGGAAGGAAAAACATGTTTTTCTCTATTGTTTAACTGTCTGAAAATGTGTTATGTTTCTTGCTATAAATTCTGTTTCAACACTTATAATGTGTAGTTTATCTCTTGGTTTTATGGTCTCAGATGTCTTTAAGAATTACCCTAAAAATGTGGATGCAGAGGTAGAATAGACTCTGCCACTGATACTGAAGACAAGGAATAGGGTCATGGAAACAAACAGATAAGCAAAGAAAACTCCAGGTATTAAATAACGTATTAACAATATGTTACCCACTGTGCTTTGAATTTGATTAAGCTCCACTCAACAATGTTAGAGGCTGATGAATCTGTAACCTTGCGGAGGTGAAGCTGCCACAGCTCCATGTCCCCAGATCCATCCAGTAATGAGGCTGAGCGTATATTCGCAGTAGACACACACGAGCACATGTGCTATAAACACATATTTCCATGGCCAGCCACACAAATTAACAGACAGAAATGTTCACATAAACACAGATGGCACAAATTGCCTAATTCTGTCCCCCTCCCTAGCTGTTCAGGATGAAGTTTCGTTAGTGGCAGACATATGAATATATAAAATGTAGATCACTCCAATAGCTGGTGTTAGACAATCTATCCACTATCTGACCCTGGATCCATGCCACATAGCCAGGATAATAGTTTAAAATGGAATTTTACATGTAGACAGGACAGACTGTGCTGATTAGGTGAAGGGCGTGGCCAGACAAGGAGCTGTGCCCCCTTTTTACGTGCAGCTGACCTCTCATACCACCTTATGCTTTTGTTTTCCTGTGTTTGTTCCCCCCCAGACCTCCGTGATCCCTCCTTTCCTCTACCTTTGGTTCCTCTGCTAAACTTCGCATAGAAGTCTTGCACAGTACCAAAATGCTCTTTCTCTATGTTCCACAACAGGCCTCATACCCCAATGCAGTGACCTCCTCAGTCTGTAAGGTGGCCTGAAAAACTACTCCTGCTGGCTCAGTGTGATGGTTCTCACCCAGCCCATGGAGCTGACATCCCTCTGGGATGCCCTTGGAATGGAGGCATTGAGGCTTGTTCTGCTAATTAGGTTATTGGGGATGATGGTACATGGGTACAGATACATTACTGTACAATTAGGTACATGGGCCCAGACGGCCATCATGCTTCTGCCTGCTTTTGTGTTTGTGGTAGTGAACCCTGAGTCACATAATGAATAAATGACATACAACTTCAACATAATTAAAATTTCAGTCATTACACAGAATCACAGAATCACAGAATAGTCAGGGTTGGAAGGGACCTCTGGAGATCATCTAGTCCAACCCCCCTGCCAGAGCAGGGTCACCTACAACAGGTTGCACAGGACAGCATCCAGGTGGGTTTTGAATGTCTCCAGAGTGGGAGACTCCACAACCTCTCTGGGCAGCCTGTTCCAGTGCTCCACCACCCTCAAAGTAAAGAAGTTCCTCCTCATGTTAAGATGGAACTTCCTATGTTCAAGTTTGTGCCCATTACCCCTCGTCCTATCAATGGGCACCACTGAAAAAAGACTGCTCCCATCCCCCTGGCATCCTCCCTTCAAGTATTTGAAAGCATTAACAAGATCCCCCCTCAATCTTCTTTTCTCCAGACTAAAGAGACCCAAATCCCTCAGCCTCTCCTCATATGAAAGATGTTCCAATCCCCTAATCATCTTTGTAGCCCTTTGCTGGACCCTCTCCAGCAGATCCCTGTCCTTCTTGAACTGGGGAGCCCAGAACTGGACGCAGTATTCCAGATGCGGCCTCACCAGGGCAGAGTAGAGGGGGAGGATGACCTCCCTCGACCTGCTGGCCACACTCCTTTTGATGCACCCCAGGATGCCATTGGCCCTCTTGGCCGCCAGGGCACATTGCTGGCTCATGGTCATCCTGTTGTCCACCAGGACTCCCAGGTCCCTTTCCACAGAGCTGCTCTCCAGGAGGTCGGCCCCCAACCTGTACTGATGCATGGGGTTATTCCTCCCCAGATGCAGTACCCTACATTTACCCTTGTTGAATTTCATTAAGTTCCTCTCTGCCCAACTCTCCAGCCTATCCAGGTCACGCTGTAAAGCAGCACAGCCTTCTGGCGTATCAGCCACTCCTCCCAGTTTAGTGTCATCAGCAAACTTGTTGATGGTACACTCTATCCCTTCATCCAGATCATCAATGAATATATTGAACAGGGCTGGACCCAGTACTGACCCTTGAGGGACACCACTTGTTACTGACCTCCAACTAGACTCTGCACCACTAACCACAACCCTCTGAGCTCTATCTGCTAGCCAGTTCTCAATCCACCCCACTGTCCATCCATCTAGCCCACACTTCCTAAGCTTGCCCGTGAGGATGATGTGGGAGACAGTGTCGAAAACGTTGCCAAAGTCAAGGTAGACAACATCCACTGCCCTCCCCTCATCCACCCATCTAGTGACCTCATCATAGAATGCTATCAGATTAGTAACAAATGCTTTTTATGTTAGTAAGATAGTGACAGGCAAAAGCTTATGTGAGGATGCTGTGTCATTCTGTGCAAAGACTTGCTGAAGGAGAATACTGGAGAAAAATGGTCTTTTCATCAAAATCCTTCAAATGTTTTTAGAAATTCCAATCATATGGATTTCTAGAAACATGTCATTTTTATAACAATCTGTTATTTACGTAGGCAAGTTTATGCTAACTTTTGACTCAGATAGCCTAAGAGGAACTTCTTTAAAAATGGCCAATACAATGAAAATTGAAATTTCTTGCTTAACTTCTACTTCCTTGCAACTTGCTCTTATTCAGTGAAATCCATAAATGAGGTTTAGTAAAAGAAACAGTGGCTTATAAGGTCACTTATCCATAATAAGCGTACTGATAAGGTAGAGTCACATGTAGAGGAATATTACTTCAAAGGCTTCTCAAAATCTGAGGGAAATTTTGTTTAAATGCAAGCCCAGTTCAGGATCTACACTGATTCTTTCTATGTTATTAACAATGCAATATGTATCTGCTTGCAGAGTAGGTTGGTAAGTGTTGTGTGGTTTGTTTTTGGGTTTTTTTTTATCTATATCAATAGAAAGAAGACAATCACTTTCTAATGCCAAGTATCATCTTCCAGGATTAGGCAGGAAAAGAAATCTGATTTGCTATACATGGTAAAATCCATGATTAAACATTCTATGAGGGGAGGAATACATTACTGTTTTTATTGCTGAATGAGAAAAATAATTCTTGGATGGATGCCTGATAGAAACTGTGATGGCTTTGGAGGAATTTCCTTTCAGATACATCAAACTATGTGACTGAAGAATTGATTTTAGGATGCTGTTGCTTAACAGAATAGTGCTAGCTCTGTGTTCTGAGGAAAGATTATTATTTTATATGTTTGCTTGAACCAGTCATGCCAAAATTTGTTTGTCCCCTTAAAATTTGTTTCAGCCTTCAGACATCCTTACAGACCTCAGTACTCTGTAGTGCCTTATTTAAGAGAATAATTCTGAGGTATTTCACACTTCTACATAATTGAAGTACTTAAATTTATGTTTTGATTTTATATGATCAGTTGTCTGTGGTGAAATATTCTGGGTGGTAGAAAATAGAGAGATGTTCCTGTCTGGTTTTAATTGGAAGGTAAATGAAATTCCAATTGTCCATAAAAAGCATTTTGTAACTATTAAATAGTTTGATTATTATTGCATTGAATCAGTGTTTGTAAACCTGATGTTTTCAAGGCAATGCATCTTCTATGAAAATTTACATAAGCTTAATATGCCTTCTATAAATGTCACAGTTCTGATCTACAAAAGAAAAGAAGGCTGTGGCTAAATAATTCAATCTTTGTCACTCCAATTGGTTGATTACTCCATGTCTGGTTTCAAAAAAGAGTCAATAACAAGATATAAACAATTAGTTTGTTTATGTGTTGGAAGCAAATATGAATGGAAAAGATATATATAGCATGGAAAGCCTAGTTAAAGACATTCCTTACAGGAGCACACCAACCAGTCCCTAAGGGGTGAAGGAGAATTTTTTAACTTACCGCAGCAAAAAGTGGTTTACTAGATAAGTAAACACAGAAAATGCCTCCTAACTGAGCAGCTATGGTGCCATCCACAGAGGGAAAACAACCTTTATTTCAATTAAGAAGGTGACATGAAAGTCTCATACTTAAGGAGAAAATAGAGCACATTTCCAAGTGAAAGATTAAAGCAGTTTGGACTGTCCAGATATCTTACAAAGCGCAGTTTGTCCATAAAAGCTGTCATATTCTGTCAAAAAAAGAGGTCATCAAAAGGCCTGAAATGCTGACTTCTCTCTTCTGAGGAAAGAAACAGGTAGCTGGATGAGGGAAATTTCAGATATTTCCTTCGTGGAAGTAGGTTAAGCTTGGTCTGTCCTGTTTATGTTGGGTGTCAGAAATAAGAGTTGCTTTTCCATTTTACTTAACTGGCCATATATAAAGTATGATCTATTTATCCACCCAGTAGTGTACTGAACGTTTATATGTTTTAGATATCTGGGACACTACAAAAGTGCTTCATTTTCTCAGCACATCTTCCCTTTCATCAAAACATTAGTAGACTGAGTTCACAGCTTAGCTGTATGGCACAAGGGAAGGTTGAATTTACAGGCTTAAGGGAAGGAAAAAAGATGTTTTCCATCGACTATTAGAGATATCGAAGATTCTGTGGTGTAAAATAAGAAATTGAGAATACAAATTTAAACCTTGATGGGTACAGTAGAGACATGTTATTATGCATACAGAATTTATTCCTTGAAGATATTCATAATGTAAGAGTGAATCTTGACCGAAACGATGTGCACTCTGTGTGCAGTCACTGTGTTATTTCAGTTCTACTTCTCTTTGAAACACAAGGTAAAGGTGCAAAAAAGGCCTTATAAAAATAAACTTAAATTAAGTAACTTGAAGATTTTTACATGTGGGATTAATTTTTTTTTTTCTTAAGATATAGGAATATTACTGTAGTACCCAATTACTCTAATTTTAGTCTCATTTACAGAAACGTGTAAGGAAGACGCTGTAAATGTCAGTATGGCTTTTAGAAGCGGATAACAAATACTTCATATTTGGACTGGACTGCTATATCTTGATCCTTTTTCTACTTCTTTTCTACTCTGAATAGCACTTTCAGCATTTTTTTTTAAAGACATACTACCAGAATTTTGTTATAATTAAAAACAGTGGTATGGAAGTAAACCTTTTCTTTCTTTTCAACTCCATCTATTAAGAATATAAATGCTACAATCCAAATAACTTTATCCAAAATCCAGTTAATCAGAAGTGCTTTTAATAAATGCAGTGGTCTGTTCAACATTTTACTTTTACTAACTCTTACGCCTGAAAATCACCACATCTGACTGTATTCTTCTGTTCTGTTTTCCCTGTAAAACTCTCAATGGTACAAGTTGGCAAGATTCATTTTCTGAATAGAAGATACTTTATTATTGGTACATGCTATATCAGGCTACCATTATAGAACTTACCTAATTTACTGTCAGACTGGCATCTGTGGTTAATTGGAGAATGTGTAATATTTTAATTAGAAGTCTTTTTTTTCTTTATGTCAAATTAATTTAGTTTGATTCTGTTTTCAGGGATATTTTATTTTTTTACATACTAGATAGAGATTTTTGTTTGCATATTTTACATTTGGTACACATTTTGAAACAAGCTTCTTAAGATGGCGTTGTGGCATAAAATAGGGTTGGGGTTTTTTTGCAAAACGTGATTATTTTTTTACAGAGACAAGTCAGAGGCAGAGAATTGTTATATATATATGTCAGGTCTTTCCACGTGGTTGTTCCACACTTGTGCACAATTCAGTTTTACAAGCAGGGCTATGAAAGGCAACACTGATAAAAGGTTGGGTGTTTTGTGTTCTTTTTTTTGTGGGGTTTTGGTTTTTTTTACATTTTCTCTCACTAACTGACTGTATACTAACATCTATAACAACATAAAATGGCATATACAAAATATTAACTTAATGTCTTTGAATTATTGAGGGCAGAGAAACAGTCTTACTTCAGATTTGTTTGTGTTCTTTATCCACTGGCAAGTCAGGTATCTTTAACTATTTGGGGAGATGCATTTCACAGACTGTTAGTTATTCAATGTGGTTTGAAGAACTGATGCAATGAGAATGGGTTGAACTCCTTTTCTGCAAAAATGCTAGCACCCTTGGGGTGTTCCATGGAATTAATTTCAAACTGAATCTTGTAAGTAAATGAGATAAGTTCCCTACTTCTCTAGGTTATCAGAAAACTATTAACAAACTTTAGTTTTGTTAAAAGAAATAGTAATGGAGCTCCATTTCCACAACATTAATTTTTCATGTCAGATTATATAATGGAATTATAAGAACATCTAGTCTTTCTTCACTTATCACCATTCAGAACCTGTCTCATTGTTACACATAAAAAAAAAAAAAAAAGCGGGAATAAGTTTTTATACAGCTGTGATTGGATGAGGAATTAGAAATTCATCTTTCAAGCCTCGTTTTTAAAGTCAGTGAAGTTGATCTGTAGCAAATAAGTCTTGACATAGATCCACTGAACACTGGGAAGATGCTGCAACAACAGGTCTAACTCTGCAGACAGATAAAATAAAATTAAATACAATGACCACAAAACAGTTCAGGAAAACAGGCAGCTGGTTTTGTCAACTGCAACTGCAACTGCAACGACAAAGCCAACTACCTGTTTTTCCAACTTGCCTTCTAAACAAATAATTTTCACTAAATTAGCCACTTTCCTGTTTCCAGAGTTCATTTTCTTTATCAGTTCCCATAATTTCTATTTCAGCCTTGTAAGTAGGTAAGTCCCCTACTTTTCTATGCTATAGAATGAGAATACCAGCAAGATTTGTAAAGTGACTCGAGTTACATTGGTATGGAAACTAAGTATTAGTATTAGTAGTAGTATCCTTAAGAACTATTATGGTGCCCATACTAAATTTTATTTGCATATTTGTTTAGATCTGAAAGCTTTTCTACTGTTGTATGACATTGTGAGCTGTCCTTAGTCACCACTTTTACCAGGTGCACAGAAGTAGCAGAAAAGAGCAAAGCCAGTATCCACCTATGCCTGCTGAAAGTTTGCATGTTCTTCAGTGATATTTGGCTGAATAGGTTTGGTCAGGAGCAAGAACAGGGTTTGATGGGAAGGCAAGTCTTTACATCCAGGCAAACATACTGAAGTAATTTTTTAATGTCATTTTTCCCAATACTTTGTTTAGATCTTGATCATGAAGAATAAAGCTAAAACAGGTGTCATCGGTATCAAGAAATTACAGTTTTGCTTAAATAATCTAGTTGAAAAATACAACAATAGAATTAATGTCCTTAAATTATTACACTTAGATCTGGTTATATTATTTGCTGTAAATAATTTTGGCCATAAATTCTAATATTTTGGTGAGTGAATTATCATAGAATGGTTTGGAAGGGACCTTAAAGATCATCTAGTTCCAACCCTCCTGCCACAGGCAGGGACACCTATTTTCCTATTCTCTGACTTGCTGTATAGTTAATCATATCTCAGAGAACATTGCTTATTTTCTTGCAAATTCTGATGTCACAAGTATAACTTACTTGAAAATCATTTTGTCACGACCTGACAATTGATACTGTAGAGACAGATGCATAGTACCTTTCTACTATTTTTAAAGTATTGTGTACAAAAAGGGGAATACATGACTTACAATAGCTAATGAATTTGTCTATATCTAAAATCCTTAGAGGACCTGTCTATCCTTTAATATCTAAGCTCAAAGTCTTTTGCATATATA
Organism: Ibidorhyncha struthersii; assembly: GCA_013398815.1. NCBI lineage: Eukaryota > Metazoa > Chordata > Aves > Charadriiformes > Charadriidae > Ibidorhyncha > Ibidorhyncha struthersii. The sequence goes on along the minus strand of VZSZ01003071.1, from coordinate 276,366 downwards.
TATATTTACTAACTTCAGAGGCTAGGAAAAAAAAAACAAACCATCAACCAGGTTTCAAATTCACAGGGTTTATGTCTGTGTTTCTTAATATGGCCTTCCTAAGCTCATATAAAAACATTAGAATGGTCAGGGAGTGGAAACAAATCTCTCTAATTATGGGTTACTGGATCATTAGTCCACTCTTGGGAGTACTAAAACTCTGTATAGTCATATCAGAAAGCCTATGGAAGTTTTTGGATGAGTTTGATTACTGTAATAGAGATTTAGGCTAGACTGAGTTAATTCCTGCAATGTTAAATAGCATATTCTTTGAGAATTTAAAATATTTTGTTTTAAAAGTAAACATTTAAATTTTTCAGGCACCATTAGACACATGATGTTCAGAAATAAAAGATCTGATAATCCAACGTTCACAGCTCCAGTTGCTGCCTCTGGTACATGTAAGCAAGACTTTGAGTAAAATGAACCCTGCCTGCACAGCAGGATGAGATTATTGCAGCTGAAAGAAAAAAAAAACATCCAAGCAGGTGTTCATGTCTGTGACTCATTAATATTTTATGTATTATTTCCACTTTAGTACTACATAAGATAGACTCTGGTACTTGGAAAATTTTGGCATGAATTTCCTTTTAGAACAGTTTATCTTTCTGTCCAGCATTTTAATATAATGAACCAACAATAGTAGTCTGAGCTGTATACTCTTTGCAGCTTCAACAAAAGTATCAACTAGATTTATATTGTATATTATATAAATATGGATTGTATAACTAAATTAAACTAAGAAGTCATAGCACGGTGAAGTGCTAGAAGAGATTTCCTGCATGAGACAACTTAGCCTTTAGAAATGTGGAATAAACAGCTAAAGTATGTTCAGATTTTTTTCCTTGTACCAATGCATTCCATGTTTATTCTGACAAGTATCATTGCTGGTGAACTCAATAGAACAGTAACATCCGAAAGAAACCTGGCAGAGTTAATATGTCAGCCTTATTCCCTAAAATCTATGGTTACAAAGATATTTTTTCATATCAAAACATTAATTTATCATACTTTCTGTCCTGTATTAATAAAAAATAATAAAAGGACTTTAGAATTTTTCAACTTTAAAAAAAATCTCCTGACATATTGATGCAAGGCAAGGAAACCAGAAATGAGACATTTGAAACAGATGCCATTTATTGAAAGCTTTCTCCTGGTAAATTTTGAAATTTACAAAGTTTGGCCTTCTGTGACCTAAAATATGAACTAGGGGGAAAAAAAAAAAAGAAAAGAGAAAATGTTTGATATCTGAGAACTTCTAGTTTTACACATATGGAGCTACACCATGCATTTTGAAGCAAGTTATAAGGGTATGTACTATACATTTTCTAAGTGTGAGCACATCTTCTGCAACAATAACAGAAGAGAGAAAATCAACCTGGCTTTAGTGAAAGACCTTCTTGTTCACTAGAATAGCCTGCGCTTTTTTCCCTGCTTTTTTTTTCCCCAGTTATTACCATAGCACAGCACCACTACCACTATCAACAAAGAAATTAGAGAATCAGCATTCTCTTTTGCAGGATCCACATTCTTTTGTTTTCATGACATCAAGGTAAAGGCAGACAGAAGTTAAAAAATATGTCTAAACCTGTTTGTTAAGCTAGAAACGAATCCTGCCTCTCAGGAGGTGCTGTGCTCCTTGGCTTCTGCAGATTCAGTTGGAGCTGAAAATACTCAGCATCTTCCTGAACACATTCAAAACAGGAATTGAATAAGCTAAATTTAGATGTCTATAGTGCAGACATCTGTACTTGTCACCATAGCCTCCTTCTCTACTGTTGATGGAGAAAGACAGGAACTTTTAAAGAGCAATTAATCTTATCTATCATGGATCTCCACTTTATGGTGAAATGAATTATGCCCCAAGGTGCTTATTTCTCTCTGTTGATTACAAAAAGCATGTTGAATGACTAGTTCAAGGAAATTTCATCATTTTAATCCTGTATATAGTATTTAAATGCGAAATAAAAAAGTGAGAAAGGCATAGAAGGGCAAGGGCATTAAATTACAGTAAAATTCTGGCACTATTTGACACATAAGTCTCAGTAATGTGCTTTGAGTAGGTTCCACATGTTTTGAACACTAGTGTCTTATATCCAAATCTACACCTATGTACAATCTTATGCGTATCCAAATCAATAACAAATTATTTGTGATCTATAATTGCACACAGTTCAGTCTATGTTATTCAGAAGAGTATAATGTGAAATCGGTGGAGTACTGTTCAGTGGAATGTATTTATGCCTGACATGGGTCTGTCTCCAATGGTTGGACTTCAGTCAGTTCAGAGAAACTTGAGACACTCAATCTGAACAACATTTGTTTGAGTAAATTATGTTTCTTCAACCAATCAATGACTTGGGTTTCTATTACAGCACATTGGGGAGACAGGAAATAAACAAGCTTGATGGACAAGTACCACTTTAAAGTATCGATGATTTCCATGTAAATTAAAATTATATAGCTGAAAGGGAAATAACTACTCTGGAGAAATATTTGGCAGTATGCCTGCTTATTTCAGCTATTCAGACACCAAACAAGGGTGTCAAGGCTATTTAGAATTACATCTGTAACTTTTCTTTGATGCTGAGTGTTTGGGAATTAGTAAATACTGCTTAAGGGTTGGTCTTGGGACTTTGGGATGATGCTGAAAGCAATGAAGCTTGCTAGTACTGCAGCTAGGAAGGTGGAAAAGCTTGAACTTTCCAATTCAGTTCTATAAAGAGTGTGATAGCATTTATTTCACAGCAATTCTTTTAGCTGATTCACTGCACTTTTACATGGCCCTCAGGAGTAGTTCTTTTGCTTATCCCACTAGTCAGATTAAGAAAAACATAACCTTAACTATTTTGATGATGGTAGAATCAAGGGACTAAAATGGAAAATTCCAATTATTGTGACTTTTAAATCAGCAAACAAAAGTAACTCTTTGTTGTAACTGTAAGAAAAGTGAGAAGAGCAAGTTAATATTAAATTAATTAACTCTTGTGAACAAGGAGATCAGTTCAGGTAATTAAGAAGTAAATAAGTAGAGGAAGTAAAGAAGTTGATTTTAAAAGTAAAACCATATGAAAGGTAGTCAGAATCAGAGAATGATAGAATGGTAAGAGTTGGAAGGGACCTTAAAGATCAGCTGGTTCCAAAACCCCTGCCATGGGCAGGAACACCTCCCACTAGACTCAGTTACTCAAAACCCCATCCAACCTGGCCTTGAAACCTTCCAGGGATGGGGCATCCACAACTTCTCTGGGCAACCTATTCCAGTGCGTCACCACCCTCAGAGTGAACTCTTTTTCCTGATGTCTATTCTAAATCTACACTATTTCAGTTTAAAACCATTACCCCTTGTCCTATAACTCCACTCCTTGATAAAGAGTCCCTCCCCATCTCTCCTGCAGGCCCCCTTCAGATACTGGAAGGCTGCTATAAGGTCCCCCCAGAGCCTTCTCTTCTCCAGGCTGAAAAATCCCAACTCTCTCAGCCTGTCCTCGTAGGAGAGGGGTTCCAGCCCCTCTCTTCATCTTCATGGCCCTCTGCTGGACTCACTGCAACAGGTCTATGTTGGGGGCCCCAGAGCTGGATGCAGTACTCCAAGTGGGGTCTCACCAGAGCAGAGTAGCGGGGCAGAATCACCTCCATCTGACCGCTTCTTTTGATGCAGCCCAGGATACAGTTGGCCTTCTGGGCCAAGAATGCACATTGCTGGCTCATGTTGAGCTTCTCATCAACCAACGGCCCCAAGTCCTTCTCCTCAGGGCTGCTCTCAATCCGTTCTCCGCCCAGCCTGTATTTCTGTTTGGGATTGCCCCGACCCAGGTGCAGGACCTCGCACTTGGCCTTGTTGAAGTTCATGAAGTTGGCACAGGCCCACCTCTCCTGCCTGTCCAGGTCCCTCTGGATGGCATCCCTTCACTCCAGTGTGTTGACCTCACCACATAGCTTGCTGTTGTTGGCAAACTGGCTGAGGGTGCACTCAATGCCCTTGTCCATGTTGCCGACAAAGATGTGAAACAGCACTGGTCCCAGTACCAACCCCTGAGGAATGCCTCTCATCGCCACTTGGACATCTAGCCCTTGACTGCAACTCTTTGAGTGTGACCATCCAGGCCAGTTCCTTATCCACTGAGTGGTCCATTGGTCCAATCCATGTCTCTCCAATTTAGAGACAAGGATGTCATCTGGGACAGTATCAAGTGCTTAGCACAAGTCCAGGCGGATGATGTCAGTTGCTCTTCCCTTGTCCACCAATGCTGTAACCCCTTCCTGGAAGGACACCACATTTGTCAGACATGATTTGCCTTTAGTGAAGCCATGTTGGCTGTCACCAGCCACCTCCTTATTTCCCATCTGCCTTAGCATGTTTTCCAGGAGGATCTGCTGCACGGTCTTGCCAGACACAGAGGTGAGGCTGACCAGTCTGTAGTTCCCCAGGTCTTCCTTTTTTCCCTTTTTAAAAATGGGGGTTATGTGTCCCCTTTTCCTGTCAGCAGAAACTTCACTGGACTGCCATGACTTCTCAGATATCATGAATAGTGTCTTGGCAACTTCATCAACCAGTTCCTTTAAGACCTGCAGATGCATCTCATCATGTCCCACCAACTTGTACACCTTCAGGTTCTTTAGATGATCTTGGACCTTGTCTTCTTTTACAGTGGGTGGTTCCTCATTGTCCCAGTCACTGCCTATGCCTTCTGTGACTTGGGCAGCCAGTAAGGTGGGCAGTCACTAAGATGTTCTAATTTTAGTGTTCTATTTACTTTTCCTTTTTTTTTCTTTCTAAATATTTTTTCCTGAATATCAGAGAAACTGTAGAACTTATGAGAACACAACAAACAAAAGGTACAAATAAAGATGTGATGAGATCCAAAACCATAAGAGACTGAATTTGATCTGTGTGTAACTTTTAAAAATGAGCAGGCTATACAGAACAAACACAAAACTTTTACAGGGTTGGTATTTTCTCCAGGATTGATCAATTCAACAACTTTCAATGACTTGCTTGTTTGCAACAAACTCTTTTCAGGACCTTCCAGGTTTCTAGGAAAAACTTTTTTCCATAATTTCTGAACCTATAATTTCTCACAAGTCTTTCAAACTTTCCTGTCCTTTGGGATTCTTATTATATTATTGTCTCTCATTTTTATTTTCCACCTAACATTCACTCTAAACATTTTCTCCAGATGAACATAGTCATCTGCCTTTATACCAGGAACACTGTCCCTTCTTTCTGCTCCATGCAGAGTGCGGGGGCCATGACAAGGTAAAAAGCGCAGCACACCTTCAATCCTGATGATCTGTTGTGCTCTTTTAACAAAACAGAACAAATAGTTCATGAAAAGCTGCAGATGAACTAGTAGATAACACTTAATAGTAATCCCTAGAGTAGAGGAAAGCTGGATACATCTAGACTGGTGACTGACAAAAGCTAGTACCCACATTTTCAGATCAATGTGAAAAACTGACACTAGATGGATATGCAATAATCTCTTTCAGCATGTGGACACCTCTTGAACTTTATATCTAGATATGAGGATAGGACTTAAAGAATGAAGTCTAACATATTTTAAAATAATTGATTTTAGCACTAACTGTTGTCATTCTGTTTATCACAGGCATCCATATATAAGGCAATTTCTTTTTTCCAACTTACAGCATCTGTGGCATCAGAAGAATCCTGTAAGACATCGGTTCTGAAATACAGTTATTCCTGGTATGGTAAAAGTGGTCCCTTGCATCTCTTTGGAAGCAATTTAATTTCATTAATTGTTCCTTTATCTATGTGGTACTAGAGAGGTAGATTCTCAGAGGGAAACTAGAATCCCCAGCTACTTTTTCTATAGCATTTATTATTTTATATGTGTATCATACACCTTTCTTGCATTTCCTTACCAAAAAAATACCACTCTTTTCCATATTCCTTATGTGAGAATGCCCTTATATCCCAATCTTTTTTTTCTATTGCTTATTCTGCACTACTTATTTTCATATTTAATTTTTCCAATTTTTTTTTCCCCTAAATTGAAATACACAGATAAGAAAAGTTTTTTAGCACCAAAACCCCCCTGCTCTGTTAATCACAAGAGTATAATTAGAGCGACGTGTAATTACATAATTCTATCCTGAGTGCTTTTTAATGTTTATTTTAACTCTTCCTCTGCTAAGTCCTTAATCAACATTTTTTAGAAACAGAACGCTAAATTTGCTGAACACCAGCAAGACCTTAATGAGCTATTGTGGAATCTATAACAAATTAGAAACTGACTTTTAAAAATAACCAAATGATCTCTAAAGAAGCAAAGTGAGATGCACTAGGTAGAGCCATAAAAACTACAATGACTATAAATGGAATGATAGATGTCAAGGCACAGTTTTATTGTCATGTTTTTAATGTGTGCTCTTCCCAGCAACAACATTTATTGTAACAAGTGATATGTTATTCACCGTTGATCAAGTGATGAAAAGGTGTATTCAAATAGCATAACAGTGGAAAAATTGAGTAAAAATGGTTAGAAGTTTTGTAAAAATGTTACACAGGGAATACCTCCACCATGTATGAAGAAAAGACTAAAAATATTACAAAAAAAAGTGTTATTAATATTTACGTTGATCACTATTTGTTTCCAGATGCTTCAAAACAGCAGTTATCATAACTATGGCTCATGAGTCTATTCCCACTGCTGTAAAAGTTAAAACTTCTCTTGAATTCAAAGAGTAGTAACTGTCCCTGAATTCTAAGTATTTCGTTTTACACTGGACCACTTCAGTGATAGAACATGTGAAATAATAGCTGAGATGGAAAACTAAGAGAAATATTTTGGTTTGAAGAACCTTCTTAGATACTAATCCCATCTTAAAACCTTTGACAGAAAAATTAGTAACAAGAATGCAGAATCCACAGCTTTTTGATTTCCCCTTCGCTTCACTCACTCACAGTCTGTCTTATTTTCTGTTATGGATGTTGCACTTTCTGGTTTACCTTTGAACTTGACTTTTTTTTCCTTTTTCTCCCTGTTGTATTTTAAAAAAGAAACAAAACATGTTTAGAAGCAGAATGACCCAGTTTCCTTGTTACTGCTTAGTCTTCTGGAATCTCCTTCCATGTAACTTTTGCTAAGATTGCTCTTTGCATATTTAAAACCTTTTGGTACAGTACATTTTGGCCACAAATTTTCCATTGAAACTGATTTACATTTACTCTTGCATACACAACCTCATTTTCTGGAAGTTAGTGATCATTTATGGGTAATTATTGTTACACTTAGTCTGTTTGTTCTTGCAATTTTCTGAAAAAAACTCAAACACCCAACAAACTACTGTTATTTTTCCGATTTTTCATGTCAGTTATCATAGAAAAGCAATCATCCCTTCACATATTTTCAACATGTATTTAAGAAAGCTACATTCTGAAGATTAACAAAAGATTCTTTTGTGTTTTTTATCACTGCTATTCTTACAATTATGCCGCTGATCTCTCTGGCGTTTTGCAAGATGTTTGACACATTCCAGTTCGAAGCACTTTTGAATGAGCTAGAGGAGATGTTTCTCAGAAGTTTCTTCTCAGAAGAGAAACGTCAAATTTTTCTATTCAAAAATTTATTCATTATTTCTTTGTCATTTTGCTCAAATTCAGGAAAAACAAATATTGATTGTGAATTTCAATTGAAGGCAAACACTTGCAAGGAGCACAGAAACAAGTGTTAATTCTTTTTGAGCTGAGGGGCAGACTTTTCTAGATTCCGTTCTGAACAACCTAATTTTACTCATGCATTGCATATATATTCACTGAACTCTTGGAGTACATTGAAAGGCTGGCTTTCTTCCAGGAGCTTCATGATGATTATTCTAATGCCCAAGTCCTTTAGTGGTCTAACGAACCATATTCCCTCTTAGTGCCAAATGTTCAAAAGAAGTATCACTATAGTCTCTTCCATGCTACATCTCACATTGTTTTTACAAAACAGTCAATGTTTCTCTTTAATTCTGTGACCCAAATTAACACAATTAACACTCTAAAATATAAAAAGTGATATATGGAAAGTGTATGTGAGATATTCATAGCCAAAAGAACAAAGAGGCAGGAAAATCAAAGTGTAAAATATTCAACTATTGTCAAATATATTTTTGTGAGCAGTTATTGTTCTGGTAGGGTGAAATATTTATTAGGTATGAGGTAAGTGACTTAAATACAAAACACTTTCCATACATTAAATAAGCCTGTCCTTTTTCTCAGACAATTTACACAGTACTCATATTGTCTATATCCATCTGTACAGAAAGAGTGTGCCATTTTCTTTTATATCATGGTTCAAACATGGTACTCCTCTCCACAACAAAAAGATTAAAAAAAATGGTCTGACTTTATCTGCATCCTGAAGTTCTGCTGACAGGAATTTTTATTTAAGGACAGATGAAAGAAAAGCATTTTCTGAAGAAGTGTCTAAATCTATGCATCAGCATGAGCACATTAAGAAGTCTAATGTGAAATAGAATTAAAGTCACAAAGACCAGTTTCAGGTTGTGTCTGTTTCTTTTTCAAATATGATTCTGTCACTGAGGCAGTATTGCACATAATCTAATTTTCTGAATATTGACTCGATTACAAAACTAAGACAGATCAGATGTGTTCAAACTTCTGCATAAAATCTTTTCTACACCAAATTTCAAGTGAATTCAAATTGTTTGCAATTTTATACATTTCATTGTACATTGTTACAAACAGTGTTTTCAACAATTTTAATACTTTTTACGCTGATGTCTTCTGGGCTGGGTTTTATCACTGACCCAAGAACTCAACTGGGATTAGAAAGTACATGTACCATGGGAAGTTCTCAGAGAAAGGCTCCATTTTGTATAAAAATTAAGTAATTTTTATACAGTAGAGACATATGAGGGCATAGGACACCACCATTTTGAGCAGCTAATAGGTGCTGTTAATTTCTATTTTTCACCAATAGATGATGATGTTTTTTTTTATTCTTTCACACCAGTTTTTATTTTTCCAGATTATTTTCCTGTCTCTTACAGTTCAAATAGCCAATGCTATTTACCAATTCTTAATTTCTGAAGACGTTTTCACATTTTCCCAGAATATTTTTCACCTTTTCAGATGATAAGGTACCATTACAGTTCCTTAGTTTTGTACTTATCGATAGTATCTCAGGATGTCCCCAGTTTCTAGGTACCCAGCTGTACTTCAAAGCTGCCAGTTGCACTTCTCAAGGGCGCTTCTGGTTCATAGGTGTAGTTCTTAGGCTCACAGTTCTCCGGCTGGCAGGCATTTTCTCTGTCAGGATTTTTCAGCAGACATTTTTTTCTCTTCAGTAATTTTCTACTTCTAATCACGCTGCCTTTACAACTGCCCACAGTTGCATACAACTAAGGGCAAGGACTTCCTACAGTAAAAAAAAAGAGCACCACATAAGATTGAACTGTGTCCTTTTGCACATTGCTTTCAAAGCATATGGAGTTCTTCACTAATAGGAGATTTTAATAAGGATCATTCCACAAAAAAAAAAAAACATAAAATAAACCATGTAACAGGTGTGTCAAAGATCTATGTATGTGCTATTTCAGTTCCTCCTGTAAGAGGAAATGTTTCCAAGCTCCCGAGTCCACAGCTTAGCTTGGCTTTTTCTCATTTCTATACTGTGTACCAGCCCTTATGTTATTGTGTCCCCTGTTCAGTAATAAGGAAAACTGATGAGTTTTCCAAGAAGTAGTAGCTCAAATAACTTTATTTTTTGGCATTGGAACCTTAGAAAATGCCAAGGGAGAATAATTTTTTTTCTGTTTAAGTAACACCATGAAGTACCTCACAATGCACCTGAAATATGCTTAGCAGTGATAGATAGTTAGGTATTGCAAAAGAAGATGAAAAGTAAAAATTAGAGTGTAAAAATGCGGAGAAGTGTATCTTAAAATGTGATAATAATCCAGGCAGTGATCTCAGTGATTCTGCAGGCTAGAATAATATACATATGAAATAATAATGAGGGCTATATATATAAAAGCTATTAAAAATCCACTTACATTTCTTTTGATAAAGGCAGAGAGAAAGGCTTTGGGATTTCTTTTATTTTATTGTAATAAATAATTTTAAGTATATGCCAGACTTTATCAAAAAAGGTATTAAATTTCTCCTGTGGGCAGCATTGTTCAATAATCATCTGCTAAGGAGCATCTTTTACTATCTTAGTCTCTGTCAAAGTTAAGATAGTTGGCTAGATAAACTACTGGTCTGATCCATTATTGCAATTCCTATGTTCCTATGGCTTTTTATTTCCTCAGTAACAATTACTTTGAACGGGGTAATACAATTTAATGCCTACTTCCCTTGTTATTTGGAATGAATAATACTCAGTATAATAGGCGAGTCTTACAAAGAGCTTTTACTTCTGAGTAGTGAAACGATGCACTGACATTTTCGATAGTGAATAGATTTCACAACTGACACATTAATAGTCTTTAAATAGAGAAAAGTCTGGTTGTACATCTTCAAAAAGCTTCTGAACATGAGATAAGTCTTTCCAGTATAAGACTTATTTATTTTTAAGACTACATATTGTTAAAATTTATGAATTAGGCCCAGGTTTTATTGTGGTTTTTTTTTTTTTTATTTCAAAATTATGTGTCAAAGTTGATATCTATGCATTTCAATAGGTTGATATTGTAAAAGTAGTGAGCATCTGAGGGAGGCTACCATAAAAAGTTCCAAATCTTAGCTGTCTTGCAAAGCATATGTTTTTGTGGGGTTTGTAAGCATATTAGTGCATAACATGTAAGATCTTATGGATAACATTTTGGTCATGGTCCTATCTATTTCCAAAAGGTACTAATTAGTGCTGCTTCACTAAATGGTAATGTATTTCTGAACTGTGAAACACAGTTTCATAACAGAACAGAACAGAACAGAACAGATGTTATGAGGATGTTAGGCCTAGAAATTCAAGAACACACATTTAAATATGTTTTTTCCTGCAGACCTCCTGTGGGATCTTGGAGTGATCATTTAGGGGACTAAGCAGAGACAATATAAAGAAGACAAAAAAATATTATTTTCTCCCTAATTTGCCTTTGTACCAGCAATGGATAAAATAGAGTGTTGCTCTACATAAAAAACTTCAACCTCATCTACATTAGAAGAAAATGATAGAGTTTCTATGGAGCCAGCTAAGAATGGCAGAAACACGGAGATAAGACGGAGATAAGACGGCTTCTTCTTAAGTACCTTGCTGTTAATAGTCTAAACAAATTTACCTCTTGATCTCTGCATGCAAGTTTCGTAGCTAGGTTTCAAATGCTCGTTTTAGATACTGTATGCCTCAATTCTCCACCAGTAATGTATATGAGTTCTTCGGTAATGTGTGTTTTAAGAACAAATTAATTTAAAAATTCTGAAACATTTAATTGCCACGGGGAGCTCTATCAGTATCTTTACTAGAGATTACAATTTGTATTTCAGATAGGTCATCAATTTAAATTCAAGCATTAGCTTTCATCTATCTGTGATATGAGAAGTTTAAATTTAGAAATGTAGAAGATATAGCTAATATTAATCCCCTAAACTACTCAGCATCATTATATTAAATTAAGTCTTTTCAGAAGCAAAGTAATTAAATCAAAACCCTTATGTCATGCCATTGTAGCATAACTTGCTCTTAACAGAATATCTTTGATAAGACATTTGGGAATTTATTTAAAAAGAAAAAAAGATAAATTCATAAATATAGATAAAGGATATTATTATCCATGCATGTAAAGTATGAGTGGTTACCTTTATAAAAGCAACTGTAGTGGAGAGAATAAATCTGCAGTCCAGCTGTGATACGATGAGTAATTCATACTAATATCAGCAATAATATGTAGGGAAATACACATTATTCAATACATAGATCGAACCTTAGCAAAGAGGAATGCGTCATTTATTTTACTTACAGACTGCTTTATATAAAGCACTAAAATCAGTATACTTCTAAATGTATATTAACCAGTAGAAATATATATGTTAAATATGCTTGCACAGATTTAAAATTATTCAAGGCAGTAATTTTGTAAGACTAAATCAAAACATGAGGTTGTCACCCCAAGCATTCATTCACTTATAATTTGTATGAATTATTTAGCTTAAAGTACTAGGGATGATCTTTGATGCCAGACAGACCTAACTGAAATGTTAACATAACTTGAGTCATTATGTGTGTCAGAAATGACTACTATGTGAGGTAATGAATATCAAAACAAATATTTTTTTTTTGCTTTATGTTGTTTCAAAGAAGAGTTATTCTTTTAAAAATATTTAAATGCATGCAATTGTAAAGACTGTAAAATTAAATTACACTACTAGAAGGACTTTAATAATACCATCAGCGTGAAAAAAAATTTGGTTTATAACACTCCTTATGTTCCAAACTGTCCTTTCATGCATGACCACCTCTGTTCAATAGAGTTACTATTTTGATTTTAATAAAAAAGTTGGTTATACTGATCTTTCTGTTTACTTTTGATCTAAAAATAAATATACTCTTAATACTGCTATTAGAGCAAAAAGATTCAATTACCAATTTTCCTATGATGTTAAACAAAAAGAAGAAAAAGGCCTTTAAAATCTCTTGAAACCACCATCTATTATTCCTTATATTTGCTACCTTTTCCTCCCTACCCAGAGAAAATAAACTATTTTCCACTGAAAAATTATACAAGCATTGCTCAGATATTTTCTTAATAATATATCAATCAAACAGCAGCTCTGATGTGTTGAATGCCATTTCCCATGCCCTTTTTTTTGTAGATTAATTAATAGATTGTGTTAATGTCTGAAACTTACCTGAATGTCTGTTTGTCTTCTGAATCCTCTCAGAAAAACAGTGCTAACACAATGCTAATTGAAAACTTATTTTGTTCTGGCGATCAGGTTTTATTAATTCAGAAATCAAAACCAAAGTTAAACACTCCTCCTCATCTCCTCTTCCTAAGACTGACTGTATCCAAATTTGTCAGATATGCTTTAGGGAAAAATGTTTCTGGCTAACTGAAATATTTTATTTCAATTTTAGATATCATGTTCATATCTTTAACTATATCTTCAATTACTACTTTAAGCTTTCTATGTTCCTAGTTTTTAAATGTTCCAATAATTCAGGCTCCTCAGTGCTTCTTTTTTTCCAATTTATAGGATTTACATTTTGAAAAGAACTGTTGGATTTTAAACCAAAAATCATATTTTTAAGTTGACTTTCAAAATGTTTACAATCAAATACTCCGTTTCACTGAAAAAACCCATGGATTTGGAACAAACAAACAGACAAAACTCCACTCCAAAATAGAATGGAATTTAATGAAGTGGTAAGACTACGTTAAAAAATACTTTGGCTAGCTAAAGTTTTCCTATAGAAGCATGTTATATTAAATAACATTCAGTTAGTTAAACACAAAATGTGATTGTTCTTGTACTTGTTACTGAATCATTTTAATCTCTGCCCCTTTTCTGTATCTTTGACCCGACTATTGGAGAGACATAACAAAATGTGATAATAGTCTGAAGAAAAAAGGATTCAATAAACAGATTCTGAAAGCAGTAGATATGACAAGAAAATATATTTTCTAAGAATCTTTACCTCTTGTAGGAAAAAAAAAGTCTTTAATGGGCAAGGTAATCAGAACATGGGACAAGAGTGCTTTTCCCCTATAATTTTACAGGAGTAAAAGATCAAAGAATACATTAATCAGTGCAATGTTATGATAGCTTTGTATATGCTGTGCAGATGACTCTGGGGAAGGGAAGGGAAGGGAGGGAAGGGAAGGGAAGGGAAGGGAAGGGAAGGGAAGGGAAGGGAAGGAAACTTTAAATATACTTAAATTTTAAATATTCTTAATTTAATTACAAGGCATTATTTTTACTTTAAATTTAAATATTTTCTGAGTCCTGATCAGTGGTAATGCTAAAGTGTCAGTAAGTGAGGAGTTGTCTCCTGATGGCATTGTAGCTCTGAAATATACTTCTAAGTAGAGCTAGATGTGCAAAAAAAGGTGTATATTACCCCTGAGCTAAATATAACATTCTTACTGAACAGAAGGAAAAATACCAATAAAATATTCTTTTTTCCTGGAGCTTAAGATACATTTTCTAGCAATATTGATGTATAACAGAAGAAAAAGAACAAAACAATTGTTCTCTAAACATTAAGCAATATAACTGTGACATTTTTTGTAAATAGAATTCATGTGTTCTTGACCTTTCCTAGCTGATATTCATTGAATCAAGTTTTAAGAATTAATTTTAATACATATTTGATCCAAATAAAAGAAGTGTGAGACAAACTAAAGAAAAGAGTGAAAAATGGTCCTGACAAAAATCATGGCAGTGATAAAATTAAGGTCCAGATACAGCAGATTACTAAATGCAACTTCAGCTGGAGTTGATGTGACTTACAACATGGCCCTCATTAATGTTAAAATAGCAAATAGCTCATTAACCTTTCCTTAGTCCCGGTGCAACACCACTGAACAGCTGCTAGTTTTCTAGTCCTAGTGCACAGTGTATGCTAATAAAGAAAAGTGGGTTTACTTCATGGTAGAGTGGGATATCCTGAAAAGGAACCTTACCTGTTGTCAAATTGTTATGAATTTCATGCACGTGTTATTTTCAGGCACCATAAAATTATCAAAAACTGAAAAAGACAGAAGAGAACAATCCTGGCTATTATCTCCTTAGGCCAGAAGTAGGCTTTTTGTCAGATTCTTCTATTGATCTATCTATTACAGACCATAATAAGTTGTTCTATCTGCCCCACAAGGTAGGTAATAAATATAGTTCTGATGATAATAACAATACTGAAATCCTACTCATGCTCTGTTATTAACAAAAGCAATATTCCTTGACTTTTAAAAAACCTTTTAAGACAAAAAAGGATATTACAATGATCTGTATAATACAGACAGTTTAATTTCATAGAATCATATAATATCAGGTTGGAAGGGACCTCAAAGATCATCTGGTCCAACCTTCCTTGGCAAAAGCACAGTCTAGAAAACATGGCCCAGCACCTTGTCCAGCTGAATCTTACCAGTATCCAATGATGGGGTATCCACCACTTCCCTTGTGAGATTATTCCAATGGAATTCTCATTGTGAAGAATTTTCCTCTTGTGTCCAATCAAATCTCCCCAAGAGCAACTTGAACTCATGACCCCTCATCTTTCCCATGTGACTCCTTGTAAAGAGAGCCTCTACCTTCTTTGTAGCCACCCTTTAAATACTGCAACATGGTGATAAGGTCTCCCCTAAACATTCTTTTCCTCAAGGCTGAACAAACCCAATTCACAGAATCAGAGAATCACAGAATAGTCAGGGTTGGAAGGGACCTCTGGAGATCATCTAGTCCAACCCCCCTGCCAGAGCAGGGTCACCTACAACAGGTTGCACAGGACAGCATCCAGGTGGGTTTTGAATGTCTCCAGAGTGGGAGACTCCACAACCTCTCTGGGCAGCCTGTTCCAGTGCTCCACCACCCTCAAAGTAAAGAAGTTCCTCCTCATGTTAAGATGGAACTTCCTATGTTCAAGTTTGTGCCCATTACCCCTCGTCCTATCAATGGGCACCACTGAAAAAAGACTGCTCCCATCCCCCTGGCATCCTCCCTTCAAGTATTTGAAAGCATTAACAAGATCCCCCCTCAATCTTCTTTTCTCCAGACTAAAGAGACCCAAATCCCTCAGCCTCTCCTCATATGAAAGATGTTCCAATCCCCTAATCATCTTTGTAGCCCTTTGCTGGACCCTCTCCAGCAGATCCCTGTCCTTCTTGAACTGGGGAGCCCAGAACTGGACGCAGTATTCCAGATGCGGCCTCACCAGGGCAGAGTAGAGGGGGAGGATGACCTCCCTCGACCTGCTGGCCACACTCCTTTTGATGCACCCCAGGATGCCATTGGCCCTCTTGGCCGCCAGGGCACATTGCTGGCTCATGGTCATCCTGTTGTCCACCAGGACTCCCAGGTCCCTTTCCACAGAGCTGCTCTCCAGGAGGTCGGCCCCCAACCTGTACTGATGCATGGGGTTATTCCTCCCCAGATGCAGTATCCTACATTTACCCTTGTTGAATTTCATTAAGTTCCTCTCTGCCCAACTCTCCAGCCTATCCAGGTCACGCTGTAAGGCAGCACAGCCTTCTGGCGTATCAGCCACTCCTCCCAGTTTAGTGTCATTAGCAAACTTGCTGATGGTACACTCTATCCCTTCTTCCAGATCATCGATGAATATATTGAACAGGACTGGACCTTAGCCTTTCCTTGTATGGCAGGCTTCCCAGTCCTTTGATCATCTTGGTGGCCCTTCTCTGGACCCTCTCCAGCCTGTCCACATCTTTTTGTACAGCAGTGACCAAAACTGAACAGAGTATTCCAGGTGTGGCCTGACAAGCACTGAGTAGAGTGGGATAATGACTTCTTTATCTGTGCTGGTGGTGCCCTTATTGATGCAAGCCAGAAGATGCAACTTCTACACCAAGGCCAATGGCTTGAAATGCCAAGGCCTGTTATATAGATGTCAGGCTAGAAGACTGAGAATTCCCTCTAGCTTAAAATCTGTGTTTATGAACCTGTGGTTGAACTCATGCATATCTTTGAGAAAGGGAAAGCAAAACTACAAAAAAAGAAGAGTTAATGATGAGAAAGTTTACTAGAAGTTTCTCCACGAAGAGTAGAATTCGAGGATGACATCTGAGATTTATTCACTGGACAATCAGTTCCTGTTGCTTTATCTAACCCCTTAAGTTACCACATAGTTGTTATCTTTATTAGAAACTTGAGATATGAGAAGTATGGAATGGGGGAAAAGGATTATGTCTCTAATCTTTGACTAGCTGCAAGGTACTTTTGTGTACACACAAAGACATCATACATTTAAATGTTGACTGATAACTAAATACTCCATGTTTAAGCAACATAATTGTAATGCCTTCTCTTGATGTCATCTTATCACAGAAAACCTCGGGTGTCTGAAAATGAATTCCAGTGAGTAAAAAGAATAAAATATGAACTATTAGGGGAAAGTGAATATCAGGCGATTTAATGAGAATTATCATGAGTTTTATGTAAGAAAAAATAACAGAATTTGTCTAGTCTTATAAGTACTATTTTAGTTCCTATAATCTAAAATCAAACTCTCAATAAAGAGATGTTACATTTGTCATTTGCTTTATCTAGTTAAACCATTAGACACAGCAATAGCAACAATCCCTGAATGATGCATGTGAGGGACGACTCATACTGTAACATCAGTTCAGTAAGTGATTTTTGGTATACAGCAAATTATACTTTTTAATGTTGCCCTCATATCAGAACTATTTTTAATCTTATGTAGCTAAGCTTACTAACTTTGTTTTCTATGCATTCATTCTTAAATCCATACCTTGACTGTTTCTCAGTCAGTCAGCCAGTTCTTGTTATTGTAGGTCAAACATAAATATACTTAAGAATGAAAATTAAAATGAAATAAAATCACAGCTCTCAGTCCTAAATCACACAATCTAAACCTCTCTCATACCTAAACAAATAGAGAGGCTCAACATTATGATGAGTTGGGACTCATCCGAAAATTCACCTATGTTCAAACCCAATTAAGTCTAAGGAGTTTTATGGCTTTGGGACTCATCCGAAAATTCACCTATGTTCAAACCCAATTAAGTCTAAGGAGTTTTATGGCTTTAAGTCACACGTTCAAATCACAGTGAATTCTTTGGCTTGTACCAGTGAGGATCCTCCTAATGCTTAGAGACAGAACCACATACTAGGATCAGTCCTTTATCTGCTGTTAACAGCAGTAAGTATCAAGACTTCAGTAAACAAACCTTGAGATCATAAGGCATTCTTAGCTTCCTAAAACAGTATGAACATGAACAAATCAACATAAAAAAATCTATAAATAAATCTCCAAAAAGAAAAAACAAAAAAGACTGTTTCAAATATTTGGATAAATTTACCTAAGCTCCAAAAATATATGTTGAAAATTTATGTAAATATATATTTAAAAGATTTTATTGTCTTTCTGAGCTATAACCCTGTACTGGGACTGGTGGTGTTCAACATCTTTGTCAGCAACATGGACAGTGGGAACGAATGCATGCCCAGCAAGTCTGCCAACAACACCAAGCTGTGTGGTGTGGTCAACATACTGGAGCGAAGGGATGTCATCCAGAGGGACCTGGACAGGCTTGAGATGCCTATGCCTATGTCATGAAGTTCAAGGCCAAGTGCAAGGTCCTGCACGTGGGTCAGGGCAATCCCAAACAGAAATACAGGCTGGGCGGAGAATGGACTGAGAGCAGCCCTGAGGAGAAGGACTTGGGGGTGTTGGTTGATGAGGAACTCAGCACGAGCTGGCAATGTGTGCTTGCAGCCCAGAAGGCCAGCCGTATCCTGGGCTGCATCAAAAGAAGCGTGGCCAGCAGGTCTATGGAGGTGCTTCTTCCCCTTTACTTTGCTCTTGTGAGACCCCACCTGGAGTATTGCATCCAGCTCTTGAGCCCTCACCACAAGAGGAAGTGTACCTGTGGAGTGGGTCCAGAGGAGGCCCATGAAGATGATCAGAGAGCTGGAGCACCTCTCCTATGAGGACAGGCTGTGAGAGTTGGTATTTTTCAGCCTGGAGAAGAGAAGGCTCTGGGGGGACCTTATAGCAGCCTTCCCTAGAGGGGGACTACAGAAAAGATGGGGAAAGACTTTTTGCAAGGGCATGTAGTGATAGGATGAGGGGTAATGGCTTTAAACTGGAAGACAGTAGATTTAGATTAGATATCAGGAAGAAATTTTTCACTAGGAGGGTGGTGAGACACTGGAACAGGTTGTCCAGAGAAGTTGTGGCTGCCCCATCCCTGGAAGTGTTCAAGACCAATCTGGATGGAGCTTTGAGCAACCTGATGTAGTGGGAGGTGTCCCTATCCATGGCAGGGGCGTTGGATCTAGTTGATCTTTAAGGTCCTTTCCAACTTAAACCATTCTATGATTCTATAACTATGCTCTCTCTAATCAATTAAGACCCTGACTTTTTTTCTGTTATTAAGAAAGCATTCTCATCAATTAAATGTCTGAATGTAAACACAGAAGTGATGTTTTCTGTTCTTTCCATTCATTTAATTGTCAGTTTTAGTAATTACAGATTTTTAAATTTTAATCTAGTCAATTACTATGGACTATATTCAATATTTACTCATTAGTTTTGTAATCAAGACTTTGATTTAGTAAAACAATTTTGTCACAGGGATTACTCTAAGCATTAACCAGACTACCAAAAGAAAATTGTTAATATGTATGTTTAAAAATGAACTATAAGGGCAAAACATAGTCTTTCTTAAAGCTGTATACTTTTAAAGAACAGTTAAGATCTTGTCCTGTGAAGCAAATCCATACCACTTGAGGTATGTCTGTATGCTGTGTAACATATTGAGAGTGTGTAGAAGGAAATTTTTAAGACAGTCTTTATTACTTGTTACTATAAAAAATCTCCATTTTGTGTCAAGCTTGTGTATCTGATTAATGTTGCCTGCATGAGGTTATAGGCAGCCTGAACCGAAGTCACAAACTGTTTTAACCTCTGACTAACCGCAATCGATAGGCTAGAGTGAACAATGAAAAGCAAAGGATAAAAATGTTCCTTGACCCTGCAACTGACTGTTTTTTTCTAATATTTGGCTTTCAGACTCCCTAAATAGAAAATGTTTAGGCTATATTTTGAAACATGTACTTTTTAGGAAATACTCTATCTCAGACAGAGATTAATCAGACACAGACAACATTAATCATGTCACTTAAATTTGCCTGTACAGCAACACAATACTCAGTAATTCCATGCTCAAGTAATGTTATAGCTAGACCATCTTTGGAAGCCAAATGGTCTAATCAGACAAAGTTATTCTTGTAAAAAAGTAGATTGTTTTCAAAGGATTTAAAGTTGCCCTTGCAGATACGGAGAACTATTATGCATTCTTTAAAGTTCCATACAAAAGCTGAAAAAAATGGACACTTGTATCTTTTTCTCAGTTAGGAAAATTAACCAAAGAATACGGGATTTCATATTAAAAAAAAAAAAAGAAAAGGAAAATGAAAACAATAATATAATACAGGTTTCACAGCAGATTTGGAAGAGCTCCAGGGCTGAAATGGAAATTCAGACAGATTAAATATCTGGAACTCAAGTAAGGGATCCCTGGTGTAATTCAGAGACACATATTTACAAAAGCACGTGCTCCAGCTATGCAAGCAAATAAGATGAGTTTAGGGGATTTACAGCTTTCTAATGTCCTTATCAAAACTCCTTAATCAAAAGCCCTTAAGTAATTTATCTCTGTCTTCTGTGCTGGGCACCCTAGCCACACTTGAAAAGTGGATTAATGAAAAGGCACTGATTGGTTTTGATTTCTGACATATATTTCGTTAAAGTTCTCTTCTAGACCCTTCAGTGTCTATTAGTAGCTGTTTATCACTTACCATGTGCTCTGTTTTAAAACGAACCAATCAAACAAAAAGAATCCTTACCCTAGAATGCTTCAAACCCAAAACCTCAGTGCTATAAATAAATCCTTTACCATCGATTCATAAGCTTTTGTAAGAACAAGCTTTAGCTAAGAAAAAGAAAAAATCCCAGTCCCTCATACCTCCTACCTCTATTGTACTAATGTAAGACCATGGCCTACTGAGGAAGCATGCATTAGAAATTTGAGGCAAAGATAACTACAATATTTCAGCTTTTTAATTTAAAATTTTTTTTTCAGCTGCAACTTAAGTGGAGTGAGTTTGTGAAGTGTTTAGTAACAGGTTTTCGTCTGTTTTCTTGTCCTGACAATTTTAGAAAAAGCTACTGATACAAGAATTCTATGTATGATTTTTTTCCCAGTATTTCTCTGAACTGCTTTGAGAAGAGTGTTGGACTACAAAATTTTTAGAGGTCCTTTCCAATGTCAGCAATTCTCTGATTCTCTGAAGGGTTTCCAGGTTTTTTTTTCTGTAGTTTTAATGCTGGAAGAACTTCACCCTTTAAGTCAATCAGCATGATGCTTTGTGGTAAAAGTAAGTGCCCCATATGATCTCTTTACCAACCTATTACTTTCTACAATGTACTGACGTTTTGTTGGAGTTGACACTGTAGCTATCATGTATTTATTGCCTACATCACAGAATCACAGAATCACAGAATCACAGAATAGTCAGGGTTGGAAGGGACCTCTGGAGATCATCTAGTCCAACCCCCCCGCCAGAGCAGGGTCACCTACAACAGGTTGCACAGGACAGCGTCCAGGCGCGTTTTGAATGTCTCCAGAGTGGGAGACTCCACAACCTCTCTGGGCAGCCTGTTCCAGTGCTCCACCACCCTCAAAGTAAAGAAGTTCCTCCTCATGTTAAGATGGAACTTCCTATGTTCAAGTTTGTGCCCATTACCCCTCGTCCTATCAATGGGCACCACTGAAAAAAGACTGCTCCCATCCCCCTGGCATCCTCCCTTCAAGTATTTGAAAGCATTAACAAGACCCCCCTCAATCTTCTTTTCTCCAGACTAAAGAGACCCAAATCCCTCAGCCTCTCCTCATATGAAAGATGTTCCAATCCCCTAATCATCTTTGTAGCCCTTTGCTGGACCCTCTCCAGCAGATCCCTGTCCTTCTTGAACTGGGGAGCCCAGAACTGGACGCAGTATTCCAGATGCGGCCTCACCAGGGCAGAGTAGAGGGGGAATTGTTCTATGAATGCCTGTAATATTTAAAAATATTTTACTGTTTTTTTTTTAAATGCTTCATTAGCTGACATTATTTCAGAGACAGACTTCTATGTATTTGAGGATGTAGAATTCATTTGATTCCTTAGCTATTCTGACTTACCAATTTTGCCTTTTTAGTCATTACAATAAAAAGGGTTTTAAAAGACAGAGAGCTCTAGACATCTTTAAGAGGTACTGGCTCTATATGTCCTTGATAAAAAGCCACATCTATGTGCATTTATGACCAATAGTTAACCCATGAAGTGTGTTTTCTTTGGTTATTATCCTTTTTTAATGAACAGTAGCTCGGAATGTGAGTCTGCAAAGGATTCTTGCGAGATCTGGTGGTGTGATAGACAACAGCAACTTGAAGACTCTGAGACACACTCTGAGGATCTCACGGTAATGTCAGAATAAGCTCTTTTTTTGTTCAGGTTGTCTATATGTTCATCTTCCCACTTTGAGTGTTCAATATAAGTGTACTAAAAAAACCCTCAAAGTGGGAGCATCCTCCCTTGTATATGTAATACATTTCTAAAGTCCTGTTTTCCATTACGTGCAATGAAATAGCTCTTTCTAAAATCCTTACTTTTATATTTACTCCTAACGATTTCATGTAGATGTAGAAATTCCTTCTTGTTCAGTTCCCAGTAAGATTTCCGAGCAAAAATAAAGTTTGTCATGGCTTGCAACATTTTCTGTTCTCATTTATTTGTAGTGCTATGCTTATTTGATGAATGTAAAATATTTTTGATATCACACTCCTGTGTCACAACCAAAACAATCTTCCCTTCCTCAGCAATTTATTGGCCACTATTAGAGGTCTCATTGTCTTGTTGTTGTATCTTGGGTGAATCAGGAAGCCAGAATGAGATCAAGAATACATTGGTATATATAAGATATCAGACAAGAATTATTTCCACAAATCAAAGACTCTGAGATTATGTATATACCCTGTGATAGACTCTACTTACCTGCAAGAAATGAAATGAATAATTGGAAAAAAATAAAAGGGTGGCTAATATGAAAGAAAGTGTTGGTCCTTGAGATAACAACTTGTGATACATAATGTGTTCCAGCAAGGGAAAAGCGTAACGGGGGCATCCTTGATGTAGATACAAAGGAGTTGACCAGATAGCTTCTGATGGAAAGATTTTCTCTGGCCACTTTCCAGGATGAGTCTGGAAGGACTGAACAGTTTTTATTTTACCTAAAATAATGCCACTTCACAAGGGTGACACATAATCTACCTCTGAAGGTCTGATTCATTTTCCTTTTCATTGCAGTGAACTCTGTGTACACATTGGCAGCTCTGAAAGGAGTATGCAACATTATTAATATCCTGATTATCTTGCTATTCGTGCCTTTGCAAGGTAAAAGTCAAAGCTGAATTAAAACCCTGTTGCTGGAAAACTTAAACCTACACCGAAGCCTCAAAGATAGTAAAATCTACCATTTAGGAAAAGGACAGTAAAACATATTAATATAGTCTGATTGTAGAAAAGAAAAATAACATTAAAATGATTAAACACACACATAGTCTACAAATAATTTATAGTGATTTTAAAAAAAAAAAACAACCTCAGGATCTAGATTCTAGACTTTTGGAAGTAGGAAAATAAAAGAAAAAATATAGTTTTTGAATTTGCTTCTTTTATTTCCACATTTTTCTGTCCCTTTTGGCACTTCAATATAAATAATGACTTTAGGACACATATTTTGTTAAGTATACGCTGTTAATCTGGGATGACTATATGGTTTAATACACACCCCATAGCTAAATACAGTAAAATATGATAGTATTTGTAGCCATAACCCAAACCACTGTTTTTTGGCAAATTAAATAAATTATGATAAGTAAAATAAATTTTTTAAAAAGTAAATTAAATGAAGTTTTTGTATTTCTGTTGAGGTGAATAGATCAGTATCATATAAAATATTGAATTTTTTAAAAACACATATTCAATTTATTACATTGCTTTGTTTGTTTGCCTTTTTTTTTTTTCCCAAACTGCTGATTTTAAAAAAAAAAAACCATTTTGTTGAATGTCACAATTTCTGGAAGAACCCACTGCAATTATACAGACACAAACTCAAAAAGCAAAATGCTTTCTCATTTTTTATGAAAAATTCTCTGAAATATTCTATCTGCATCTAAGTGAAAAAAAAAATTATCAGAAAACGTTGCTTTCTTCAATATTTTCCACTGAGCTCATAAAACTGAGTGAACTAAATGGCACTCTCAGAGTCATAGTTTTATTAAGATTTTGATAAAAAAATCATATTTCATCTAAAATAGGGAGGATAGCTGGGTTATTCTGGTGACTAATGAAAGTTCTGACTCACATAATATTATAGCACTTTGAAAGTTCTGAGTCACGTAATATGATGGTACTTAGCCATGCCAGATTTTCTTGTTTCCTTATCCTGTGTTTACTTTCTTGTTCCAATCTTGTGTCTCCCAGTCATCCTTATTTCATTCCTTCAGATATGTCAGTAGAGTTATTCCAGTTACTTTTGTTTCCTGTTGATCTTGGCAGTATGTTGTTGAAAGACTGTGAGGAATGACTGATTTTTAGACACATGGATTTGGACACTGTAAATAATATATGTTCTAACTTGTTTGTGAGTTCTGTCCTAACACCATATCTTTGCTAAACATAATCATATCTGAATTTCATATTTTTTTATGACAGCACAAAGAAACCTGAAAGCATTTAAGTGATATTTCTTTGTAAAGATTCAACACATGGACATGTAGTGATTTAACTGCAACTGAATCATGACTTGGAACAAGCAGCAGGAATACAGGAAATAGTTGAGGGATGTTGAAGTTTTTTGTGACTTTCGGATAATTGCAGCTGTTTTGAAATTACAGGAGACATCCAGAACTTTCAATGAGTTTCTATATTAAGGTTAACACTTTGACTTAATGTTGGAATGAAAAAGAAATGACTGCAAATAATGGTGAATGTGTCATAAGTCATTGTTATCCCTAACAAGCAAGGAGCATATGATCACTCCATGAATTTTTCAAGAGATTTTCAGATACCATGTGTTGCAGTAATTCAGACACATGGACAATACTAAGACAAGAGCTGCATCTATAACTAGTTACTTCAGCAGAAACTAAAACAAACCAATACATTTATATATGGCTTTCAAACAGAATTAGTGGATGTTGCATATTTAATTCTGTTAATTCAGTACTCTCATCTGAAGTCAAATACCTGTATTGTCCTTGACAGACTGCTATTTAGACATAGTGTGAAACGATTATGTTTAGGTAGAAGTATATTCATATAATATGGGCAGAATATTTCCAGAAATCTGTTGCCAAGAATTATTGACCCCAGCTGAAACTGGTTTTGTACATGCTGAGACTGATGAACCGCTGGGTGGTTTCTGACTCTTCAGAGAGTTTATATGAATATAGCTAAGAAACACCTCCTTTTTTAGGCTGCTATGGGATAGCACATGCATGTTTGATTTACCTCAGTTATTGCTATATGACAGTGACATCTGTTCATGCAAGAATGAAAGCATAAGTCATATTCAGTTGAAGTTAATCTTATGGTTTTTTTTAGGGTTGCTTGTGGAGCTTGACACCCATGTAATAAACAGGTTTTTCACATTCAGAAGGCATTAAGATCCTACTCTAAAAATCCACTGAAGACATTAAACATAACTCAGGTCTTCAGTGAAGGTAAGTCCTTAGCATAAAACAAAGTAAATCTGAATAGTTTGGAACTTATCGATGATGAAATTAAGATAGGAACAATAATAATTTCTGGAATCAGATGTAAGATGTCATAGACACTAAATAATCCTAAATGACAACTAAACTCTGAGAAAAGCCAAAGGGAAATATTTTCCCCAGGGTGGACCCAATCCAGTAACAAATCAAAAACATTTACTATTCACGGTTGTAACAATAAAATTTCTGTTGTAACAGACATTCTATCTTTTTTTCTTTCCTCTTTTAATAATGACTGGTGAATCCTTAAGTTACAGTACTTCCCCATACTTCTTTCTGGAAACCACTCTCATTATCTTATCCTTCAATCTTCCAGATTCTTCAAAACATTTCATTAAATAAATGAGAAAAAGCATGCAATTGGGAAATGCATAGACATGGTCCTCAAATTTATACAACTTGCCAAAACCTTTTAAAAATGTCAGAATATTGTGCAGCAGGTATTACAAACTTTTGTTCTGTGCTAGACATATTTGATGCACACTGATGCCCAAACCTAGCTAATGATAAACACTATGAATTATGAAATGATTTAGGAATACAGAATGATAGCAAATTCAGTGAAGTTATTTTACATAATATTACGTTCTGTAACTTTTTTTCAGACTTTATTTTCCTAAATTAATTGATAAATGTCACCTGTCTGATTCAAACAAAAGGATATATTGTGCTGAAAAAAGATATTCAGTGTGTAAGATTTGTCTGATCCTGACAGCTTTGAATGCAAACGTCGGCTTAAGTTTAAATTTACAAGATTTCTCACAAATATGTTTTAGCAGCTTTTGTGAAGAGAAACAGAGCCATGCACTAAAATATGTTTTCGATAAAACTCCCCAAATATTTTTTTTGCATATTTCAGTATATTTTAAAGGTATTTATTAATAAATTTAATGATTCAGCATATTCTGATAAGAGAAAAAAATCTTTTATGTGGTTGTTTGATTCCTGATCAATGGAATGGCAGGTATTTAATGAATAAGCAATACATCAGAAGAATTTATGACCTTGGAGAGATGAAGCATAACAATAGCTGAAGATTAAATACAAAGATATAAAAAGGTAAAACCCGTGGCTTTGTTGAGCAAAGTAACAATGTTAAAACAATTGAATTTCAATTAAAATAAAATGCTGAGTGTAAAGCCATATTAAAGTCTAAGCTCTGTAGCACATAACACAATATTTTTAATTTAGCATACCACAGATTTTTATACACATCTATAGATTTAGGGTTCTCAATCATGAACTCTTTTAACTGATTTGAAAATGAGATCACCTCGCATGAACTGGTATGCAATACTATATTAGCAAGGATAAGATTGTGGTAAATCCCTGCTTAAATTTGAAATTAAAAATAAAAACAAATACACCATGAGACCATTTGATAACTAATAGCATCAATTAAGCATGTGTAAGCATTTAAATTATCTTCCCATTTTCTTTTCTGTTTCTTTCCACTCTGGAGAGTTCAAGCCTGCTACTGAAAATATATTTGTCTTGCACATGTTTTCTACTTATATAAAATCACATCATATTATTATTATCGTATTTTAAAATATTTATAGAGACTTAGCTCCAATAGTCACCTTTACAAATGTATATCTGGAACTTCACCTAAATGTGTGGAGTTACCTTGATTTATGCCAGCTGTAGTTCTTCTTCAGAAAATGCTTTATAAAGTTACTTTTTAAATAGATGACTTTTCTATCAGGGGATTTTAATAGGAACTGATGGATGCACCAACAAAGGCTTAGTAAGCAGCAGTGTGTATACTGCACTGCATCATATTTCATTTCTATGATCCCATATTTCTCATATTATGTTGCTTTTACTATAGCTTCTCTGAAATTTTTCGTCTTCTGAAAAAAAAAAAATTAAATTTTTGGAAAACCGGGAACCAGTGGGATAAATAAGAGTGAATTCTGGGTCTATTGCTGTTTCTCTCTCAGGTAAAACATTTTTTTTCAGTATCAGAATTGGACGATATCAGCCCTGGTTTGCAGAAGGTTAGGCATGTAATGAATACAATGTGTGGCCTCAGAAGAAGAAGAAAATGGTGAGAAAATACATGTACCCAGAGTAGCACATAAGGGGGTTCTGCATAACTCCAGTGAGGACTTCAGCTGAGAACAATTTTCTTGTACTGGAAATAAAGGAGAAAAAGGGAGCAAGAAAGTTGATAGGTTCTCACTTGTCCCTTAGTACGAGGCAACTTGTGCTGTGAAGGTCAGGACTGATGTCTCTAATGCAGTGGGTGATGCCTGTCCACAGAAAATTGGGACCTGATCTGGAAATTATTAAGGGGCTAGTGAGAAACCCTTCTATTTCAGTGCTGGCTTGGCTTGATACGGCTAAAAGTTTATTTCTTTGGTAGATAGAGGGTAAAGAGTAAAACTTCTGTTCCTGTTGTTAAGCTCAGATTCATGTAACTCAAGTTTGATGTTGTTTAACAATAGCCAGGAGCTGCAGTCCACAGTCACAGCTATGGGTTCTCTATTTAGCAGTTAGTCACTCAAATATAATTTCAGAATAATTCTGTAATTTGGAGTTTGCAATAACTATACAGTGGACAGTTCCTCCTGTAATTTCATTCTGTTAATTTGTCCTTTTTTAGCTTCTTGATATGCTGCTAAATAGAAAAAAATACAAGCCAGGTAGCACACCTCTAAGGTTTATCATAAAGCTCATATTCAAATTATCAGAAGATACTCCAAACTGCTAAGTAATGATGTCATGTAGAGAAAGAATCAGGCAGCAATCCTGCTGTTTCTGACCAGTCCCTACAAGAATGAAAGCAAACCCTTGCATTCATCCATTTCAACAAAGCGGCACAAATAATAATGTATTTATCCAGCCTGTGTCTGCTGTGATCTCTTTATTTATAACTAATACTCATTTTAATAAAAACTCTTCAAATTATAGTAAGTTCAGATGGACTTAACTGCTGTAGTACTAATTGAAACCTCTGGAGCAGCTACATAGCAGAAATATTGTATATGTGCGGGGAAGATCTGAAGTACTTTTAACATCACAGATTGCTTTCTTCTGCATTAGATGCTTGAACTACGTTGTTTTGAGTGGAAACTTGCTTTTGCTTTCTTTCACTTGGTGGTCAGCATTTAGTCACAAAAAAAAAAACCCAAACCAACAGTTTAGCTCTCCGTTTAACTTTTGTTTCTGGAAATTATTTGTGTTTCTGGTGTGGAAAGGATAAACAATTAATATTGAGATGTTAGTGCATGTGCAGTGTACCACAAAATGATATGACTATAGAACTTAATAAGGCTGTCAAGAAATAAGTGTTTTCCTTGCAAAAGTTTTGTCTGACAGGATAAAATCAGAGAAATCTGATTCATAACGAAATTGTATTTAACCATACAAATGAGAGCTCTTAATTTATTGTTTTCCCTCTCCCTACTGTTTTCTAAAGTTAAGAAATGTATAAAAATGTACTGTTTCTTGCTTTAATAGCCTAAGCTGTGAGTATCTCTTTTATTTTCTTTGAAAAATGGGATGAGGAACTACATTGTTTTCAACACTGCTGGTGTCAATGCTGAAGAAAAGAAAGCTGCACCATAACAAATTTGGGTTAGCCTTGCTAAATCTGTAATTAAAAACCCAAACCAACAAGAAACTGATAAACGAAGTTGAAAGGAAGCCCACCTCAAATCTGTGTGCATAAACACACTCTGTTCTAGCTTAGCCACGCCAGTCTCCCAGTATGTCTTCTCATCTTCCACATTACAGGGATGAACTGTTTGTATGTGTGAATGATGCCATTTTGTCTCATCCTGACCCACAAGCTCTCACTCAGCCTCTCACAGATGCCACACAACAGCTCACGATGTTTGAGCTGCTCCTTCACATAGAGGGAACATCCCCTACTTGTCTTCCCTGCCCATCTTTCCTGAAGAGCCCTGAAGTGGCAGTTGGATTAGGTGATTGTTGTGTATTCTGTCTGTTTCCTAGGCTATGTGCATTTATGCACATATACTTGAGTGGGGACTCCCTTCAATGTCTTCCATAGTTTTATTGTTTCTACAGTTCATTCACAACTTGGATGAGTAAAGAAATGAAGTATCTTACAAAGTACACTACCACCTACACTGATAATATTTTGAAGAATGTTTCTTACAGGTCTCAGGTTACAAATATATTAACTGTTTTGGATAGAATGAAAGAATCATCCTCTGTGATATTTCGCCAAACCAAAAATTTGTTGCAGCATTTAGTATTCATATAACACTCTGCATATATAAATATCTAAATGTGCATGGAGGTCAGAAACTGCTATCAATTTATTGTGCTGGACACTGCAGTCCAGGGGACAAGGCTTTGCTAAAAATACTCATTACAGCAAATCAATGAAATAAGCAAAAAACAAATTCAGATCTTATTGTTCTCTGAGGTATATCTGTTCCTGTGTTGTCATCTTTCTAAAATATGAACATAACAGGCTTTTTTTCTTTCCTGATGTCAGGTGGATGGATATAGAAAATAGTCTAACGTACAGTAATTCTTTAAAATTTTAATTCCAAAAAGTGTGCTTCTTTTTCTTTTAGCCTTATAGGCAACATAAAGAAGAAGTGGAAAGGTGGGAAAAGATAGTAAGTTATATTAACTGAATACAATTTTCTCCAGCTATGCTCCCTCAAGGACATTAGTAATTTATCTACTCATTTACCTTTAGTTAGTAGAAAGTATTATGCAGTTTTATCTGAAAACACATGAAAAGATCAATTACAGGACTATGAATTCTACATGGTCAAATGATTTATTGCTTGATCATCCAGCAGGACCTAATAATAGCTGTAATAAGGAAGACTTTGAAATAAGTAAGATATTAAATTGTTTCACCATATGCTCATAATCATCATTTTCTTGCTGAGGGTCATAGTATGGCTACCCTTAAAAGAATGAGACAAGCAGCATAAATTTCTCTGTTAATTGGTGTTCTGTAAGTAGAAAGCAATTGGCACAGAATATGTTGAAACTTGTATTCTAGCTGGCCAAGGCTGGAGTTTCCTGGGTGATAAAACAGTTTTTAAAGAAGAACAACAAACAGATGGCAAGAGAAGAAAATAAAGTAAGGGTAAAAAGTAAGGTGGAGAAGAAAAATCAACAAGCAACTGAAGACAAAGAAATGAAGAAAAAGAATCTTAAAGAAGATAAAGACTAAAAATAACATTTTTTTCATAATTATTGAAAAGTTTTCAACCTGACCTTCTTTTGCTCTTATCTGATATTCCCTTTAAAAATGTAGCAATTTTATGTATGTAGCAATTTCCCTTTAAAAAAGTAGCAATTTGTGTAATTTCCATCTTATAAATTCATAAATATAAATTATAATTATAAATATAAATTATAATTATAAATTGTTTTTGTATTTTCTTAAGGAACTTGTTAACTGAGAACAAAGCAGTTAACACCCAATGTAAATGAAAGCAATTCTGAGTAAAAAGAACAGGTTCATGAAACAAAAATAAAGTAAGAAAAATTTAAAGAACACAAGCAATGCATAAAATAGAATATCCTTATTCTAAGACAGAAGAGAGGTGGCTATACTAAAC
This sequence comes from Ibidorhyncha struthersii, assembly GCA_013398815.1. Classification (NCBI taxonomy): domain Eukaryota; kingdom Metazoa; phylum Chordata; class Aves; order Charadriiformes; family Charadriidae; genus Ibidorhyncha; species Ibidorhyncha struthersii. The sequence goes on along the minus strand of VZSZ01003071.1, from coordinate 245,260 downwards.
TGCTACTTTTAACCAACTTCAAGTTCTAAAATTGCATTGAGTCATCAAACCAGGACAACATAGTACTGAAAATATTACTTTACTGTGGTTTATTGTTTCACCAATCTTTAGTCATTAGCTCTGGTGCTTCTTGTGTCCAAGTACTCTCTAGAGATTTAAGAATGTCAAATTCAAAGAAATGACAGACTGCATAATCCTGTGATAAGCATTTCTTCAACAGGTCCGCTTGTTGGTTAACAATTTAGTCTTTGAAAGGTTAAAATACTGATGTCAGATATCAGTGTTCTGTATTATGCCACTATATTAGCAGCACTATAGATTGATAAGACAGGTAGATCCCTGATGCAACTATTCATTGTATTTCCTTGACTGACACATGATCAATATACAAAGTACCTTCGGTTGTTCATATTTATAGCTGTGATCTCTGAGTATAGTGAACTTTTGAGTATTGGAGTTGCTGAACTGAATTCTAGGTTTTTTGTATATCAGGGAATCGGTAAGCAAGTGTCGTCCAAATTTTTGCCACTTATCATCTGACAGATACAGAGTGGGAGTGGATCAAGGGTCCTCCAGAGTAAAATGAAATGACAATCCAAAGCTTTGTGTTTCTTTCTATCCTGACCATTTCATTATTTGCCACTGTCTTTGTTTTATGGGCAAAATAGAAGTTACTTTATACTATGTTAAGTCACAGTGCTGAAAATATTCCAAATGTGAATACTTGTAAACCTGCTGGTAACAGCACTAGACTGTCTTGTTCAAACATGAAGAAGAGAGTGTCAGACTAATACTCTGAAAAACAACTTGAACATGCAGCAGTGCAGACCAGAGAGAGTGAAACATATTGTGACCTCTTCAGCTATGCATTGTTCTCCATATGAGCCCAGTTTATTAGTTTCTCATTTTGAAAAAATAGAGTTGATAGCTTTGTCTTTCTGTATCTCTCACTGTATGAAGTTCACTATAGTTGTGTTGAGAATAAAACTATTCTTAATGTCCAGAAGATTAAGAAAAATGTGAAGAAAAATAAAAGTCTAAAAATTGTTCAGATCTTAGCAAACTAGAAATTTGCATTTTCCTGTCATAAATATTTTAGTAATAACTGAGTTTGCCATGCTAGTAATATTGCTAAGCCATCAAAATGTTCAACCTTGATATACTATAATAATTTCCTACTTTAAACATTCACCTTATTTCTTCAAATATTTTGAAAAAATGTTGACAATTAAAAGTGAAAGGCAAAGTGAAGTAATTTTATGTGAAGCTTCATAAAGATGTGAAAAAGATAGAAGAGAATAAAAAAAAAATAAAAAATGGTGCTCGCACCTTCCCATGCTAAATGACAGCTTTAGTGCACAGATTATGTTTGGCTTGGTTCTTTTCCCCTCTGAGAATAAAAAGGAACCTCGAACATCAACACATGAAAGCCTCAGCTTTGAAATGACAATATTCTCTGTTAGGACAGGAAGCTTCCTTATGGACTAAATCTCAGAAAAACATACTGAATGCCGTTTGCAATACAGGGGAAACTATTACATTAAGAGTCATCTGCTTAGTGCCCTTGACCAATGGAGAAAGGAACAAGCACATGTACTGGGTCTGGCTGGGCTGAGGTTAACTTTCCTCATAGCAGCCTGTATGATGCTGTGTTTTCTATTTACGACCAAAGTAGCATTGATAACCAAACTAATGTTTTGGCTATTGCTAAACAGTGCTTGCACAATGCCAAGGTCTTTTGTCTCTCATTCTACCCCCTCCGCAGCGAGTAAGCTGGGGGTGGGCAAGAAGCTGAGAGGGGACTCAGTTTGGACAGTTGACGCAATCTGACCCAAGCAGTATTCCACCTTATATGTCACTATGCTTAGCAATAAAAGTGCAGCAAAAAAGAGAAATTCGTTCTCTACTTCCTATCATCAGGCAGGTGTCCTGGGAAGCCAGGCCTCAGCATGAATAACTGTTGCTTGGGTAGACAGATGCCATAACCATGAATGTTGCCTCCTTGATCCTCCTTTCACTAACAGTTTATTGTTGACAAGAACCTGTTGACTTCTGTTTCCACCGTTTCCTTTGGGAAAAGGAATTAATGTGATTGGGTGTTGGGTCCCTGTCTCAGCCACACTATCCTCGGAAGGTCAGGCCCCCCTTCCCCACTCCTCTGATGGTGCTTTCTCTACCTTCTTAAAGGTATTTTCCCAGTGGTGCCATCATCTTGGCCGCTGGGCTTAGCCATGTTCTGTGGTTGGGTCTGTTGGAACAGTCTGGAAACGGCTGTGTCTGGCACGGGGCAGCCTCATACTCTCCTCACAGAGACCCCTCACTGCCCACACCTGGGTACAGACACCCACACAGCACCAGGCTATTTATCACACCTGCAATAAGTGAATACATCATTTTACACAGCAAGGTAATCACAAGGCCTCCTTGTAAACCCCATTGTTCTGTAAGGCCTGGGCCTCCTTGCTGTCTCCATTACACCACAAAGCACAAAAGTGGACAATGTTTCTTGCTGTAGTTTTTGTGGAGGTTTTTGTCACTGTGAGAAATGGAGCAGAAGAACCAGAACAGCTCCAAATACAAGGCAGTACTTCCCGTGGTGGCTCAGGCACTGCCCAGCAGTCTTTCTGAACTGACTGCCGAATAAAATGGCTAGTAAACACTAAACATTATTTTGTTCAGTGTTCTGTATCTTTGGAAAACAAGAGTTTGGACATTCCTTGTAATAACTATTCATCCTAGGAAAGGCTGTCTACCTAAACTTTGGTTAATAATTTATGTCAAAAAATGCTAATAATTATACAGTCCCTAACAGTAGGAGGACATTTCTCTAGTCTTTAAAAAGAAGTTAAAATAACCAATGAGAAATCGACATTTGTGATAGGAATCTCCGTTATCAATATATTCAAGTGCACCCTCTTTGAATCAGAGAGAGTTGATTTCAAAAGATGTTATAGAAAGAAATAATCATACAAAAATTAGGAATGCTCACCTACATTTATATAAATACATACATATACAGTCAAAGCGTCTTCTAGATTACTCTGGATGAGTGGCTCTTACGTTTTTATTACAGCCGAAGTCATCAGGCGAGCGGATGCCATCTGGAATAGCAAATAAAGAGTGGGTTCATCCAAATAAACATCAATGCTACCTACACACCTGACAGCACAGTAGGGATCAACTATACTGATAATGGACATGACCCATAACCTTTCTTCTCCTGCTAATGGTAATATCACAATGCAGAAAACAAAATCATATTCTCTACAATCAGCAGTAGATTTTCTTAGCTGTTGGTGTGACAACTGTTCTAATTATTATTTTTTTTTTTTTTGCTGAAGGAAAATCTACATTCAAATGCTTTAGGATCAACTGGCATGTTTCTGTAGTATTTCATTTTCATTTTCTCTTTTTTTTTTCCTCCCTTGGATGATGAAACATGCAATAATCATAATATCTTTTGTTTACGTAGCAATTTTCATTCTAGTGGATATTGATATAGATATAGATTGTCAGTGAAAGACTTGGGGTCAATCAGGCTGAATAGATAAATTCATCCTCTGTGATGCAAGGGAGCAGCAAAATTACAAATGTAAGAAGTGTAAGATGAAAAGTCAGTTTCAGAAACCGACTGCCATTTTTTACTTTCAGATGCCATGAGCTTCTGTGACAACCTTGTAAAATGAAATAAGTTTTTTTTTTCTCTTGTGTTTTTCAGCCTCATCTCAAAATCCCCACAATTCTCATATCAGGTCCTTATTGACCATATACTAGCAACATTAAAGGATGAAGGGCTGAGTCAGCTGTATGTTCGTCATTTAAGTTTTTTAACATTTATTGTTTGAAACCCAGTCTTGTTAATTTTTCTCCAGTGATTATAAATTTTAGCACACCCTTAGCTCTAAAGTATAAAGGTCATAAATCTCGACCTATGAGTACTAGAAATACACCAGGATAGCAAAAAAAAATAATCTTTGCATTGGATACTTCCAATGGAAGCACAGGATTGAAGTCGGCATTGTCCCTTCCAGCCTAGACAATTCTATGATTCTATGTTATCTGCCATAAAGCGTGACTCGTTCTCTCTTCTTTTCCAAGGCATATTAAAATAAAGAACTACTAAAAATTTTTTTTTTAAAAAAGAACAGATAAAGGCAAGATATGAACGAACAATTCTACTACAAAATATCTTTTTTTTTTTCTTCTCTTCATGTTATGCACAAAAATCAGCAATGGCAATTATAAAGGATAGTTGATCAATGACAGCTTCCTAAAAGGTGTGTTCTCATATCCCTCTGGCGCTAAAATGGTAATTGGTTGTACATAATGGAGAAGATCAGCTTTTTTCTTCTATTACTTGGTGTAAATCTGAAGTAAGTATATTGACTTCAGCAACATTATTCTGGATTTACAATTACTTGAATGAAACAATTTGTTCTTGACTTTTTAAAGAATACTTGAGATTTCTTCTAAATATGTCCTGAAGTTTACTTTCGTAATTTCTTCTTGCTCTGTATATTTTTTTACTGTTATTAAAGCTTATAAAACTCCTTTAAGTTTCTATGATTTCTTTCTCTCTTACGCAGTTCTCGGTCACACAGGGACTTAAATCTCCTGGTTTGGCCACATTGTTTTCACTGCTTTTTTAACTTTATACATTTATTTATGCTTACTTGGCTTTTTTCTCCTTCTTTCACCCCCCCACCCCCCCCAGTGTGACCTACCAAGAATAGATTTTCCCTTTTCCACTCTTGATTTTTCATGAATTATTGAATTTTTGGCCATTTTTATTCAACTTGTTTCACATCTCCTCCAAGTCAGCTTTTCTTACAGTGCAATATCTTTGTGTTTGCTGACCTCTCTACAGAACCCCATCAGCGTTTCAAACTTAATGATATTATAATAATGATATCCTATGTGCTTTCCAACTTTAACCTTGTTTATCTTACAGCAGTAGCCTCATTTTCAATTATTTGGCCTCTTTGACCTCATTTGCTGCTTGTTCAACTTACTATGTAAGAAAGAAATGTTTTCAAAACTCTTTTTGTAGCTTTCTTATTTCTATTTCACTAGCTGTGATTTTCTTTCAGTAAAGAAAACCACAAATTAGTATTTTACTGCTATTTTAGAATGTTATCTGTTGCATAGAAAACTGTATGTATAATGTCCTTATATGTTTTAGACCTGTCTATAACAAGAAATCATGTTTACCTTTTCAGTTATTTAAATTAGTCATTATTTTGTCATATCAGTCAAAAATACTTCAAGCAATTCAAAGAGTCTCTCCTACTATATTTCTGGCTCCACATATGCTGTTATATGCTAGTCTGGTAATGAAAGTTAATTTAACAGGTTACTTGAGAGTTGTCCCTTCAAGAATAGAGGCAGACAACAAGTATCACTATCAACACTTCATTACCCATACCAGCAACTTATAGTAGTTGCCATTTTGGGAACCTTGAAAAAAAGGACTGCATAGGATCTAAAAGAGATAGTTAGTCTACCTGCATTTCCTAATACAGTCTATGTTATTTTTAGCAGACCTTATCTCATATGTTTTTTTTGTTAATCCCTTATTCTGCAGATTCTATCATTTCCCTCACCTGTCTGATCCAGTAATGTATTATTCTCATGACTGCAAGTTTTCCTTCTTGTATATTGTTATTCAACTTAAATCCAATACTTCTTGTCTGATACACCTCTCCACGTTGAAAATAGTTTATTCTCCTTCTCTTAAAGTAGCCTCTTATGTTTGTAAATACTATCTATTATAATTTTCTCCACTTCTATAGAGCAAACAGTTCTGACCATTTCAATCTTTACCTGTAGGTCATGTTCTCTGGACCTCTCGTAATGCTCATTTCTGTCTTTTGGCCTTACGTCTTCAATTTAATACCAAACAAAGGTCATAGAAACATCAAACAGAGTAGAAGAATTTTTTCATGTCTGAAGACAGGCAGAAAGAAAAACATGGTATCTAAAATTTAGTCATCCGAATCCAAGCCAATTTCCTTATGCACCCTTTGTAGAAAATAAACAGAAGCAAATATCCAGAGATTGATTCATATCACCTGTCTTGGACTTGCTCTAGATGCCTACAATGACTAAAGGAGTCTAGGATTAATTTTGCAGAAGTAGATGCTGTCATTGTAGACATTTAAGAATAGGTGAATTGAATCTGACTGTTGGAGTTTAGACGATGTTGTAACATGATAGCCTATTTGCTATTTCTGTAACATAGCACCATTCACCTATATTCAGAAACAGAACATTAAGATCCTGTTCTAAAATGTTGGTAGCTAGCAATACCACATCACTAACCTGCAGAGGTACAATTTATTATTCCTTTCCAAGTATTTTCCACACTTGACTTTTTAATATTAACACACTATTCTTAATTAAATTCTTCAAAATAAGGTTATTCACAATATTAAATCTCCCCTCCCATCTTACTGGTATTGACAAATACGACTACTGCACTTAAAAATCATTAGTGAAAATATTAAATTCTGTTTGAGTCAGACAGACATTTAAGGAACCCAGTGAAGAAGTGCAGTGGAGCACTGGTAGCTATTCTCTGGATTTTGTTTTATACTCAGGTTTGTACCACCAGCTTGTAATTCTATGCAGTACCCATTTCTTTTCCTTGATTTCAAAAATATCACAAGGTATAAAGTCAACACAATTAATTATATGTTTTTCTCATTTCCTTGTTTTCATTTGGATGCTTACTAGTACTTTAAACATTTGTTCCAATAATTTTCCAGGAAATTAGGGTATATTTACCATTTTGTCATTATCTGTCTTCTCTTTTGTTCGCCTTTGTAGATAATGACAGTTTGTTTTTTTTCTGCTGTCTTGAAAAATATTTTCTTTAATTTTCCAAAGATAATCATGCACTGTTCTGAAATTATCTGATCTAGGTATTTGAATCCCTTCGGATGTTCATCACTTGATCTGAAAATGTCTTAATTCTTTTCTGAAAATAGCTAAAATAATTTCATTGTAGGCAAGAAACAGTCATGAAGTTGGGACATTTAAGAGAAATGTTTACAGTCCACCTCCTTGTACAATTCTGGCACAAAATATCCTGTCAAAGATAAGGCTTTCTCTGTCACTAATTTTGTGGACTAATTTAAGGTTCCTAAATCCAATTGGCAGGCTTATGTACAGAGTACTTAAGAACAGAGTATTTCGTACAGAGTACTTAAGGAAAGAAAGAAACCATGATGCTTGGAAGATGTGTCTGTACAGAGAGAGGGACAGAGATCATTAATGTAACTTGTTCAGCTGTCAGAAGAGCATTCTGTAGTGTCCCTACTAACATATATGATGATAAAGCATTTTTAAATTGAAGAAATTAACCTGTCCAACTGAGGAAAAATAGGGTAATTTCATGTTCCTGCCTGTGTTTCAAGAGCCAAAAGGTGTCTTGCTTTTTCTATGTCTTCTCTTCAGCTTCATCATATTATTTTAATGTGTATTTTTACTTTTCTTTTCAGAAAATCATCTAATGAGTTTCTTGATTTGAATGATTCTACCTGATTTCTCAATTTAACAAGACAGACTTATAAGATACTGAGCACATCCTGTAAAGTATCTTACATGCTATGAAGTATCTTACACTCCCATTTATGTCTATGAGAACCCACTGTGATATTAACACTGGAATGTGTCCAATTATTTTATTAAGAAAAGTCCTTGCAACCAAATATGTGAGGTCTTTATTATAATGCTAGTTTTTGCAAAATATTTCATACACTAAGAAATGTTTTTTATCACAGCCTGATTCAGTTAAAAACTGTCTTTAATTGAAGTCTGATTCAGAGATTTTAAGGAGAAAAATATTGGATGCAGTAGTAAATTACTTTTCTTTTCAAATAGATTCAGAGTAGTAAACTTTTGTTGAATCATTCCATCAACCATACATATTGCGAAGACCAGGAATTTTTTGTTGTTCCATTTAGACTAACTACAGGTCTGATTTTCCTTATAAATTAAAAAAAATATTTAGTTAGTTTCTGATACATGTCTATATTAATAGACAGGTATGTAAGAAACACAGTATTCATTTTTAATATTTCTCAATTATTTTAAAAAAAAAGTAAGGAAAAAAAAAGCTGATAATAAAACAACAAAAATAGAAAGATTGAGCATTAAGCACTTAAATGAAAGAGTTCCCTGCCAGGTCATATTGCCAGTAGGCATATTGTGAAAAGGTTTATGCATTTTAGGAGTAAAAGTAATTTTAACGAGCAGAACAGGAGAATGCAGTGACTGCTGGTAGGGTTGTACAATACAGTGCAAAATCAGACTTTAAAAGCATTGGACAATTGTCTTCAACTAGCAGACCTAAAGAGAATGACAGCCACAACAGGCATACAATCCAGGATTTCAAGCAACAGCTTTCAAAATGCATTTTATGTTCTTCAGGTTGATATATTCCTCTGTGACATATTATGTCAAGCTGTGTGAGCTGAACAGTTTAATAGATGGGCTTTCTTAAAATCACAGCCAAGGAAACTATTATTAGAAAAGAAAGGACTTATAAATTATACCACCTGCACACACAGAAAAAGTTTTGACAAAAGTTTGTGAGGATAGTTAGTGCCATACGCTATCCCGTTCCACATACATATATGGACATTTAATATTCTACAGTAGTAAAACTGTTTGGTTTATTAGTAAGGTTACCAAACACTTTGGTTTGGTTTTAAGCAAATGACAATTTACATAGGTCAGTGCAAAAGTTTCATGTGAGAAATGTAAGAACTGCTTTCCAAGAACAAAGCTGATGTTTTCCATTTCAAAACCTTGCTTCAGGTAAACTGCATCAAACTGCTCACACTCCTTTTGATTAATAAGTTACCAATAGTAGAGAATCCAGTGACAAGTTAGGGTGCAGAGCATGACAGCATCCAAATATGCATTTTGGTCTATAAAGCACAAAACATGAGCACAGGTAGAGCGATTGCAAATTATGGGTTAACTTGTACTAGAATGGAGCATGAAATATCTTCTGTCAGCGGTAGGTTATAGAAAATGTTTAAGAGTTAAATAATTAGAAGAGCTATGCATAAGCATAAGATAAAAGGCAAATTTTATGCTTAGGATTTTTATATTTATAGAATGTAAAAATGTTACTAACCTTATTGTAAAGAAAAAAGAAAAAAAAAACAACCCCAAACCAAACATATATATGGTTCCCATTCTCTCTCATGGTGAAAAAGAAAAAAAGTTTAGGAAGATAATGTCTTGATTTTCTTGATTTCACCAGCCCTAGCGGAAAAAAAACCCCAACAACTGAAGAGCTGCTCTAATTTACACTACAGGAGTCAATACTTTATATGAGTAAACATGTATATGTTTGCATAAGAATTTTAACTATGTATTTTCCTCTTTTCAGGTAAATGCCTTCGAACAGCTAAGATAATTTCTACCGTAGGTGTGAATGAAGGACAATATATTTTCAGAGTACTCACTTTAAGTAAGTTGGAACCAACTGTTATAAGAGACTTGTTTTATTTGATATTGATCAGCACAAACTGAACAGTGAATGAAGCAGACCTCTGTCAGGTTTGTTGATGTTAAGGGATGGCTGAATAATGGCACTTCCTATGAGCTTCAAACAGGTTAGATTTCTATAAGCAATAAAATATGAGCATTTCTGAATGGTACTAACTTTACAGAGAGTGGCAAACATAAAATTCCAGAATTAAGACACTTTCACTAGTTTATAACTTTGGTTAACATTGGCTTTAAACAATTTAATATTAAAAAGTTAGTCTACATGTACTCATTCCAAGCAGTAGCCTTTGAAAGAAAGACCAGTATATGTTGGAAATATATAATTCTGTTAACTTTCAGGTATTTACATTTATATGAATTTCCCTTTGGGAAATTCCATACAGGTATCCTAACCCTATTCCTATTAAGAAAACTGTAACTGTATAAGGAAAGATGTTACACGTCAGACTCCATGCACACATGTGTATGAAGGAACATGTGTATGTGTGCTACTGCCCTGCATACAGTTTATTTCTGTATAATTCTATTTGTACTTATACATATAATTAGATATGTGTACATGTATACATATCTGCAAAATGCATGCCTATCTGCAAAAGGTATGTACATAATTTATGCATATCTATAAAAACATATATAGGTGGACTTTTCATTTCTATTATACCACTTGTACTTAACAGACAGAAATAGAAAGGAAAAATTCACTCCCCATTTTTGCCTGGGTTTTGTGGAATACTCTGGAAATATGTATTATAAAATATTGCTTTACCATGTAAGCTAAAGGAGAAAAGAAAGAAGAGGATAGCATACATTAAAAGTTAATAACATTCCAAATTCAGTTTTTAAAAAAGATGAAATGACTGGAATTCTACCAGAAGGCTAGAAAAATATCTGACACTTCTGTAACTTAAACTTAGACAAGATTTACTAATTAAATATTTGGGAAATATTTGTTGTAAAATTCAGGCTGAATATTTCATTTTTGTTTCCATAGAAAGTAATACCTATAATAAAGTTCTCAGAAGAACAGATTAGGGATCATGAAAATGTCAACTAATCTGCCACATCAACTCAGATGACACTATTCCTTCATCACCTCTTATAAGCTTAATTAAAACAACAGCAATAAAAACCCCAAGGGTTTTGTACAGAATGTACAAATGTATTCATTTACACAACTGAGCTCAGACTGCATGTTTTTAATCACAAGATCATAATAAGACTTGGTGTACAGTACTTGCACACCTAATTCTGTTAGATCTGTTATAAACTGACGATTATTATTTGTACAGGGAAACCATTGCTAAATGTAATTAGTCATCAGAAACAATACTGAATCAATTAATCAAATAACATCTCAATTTAATTTCATGGCTCTATGGAAATTAGGAAAATAATTCTAACCCATTTAATTATAAGTGACCTTTATATATTTACATAATATTAATATCATTTTATCATTGGTTTCAGAAATGGAGAGAAGTGGCACATTCTGTATTTCGGTATGTATGCAGAGTGTACATTGGAGAAACTCTATTTAAAGAGGTACAAAACAGCTGGACCAGTGCAGTACTAAATGATTAGACAGCTTCAATACTGGTTTCTAAATATGAACAAATTGTGTCTCACTAAATGGTAGTAATTTTGCAGGGTCCATGCACGTACTTTGTGGAGATGCACACATTACGAGCTTGTAGGAACAATTATATAAGGAAGAACCTATATAACCCTAATGCAGCTCTATCTCATAGAGCTATATGGCAAAAAAAAAATTATTACACCATTAAGCTGCATATTAATAGTGTTTATATACAAGGATGTTGAATGAATGCCTTGGATACCTTTAAGGGCTTGACATTAAAACCTTCAGAATCCCCTTCTAACAAAGGTTTCACATTTAAAACCACAACCAGAACTATGGACTTCCCATCCTAACTTTCATGGATCATCAAGATGGTCAGATGCATTGCATAAGTCTGTACTACATGAGCTAATAGAAGAAGTCATAGGCATAAAAGTAGCCTTTGAGCTCAACTCAAGGGATGCTGGAGAGGGAAGATTAACTGTGAAAATCTTGCCAGCTTTTCACAACTTTCTCCTGAGAGCTGAAGAATAGAATTTAGTGGTCCTTTCTTACCACAGACTGGCAGGTTTTACTGCTGGTAACAAACTTGCGTGTTTCCCGTTCCTCCTTGCCCTTATCTCCAGTTTTGATTTTTTTCCTCTTCTGAACTACAACTGTCCCAGATCTATCTCCAAATCAGAGGTTCCTTCAACCTTTTGTTTCCTGTTTCCAAGCCTCTTAATTCTGCCTCAGCCTACCTTTTTCATGCAGCTATAATTTTTGTCTCCTGGATTCTAACTCATATAACTCCTTTTTACTTCTTCTAACCTTTTCCACACTATTTTTTTCAGGTCCTATGTCTTTCTGCCAGCCAGCTGAGCCTACTATTGTTTCTAACTCAAGGTCTAGCATTTTCTGGTAAGTTGATATTGGCTGGTAGGTAAGACCCCATGTGGTTCTTCCCTCACTCCTCCCTCCAGTGGGATGGGAGAAAGAGTAGGAAGGGCAAGAAAAAAACATCATGGGTTGAGACAAAGAGCATTTAATGAGTGAAGGAAAAAAAAAAAAGAAAAAAAAAGAAACTGTTGCAAAAGCAATAACCATGAGCAGACTGATGCCCAGCCAATCTCTGAACAATGGCTACTTCAAAAAAATTCCCACACAGTTTTATTGCTGAACATGGTGTTACATGGTATGGAATATCTCTCTAGTCATTTTGGGTCAGCTGTCTCACCTGCATCCCCTCTCAACCTCTTGCCCACCAACAGCATACTCACTGGGGCAGGGGAGTGAGAAGTAGAAAAAACCTTGATGCTATGTAAGCACTCTTCAGCAGTAGCCAAAACATTAGTGTTACCAATGCTGTTTTGGTTACAAACCTAAAACATAGAACCAAATTGTCTCCATCCCAGCCAATTTGCTGCTTTCTGAATTAGAGAGGGCAGCTTTCTCAATACTATGGACATGAACACACTGAGAGCACAGGGGACTGACTCCCTGTCCCCTTCTCTCTACTCCAGCTCAGTTGCAATGTTTCAGTGTTGGAGAAAAGTCTTACTGCTACTCCAGACTTGTTTTTGACATGCTCAATGCAGATATGTTAAAGAATTTAGATGAAAAATAAGCACAAAACCATGTGAACATGTGCCTGACATTGTAAGTGTTGTGGGAAATAATGGAGAAGAGAGGAGAACGATGAAAAGAAAGAGGTTTGTGCTAAAACACAGCCCTGTTTGTATTATAATCAAAATTTTGTTATGGGCAAAAAGGGGAGCATACCTTATATGTGAAACCAGGATTTCATTGTCATTTCAATTGAAATTCTTGACACTTTAACCAAAATAAAATTAATAGTTATCATTCTTTCATTTACAATGATACTAACTCTCTCAGCATATAAATATATCAATATATAATAAAAATAATATGGCTATATATTCATATATCTTTTTTTATAAAAAATATAGGTTACAAATGCATCAACAGGCTTTAATTCCCCTGACTGGCCCTATCTGGGACCTTCACTGACACCCTCTGCCCACATCCCATGAATGCCATTTAAGTTCATTCCTGCTGTAGGTGTGTTGTCATCTGCTCATCTGGACATTATCATTGGCGCTTCCTGGAGGGATCCTGCACTTGACTTGTTACCTTGCTTTGTTCAGTTGTCACCAGATAGTTGAGAGAACCTGCTATGATCGCTGCCTCTGTGTGGTTGGTGCAGTCACTGTGCTGTGATTACCTTGGCTTCTGGCTTCTCTTCCCTTGTGGAGCAGCCTTATGGTATAGTTGGACAAATGGGGCACAGGAAAACATGTGCAAGGAACAAAATTGTATAAAGCTAAGAAAACTGAAATAACTTTGGTGATAGACACCTACTCATTAGATAATTGCTGTTCTAGCTAAACAAGTTAGAAGAAATGTCCATGCAGTCTCAAAAATGTTATAAGTTAGAATAAAATCTGTTGGCTGTCAACAGCAACGGCAATACTGTATTTAAAGCTGTCCTGGGGCAGAAAAGAACCTGGGATACTGGTTGACAGCCAGTTGAATATGAGCCAACAGTGTGCCCAGGTGGCCAAGGCGGCCAACAGCATTCTGACCTGTATCAGAAATAGTGTGGCCAGCAGAACTAGGGACGTGATTTTCCGCCTGTGCTTAGCACGGGTGAGGTCCTACCTTGAACACTGTGTTCAGTTTGGGCCCCTCATTACAAGAAAGACATTGAGATTCTGAAGCGAGTCCAGAGAAGGGCAACAAAGATGGTGAGGGGTCTGGAGAACAAGTCTTATGAGGAACAGCTGAGGGAACTGGGGTTGTTTAGCCTGAAGTAAAGGAGGCTGAGGGGAAACCTCATTGCTCTCTACAACTACTTGAATGGAGGTTGTAGAGAAGTGGGGATTGGTCTCTTCTCCCAAGTAATGAGTGACAGGACAAGATGAAATAGCCTCAAGGGGAGGTTTAGTATGGGTATAAGGAAAAATTTCTTCCCTGAAAGGTTTGTCAAGCATTGGAACAGACTGCCCAGGGAAGTGGTTGAATCACCATCCGTGGAGGTATTTAAAAGACGGGTAGATGTGGTGCTTAGGGTAGTTTAGTGGTTTAGTGGTGATTTCAGCAGTATTAAGTTAATGGTTGGACTTGATCTTAATGGTTCCTTCCAACCTAGAGGATTCTATGATACACATATTAACCACATTGGATTTGCCCCACTTCAAAACCTACTATGTGTGTTTAGAGCTGTAGCTACTTTAAATTTCTTCTCTGTAGTGTAAGTTGCAGATATTTTTCAGCAGCTTTCTCTGTCCTTAGCCGTACACTCAGTGAAATTACTTTAAGCCTGAGGGGTGCTGTTCAACCAGAAAGATCAATACTTTGCATGAGTATGTATTGATAGAGGATTTAAGAGGAATGGTTCTTTTTCTAAAACTGCAGAATCAGGGAACTGACATTATTGTGAAACCTGATTGAATTATTCTCAGCTATAGTAGTAACATATAGGCCTTTTCTGTCAATGGCTCATTTGAAAACAGACAATGATTTTGAAAAATATATTCTAAATTACTCAGATGTATTATGCATTGTAGTCTCAGCCTATAGACTGACTGCAAATTATTCAGTATTGTCTGAAGTTTTAAGTATTCTGAATTTGTTCATGTAAAGCCTCATTGGCCCTGATTCTTAGGTCTAGTAATATGAGACACTCATTTGAAATAAAGCAGAAATTGGTTTTATGATGACTTAGCAGTTCTATAGCATTCAAAAGATGATTCATTCCTTTCCATTTTACAGAATTGTTAGCTGTGCTTTTTCATCTGTCTACATGTTTTTCTGTGTAATAACTGCCACAATTTCTTCATAAAACATAAAAATTAATTGAATACACTGAACTTATCCTGGAACACGCCTTTTAAGAACTTGTAGAGGTGATGGGATTCCATCTGCACCCTAAGAGATGCAGAAGGGAGAAAATTCCTGTAAATCAGCTATTTTATTCTCTTTCCCGAAGTTCTGCACCATCCAGGCTACTATTGAACTCTTTAACTTCTTATCAAATAGCTAGCTTTGACTGCTTTGATGAGAAAGGCTGTTCAGACACTATAGGACAGAGTGGTTCAGTTTCTGTTTTGCATGTCAACCAACCAAGATCTTTAAGTGCCAGGGATGACATCCTGGATGCTCTTTTTTACTATCTACTCAGGAAAACCAAATGTGGAGCACTCATATAACAAACACAAAAATTATCAACTATCCTTCCCTCTCTCTAAATGTGATTATTTTTCTTTTGAGATACACCATACAAGTGTCTCTCTGAAGGCTCAGCTTCCTACTTTTTAGTCTTAGAATGCCAACTACAAATATATATATAGGAGTGCAGAAAAACAAATGAAAAGTCTCCATGTCTTGGTAAAAGTAAATGAGCTTTTGATCTGTAGATCTTCTTTTAATATCATTTAAAGTACAAGATGAAGCCCAGTGATATTGTCCATCCCTTTTTAATTAGCAAGCAAGACAGTAAGGATAAGAACTTGTGAAAGTGCTTTACACTAGTTACCACATTCTTCAATAGCTTTCTGTCAAATCACAAATTCTGTTCTTTTGTGTTTTGTTTTGATATTTTTCTATTCTAAAAACTGCATTAAGCAGTGTTATTATTGCCCTATATTTTTTCACAACCCTTCTTTTTTTTATTAAAAAGGAAGAAAAATAAATGTAAATAAGTTAAAATTTTAACAAGAAGCTTATTTTTTTCCAAAAGTAAAAAAAGCAAAACCAAAAATAAAGAAACCTCATCTAATAAGAATATTGAAGAATCTGCAGTCCATTAATTTCAGTGGTAATTGGATTATACAGAAAGCAAAACATTCC
The DNA here is from genome assembly GCA_013398815.1 of Ibidorhyncha struthersii. Classification (NCBI taxonomy): domain Eukaryota; kingdom Metazoa; phylum Chordata; class Aves; order Charadriiformes; family Charadriidae; genus Ibidorhyncha; species Ibidorhyncha struthersii. Next base: position 229,299 of record VZSZ01003071.1, on the reverse strand, counting down.
TATCCATTGTTTTGCATCATAATTTATGTTGAAGTAGAAACCTGAATTTAGAAAAGCACTTCTTGAGATTAAAAATTGCATAGGAAATATACAATAAATAGTTATGATTGTTACTCAGAGACTTCACTGGATGTGTTTAAAATTGAAGAACCCAGACATTTCTAAGTCAATTCTGTAATGAAAGTGAGTTGAAGAAAGAAACCAGCCCACGATGTCCATGAGGAAGAAAACTGGGGTCACTGTCCAGAAAACCATGATGTATTTTTGGTCAGGTTACTAACAGAAAATGTGGCAGACATCTTTTGGCAGGGTTAGAAGCAACTTGTGAGGGTCTAGGGTGTAGACATCATCACATTCTACTACACAAGTTTAGTGAGATATTAATAACTATTATGTATGTATGAGAATCCTGGCTCTTCAGTTAGTACAGGAAAGTATGATATCATGCATGATCAAAGTTTTACTTATTTTTATTTCAAGGCATGCAAGCAACAGTGGTAGCTGTAGCACAAACCAAAAAGTCTAACCACACCAGAAAACCTTAAAATTATGATGAAGAGAACATTTTGTTTGTGAAAGGGATTTCATAGAATCATAGAATCATCCAGGTTTGAAAAGACCCCTAAAAGCATAGACTCAAACAATTAACCTAACACTACCAAGTCCACCATTAAACTGTTTCCCTAAGCGTCACATCTACATGTCTTTTAAATACCTCCAGGGATGGTGATTCAACCACTTCCCTGGGCAGCCTGTTCCAATGCTTGACAAACCTTTCAGGGAAGAAATTTTTCCTTATATCCATCCTAAACCTCCCCTGGAGATACTTGAGGCCCTTCCCTCTCCTCCTATCACACGCTACTTTGGAGAAGAGATTGACAACTTCCTTTCAGGTAGTTCTAAAGAGCTATAAGGTCTCCCCTGAGCCTCCTTTTCTCCAGACTAAACAACCCCAGTTCCCTCAGCTGCTCCGCACAGGACTTGTTCTCCAGACCCCTCACCGCTTCATTGCCTTCCTCTGGACTCAATCCAGAATCTCAATGTTTTTCTTGCAGTGAGGGGCCCAAAACTGAACACAGTATTTGAGTGCTGGCCTCACCAGTGCTGAGTACAGGAGGAGAATCACTTCCCTAGTTCTGCTGGCCACACTATTTCTGATACAGGCCAGGATGCTGTTGGCCTTCTTGGCCACCTGGGCACACTGCTGGCTCATATTCATCTGGCTGTCAACCAACACTCCCAGGTCTTTTTCCACCAGGCAGCTTTCCAGCCACTCTTCCCCAAGCCTGTAGCATTGCATGGGCTTGTTATGACCATAACAAGGTGCAGGATCCGGCACTTAGCCTTGTTGGATCTCATACAGCAATAATAATATTCAATAATAATAATTTTCTGATTTTTTTTTTTTTGCTTTAAATAAAAATCTAAATGCAAATACATTATTGAAAAATTTAGTCTTACTGGGGTAAAGTCTGCCTTGTCTTTATAGTTTTTGCTAATTAAAAAAATTGCAGGTTTATTTGTAACAGCACATTATATATGTATTAAAAAAGATAAGTCCTCTGTTTCATTTGAGTTGACTCTAATTTTATATATGATTAGGTTGTTCCACAAAGAAGAGGGTAAGATACTGTAGTGAGAACGTAATTTCATAACCCAATCATTAAAAAACTGAGATGCCATCTGTCTTCTGTGGATGATCATTACTTCAAGTAACTGATGTTAGTCACCCAGATCTCCTGCACATTCTGTTATATCTTGTCTGGCAAATGTTATTGCAGAACTTGTAAATGGGGTGGCAAATGGAGAAGCATTTTGGCAGCTGGACAGGGTCTGGCTCACTTGACTTTGTCTCCTAGTTTCTATATACCTTTCAGGTTGCCTCATAATCCTGTCCCCCTGCATCACCATCTTGCCCTTTCCATGGACGGACACAGGTGCCTTTGAAAATATTCCTCTGGAGTCTACATAAATATTTCAGCTTAGTGGAGAGCATATTCCTCCAGAATCTCCCAAAGGCACTTCTTTCCATTGACTTTGTATGAAAACTGAGTACTCTGAGAGAACCAAGTAAGCGAGCTCACAGAAATATAAAACATAAACACATTGGCAGGTTGTTACCAGGTGATAAAATTAGATGCAATCCAAATTAACAGTTGGTATGTAAACTGATTTATTTTAGGAATGGGTCTAGGAGAAATGATTTAAAGATATAATTGTCGCTATTCTTTTCTTGCTCTCCAGACCTTGCTTTAATTGGAAAGTCAGACTATATAATTTCCTAGACTGGCAGTAATCGTGCAAGGCACAGGTAAATTTAAATGCTGAAAGGAAGTTGAAGGAAAAGATATGTAAAAATTTTAAAATTCTAACAGCCTTAAAGCAGGTGATTTCAATGCCTTACTCTTCATTATGATTGCAAAATAATAACATCTGTTTTAGCATTTTATGGATGAGCAAAGGAAAATAACATACATTAAGAAACCCCGTTAACACATATGTCTGTCTTGCCAAAAATACTTATTGACTGCAAAATCTGCTGTGTAAAAGATCAAAACAAAAAGAGAACTCAGTAAGTAAACATCAAATAAAGGATTAGCCTTGTTTGTAAAGAGTTTGTTCTAGTAGGAATTATAAACAGGGACCTTGACATTAAAGTGACTGGGTAGATTCCTAGGAAGTTAAAAGTAGATCAGCTAGTACTAGTACCTTAGCAGCTTTAATTAAAGGATTTAGCTGGGCTGGTATTTAAGACTAACTATAAACAGAAACAAGTCACAATATTCTCAGCTGGCCACACTTAAGCAGTAATCAGGCTTCAAAACTTTTATTTAATAACAGATGTTTTCTAACTGGCACAGTCATCTGTTGTTCTCCACTTTCCTTTTGAGCACAAGTTGACTTGGAGCTGAGATTTACAAACAATAGTAAACATTGCAATTATTTTAATTTCAAGAAGCGTTTAACTTTTAGGTGTTTACTCAAGATGAAACCTTCTCTGAAATAGGACAATTTTGCAACACATGACCACTTTCTCTTAAATTCTTAACTTTTACAAAAACCCTTCGCCACAGACTGCCTCCCATTCTCATGCTCATCAGTACAACAGTGATGCTGTATCTTGTTTTTTTCTGCAGTAGTTGATAAAAAATAGTAGAATTTAACTTCAAATTTCCTGATGATTCAAGAAGAAAGGGTCATGCACCTTTTTGGAAACCAGCAGTGACATCTAATTTCATAAAACATTTACTCACTTCTGCTTAATGAAATTAGAACCCTAAAGAAGCTGGGCCAAAGAATTTACTTTCTTAATGTTTACATTGAAAAGCTTTAGACAATTTTTTATAAGTTCACAAATTTATTTTTTTGCAATGAATCTTACAAATACCAACATTGAATCTGAACTTTTTGAAAAAGCTTCAAATTATATTAATTGTTTTTTCAGAACAAATTATTATTTTTCAGGAAAAAAGGTAAAATATCAAGATAAAAGCATTTTACTTTTCTAAATTTCCTTTTTCCCCCTTCTTTCCCATCAAGCTATTTGTTGAATTAGACTTAATTTATAAAAAGATTAATTACAAGGAATGGTCCATGCTTTTCTTGAAAACAGAGTCCTTAAGGTAACAGCTGGGTATCCTACATTCTTGCTGCCCCCGTGCATGTTTTCACTGTCTTTTATTTTCCAGATGTAAATTTTAATATTTCTCTGGCCCTACAGAGAAGTTCCCTACATAGGATGAAGGTAATGACAGAGAGAAGACTCAGAATAGGGTATGTCTGAAAAGACCGATGAGCTTACTAATACAGAGTTGATTCTATCTAATAACTTAATAATTCTGTTCTGTAATATTTTGAGGTGATAACCCAAATTTGCTCTTCATGGAAGAATTTTAGAACATAGATCTGTCACCTAAAACCTTACTGTCATTGTACCAGATTATAAGTCATGAGGGACAGAACCAACCAACCAAACCAAGAAACAAGCTAAAACAAAACAACAGCAGAAACCAAAGCAAACAGATGGGCAGATAGGCTGCACCCTTCAGACTGGTCAGTGTGAAAAATTATATGCCTAAACACCTCTGATAGGCCATTCTTTACAATACTTATATTAAGTTTCCATTAGTATCATCATGATCAATTAATGTTTTCAGGGAACAGAGACAGTGCTGTGCTCTGATTTGTAAAAACAAAAAGAATTTTCTTGCTAAAAGGACTTAAAAGTGTGTCCTTAATAATTGGATTTAAATGAAATAACTTTTTTAAAATCCATTTACAATATGTCTCCTGCTTTGCTCTTTCTTTTTCTTTTTTTCTTTTTTCTCTTGTGGGATATATGTTATTGTAATTTATAAGCCACTTTTACTTACTTTCGGTTTTCCTTATTTCAAATTCCACATATGAGTTGGTTTGGTTTTTATACTTTAGATCTAACACTTTGGTGTTTAACATTTTAAAGCAAGACAGATCTCTCTGTTACTCTGTCCTACATTTAACTGCAAGTCTAATTTCCAATTGAAATGAACTGTTTCAGTTTAATATACTACAACATACAGAATTTTTTACCCCTACAGCCAATTTAGTGCTTACATATGAGTATTTTTGAGATATAGTGAAAGTGCAGTCTTGCAGTGGGTTATCTTTCATGCAGAAAACCAGGAATAGACCCAACTGTGGTACCTCTAAGGGCTGGGGTTGTATTGTCTTAAATAGCCTGAAAATTAAACACATTAGAATAATACTATGAATGTAATAACTGTGGTAAGCATTTCTGGATCCATTTATTTGGAAATGCAATGTGTATTCTTAGAAAATGTTGGTTTTAGGCAGAAACAGTATGAAAATTTATGTGCAGTGACTTTTTTGCAGGTCAGGACATGTTAGCTAAAGAATGACTGGCTTTCAGATTTGGGTGAGGTTCAACTGATTTTCAAGTTAGTGTTTTCATCTTGGCTTTATGCTGTTCAGAGCAAGTAACTTTAATAAATTGCTAGGTAACTTTTTTTAATTGCAATATTGAAGTGGAATGCCTACTAGACTGAACTGTTTGTGTTTCCCACCTCTGATGCTTCATCAGAAAGACTTATCATGAAAGTCATTGACCCATGACAAAACCGTAATATTTCTAATTATGTACAGAAGAACTTCATGTGGAAAATGTGATTCTCAAACTGAAGTGTCTAAGGAGTGAGGGGGCTCTGCAGATAAGATACAACAGAGCAAAACAGAGGGTTTTGAAGGTTGCAATTCTGGAAAAAGATACCTAAAACTCACTTTAATCACAGTTAGGTTTAACAGCATTAGCCTTCTTGGGCCTTGTTCAAGACTAATTTGAGTACTAGAAAAGTTAGAGTTTTAAGACTCTTCAGGACAGACCACATAACAAAGTAGCAAGCCCAAAAGTAGTAAACTTGTAGCTGTTGGAAATAAAACCCAGTGTGTATGAACTGTTATACTATGGATCACTTTAAATCTTGTAGGTAACCTACAAACCGCAGTATGAAAACTTAGATTTGAATTCTAAGGATCCCGTAAGGAATTCTGTCAATTTAATTTCAGCTTTTGGTGCCTTTGTCTTGTTAACTGCTTGTTAATTGCTTTAAAGAATTCTATAACTGGATTCTAATATCTGAGATTTAGACCATCTCTAGTCATAACACATCCAAATGCTGTATTAGAATTAAAAAAAAAAGAGGAATTTTGCAAGAAATTGATGGTTTTAAAGTGAAACTATATTTATTCTATCTCATGTAATGAGAAGAGAAAATCACTACGTTATGCAAATTGTTCACTAAAAAAAAACTTTTTGATATAATCACATTTTTCTTTAGGTTGAATTTATCAGATATTCAGGTGGGAAAAGTGAAATAATTTCATTTTGGGTATAGTTTCTTCTGATCTTTTTGATAAAACACTGAAAAGAAATTTTAGTCATAGTTTATAATGAAAATTATGCTAAAATTAGGATTGTGATATTAGATTTTTTTTCTTTATGTTTTTCCTTTGTTTAAGGACAATTTCAAGTCAATAGACAGTCTAATACCAATGACAAGATTTTTTTTGTGGATTTTTGGTATCTTGAGGTTGTCTTGCTCTATGGAAAAACAATACCCTAATGCTTTTGTATCATCTGAGATACGTGACTTATTTTTAATCTTATTTGTTTAAGAAAAACTCCTGAAGACTATTTAGTACTTGCACAGGAGTCGATTCACTGAAGTAAACAAGTTCATGAGACTAATGTTGCTGCAGGATCAAAATCAAGTTCTATAAACTGTATGTTATCCGTACCAAATTGCTTCAGTGCCAGGGTTAATAACCTAGTAGGCTTTCTGGACTCTTCTCTTTGCCAGAATTAAGGAGTGATTTGTGATTTACTAAATAAGTAGGTAAATAAATAAGGAAGAATTTCAAAGTAACAATTCAGTAAAGAATAATCTCAATAAAATATGTGCCAGAAACATGGTAATTATTACAAATATATTTGACTATCTTTTAATGCTCTTTGTTTCTCTTTCATTGCTGTATTTCATACCCAATAGCTTCACAATCGTTTTCACTCCAGCACCAGTCCTCTCACCTAGTAATGCTCTGAGATGCAAATCCACTCCTGTGTTAAGTCCAGTTCGCCCCATATATTCCCAGTCATTTCACAGGTACTCATGTCGGATCTAAAGAAAAACATTCTCTCTTGTGTGTCATGTCAGGGCATCTCCAGATCTGTTGACTGCATGACCTTTCAGACTCTTCCAGAAGTCTGTAAGACAGCCTTCCTGTGACTGGGGTTTCATTGTCTTTATCACATATGAAGTAAGGGTAGTTAATTACATCTACTATACCAGCTTGTCATATATAAAATTTCAAGAATAGCTGCCAGTGAAGAAGCATTCATACCTTTACGCCAAAAAAAAAAAAAAAAAGTTTTGCTATTGTTGCTAACTATCAACAGGGAATAAAGGAGTACTGCTGAACTGGCCAGTTGTTTCCTCAAGAGGTAAGGAATCTTGAATTCCTGTGTTCATTGAGAGATATGCATATGGAATCTTTTTTTTTTTCCCCCCTTCATTTACCTTCACTTCCTTGTGAATAATTCTCTCCCTGTATTTCCTGCTCCATCCTGCAATATTGTTTCACAGCACCCTGTGAAAATTGATACAACACAGAAGATATGGTCCTTATTTCTCCCCACACACACCATTTTTAGCATGTTCCCCTAAATTTACTTAATAACTTGATGATTAAAATTGTTATGTGGCCGTCCACTGAGTCTCAAAACAGGTAGATAGTTGTATGTGAAACATGCTTAATAGCTGAAGCCAGCTTTTATGAGTAAAATGCTCAATATTGTTTTTAAAGTCAATTAAAATGTCAGCTTAATCTTATATTCCTAACACTGGAAAAGGATGTAAACAGACTCTGAAATTTGTGAAGCTGCTGAGGTGAGTTGCTTACCAAACTGCTTCAGAAAATCCATTCAAGAAGTTGCAGGTTTTCCTCTATCATCTAACAATGCTTGTTTTCAAGCTGCAAACTACTTTCTTTAGTGCTTAATGAAAGCTTTACACGTGTCCACTGCTCTGTATTTTAAGGAATGAAGTAAAGTGGAGAGAACAAAAGAATGTAGAATACAGGAACAAGTAGTAATAACTGAGTTCTAGTTCTGTGTCCATTTGTATACCTAATTACCTTTTCGGTCAGCATAAAATAAAGATAAAAGTCAGTGTCTACGATCTGAGATTATGAAAGACACACGCTCCACTTCCAGGTGTATAATTTGTTTTCATGTTTTAACAGCATCAGTAAAGATTCCTCCTCGCCCCACTTATGGCTGCTTTCCCAAACACGTCCACAGCTATTTAGAAGCTTTTCCCTCATAATGAGTAGGTTGCACAAAGCAGTGAATGCTGCCTTACTATGCATATGCAAATTGCAAGTGACAGCACCAGTACAGCCTAAGAACCATCCAGGAGTTCTAGGTCTTGCAGATGTCCTAATTTTCCCAGCTGATTAAAAATACCCCGTAACAACAGCAGCTAATTGTTGATGGGCAGATGCTGCTATCCTTACTCCATAAAGTGTCCTTTGAAAGACAAGACACTCTAAAGTTCCTGGTTGCAAATCTTACAAACTTGACTTCTATTCCTAAAAGGTGTGGGTGTGTGCAAAACTTATGACTATAAAATTAATCGTGGGGAGGGAGTATTTAGTGTCTGCAGGGCACAGGCAACGTATATAGACCTGACCTCACTACTAGATTTGCTGAAGTTAACAGCCAAAATTTAGCTACATGATCACATTGTTCCCATTTATTGCCCTGCCTTTGTCTATTTGGTATTTCTTACCCTGCAAAAGCTTTGTGTCAATGACAGCCTTTTTGATTTTTTGATTTTACAACATATAGCATAATTGCATAGGTTCACATCAAACTGGTAATTTTCTTTGATATATTCTAAAGATATTTTTGATATATCAAATATAATAAAAAATCTAAGAAAATGTAAAAATAGTACTGTATACTGTATTTTATAATGGAGTACACAACAATAAAACACAATCTAATACCTGTAACATAATAATTTGATATTGTTTTCAGAATACACATTTTGCTTGTTCTAATATTTCCACTTTGAATACTTGCTGCTATTCTCTACAATGTTCAGAAAGCAAAATATATCTTCCTATTTATTATAATTTCTACTCTCAATCCGTTTCCCTAAGGAAGTAATTCTCAAACTATTTTGTTTTCTACATTAATTCAGATAAATTACTTCTGTGATGCTTCTGCTCCTGTCGTTGGTTGTTCAGCAAATCAGTTTATTTTAAATCATTTTGTTGTATTTCATGACCAAATTCCACAATTTTTTAAAATGAATTAACTAAACCAATCAAGATTAATTGTGTTGTTATTCAGATTTTTCTAAGGATAACTAAATCATGTTTTTGATTTAAAGAGATTACTACAGTGAGTCAAACTACTATCAACAAAGAATTGTTACATTTGAGAGTCCAAGTTCATTAATTGTAGACTTGTAGAATCTCAGAGATTGTTCTGGGGTTTTGTTATTCCTAAAAGACTCTGTTAACTACTTTCTACATGAAATTCACATATGCAGGTATCTGATTTTTACAGGAGGCAAACAAAGTAATCCCCTGTAAGAATAAGTGAAGTCAGATCCTGCTGTTAGGGAAATCTCAGGTTTTATAGTTCTTTATATGCTGTATTCACGCTGCTGTTTTACAAGCAATATAAAAGAACAAGATGCCATTGGTAGTGGATGTCTGTTCTAGATCATTCTGAAGATTTCTAAACTTAGGTGTTGTATGTGGATACTTGCATGTGGCTGTGGAGACATTCAGTTCAATTCAGCTATCTACGACTCACATGCTAGGTTGGACTCAAATGATCACTGTCATATGAGAACTTCAAGGATATCTATCCACCCAAGCCTCCAGCTACCACTTTGGCATTTTCCAGGTCTCCCGCTGGCCCAGTGTCTTATCTAACAGTATCAGGTACATCTTTTAGATATCCTAGGAGAGCACAGATGGCACAAGATGCCTACCTGGGGGGCAACTGATTCAACGCTGTTGTTTCAGTCACTGGGTCACGAAGAACTATTTGCATGCATGAACTCTATTGGCACATTCACCTGACAAAAGATTTGTAACACAGTTGAGGCATTGTGGAAAATCTCACCAGGCCTTCAGCTGACACTCCAAGAGGCTGCAGAGGTTGAAGATATTCTGTAAATCCTGTGCCATACCTGCTGTCTTTGTGCAGATACACATACAAGTAAACTAAGGTGTTTCAAATGGGATTAGGTACCTGTGAGTAAGCAAATTAATCCTTTCTTTCTGTTTTATGGCATTCCAAATTTTGTTTAGTCTCCACTGACTTCTTTGACTGCCAAGGATTTTAGGTATGTTCTGTCTCCACAAACATGGAAATAGAGGTCTTAAAATGTTACCCTTGCCTATCAGTAGAATGAAAATGCTGCAAAGACCTTTGGTCTTCAGCATTGCTTTTAAGATTATGTTATACTCAGTCTTTTGGTTGCAGTCATCTCTTTGGAACTCCAGCTCACAGGCCTGGACTAACCAAGATGATTAATCAGTTTCTGTATTTCTGTACTCCAGTCAATATAGAAGGGACTCTGTGCTCATGCGAATGACTATCCTAGTATTAGTTTGGTCTGGCCTGTGAAGTAGCTGTCATATACAAGGTAGTTGACTGTCAAATCGGTTTACCCACTGTCCATAAAAACAGAACATTGCTCAGTTAATTACCCAAGAATTCAGCATAAAAAAAAATAAATAAAATCTCCCCTTAAAATAATATTGGTAATCACAATAATAATAATAATAATTATTACCAAAAAGCTCTAAGTAATTTTTTGCCATCTTTAAAGATAAAATTGCCTCATCAATAGTTGAGACAGCTACATCCTTGCAGAATATAATCTAATTCCAAATGAAATAACAAAATCATTTTTTCCCAGTGTACGAAATATATCACCAACCTGATCAGAAATCAACGGTTTGTGAAGAATACCTGTAAATCAGTAAAGACAGGGATGCAGTCAAAATCAGAATATGGACATTGAACTGACCCATTTCACCTGGCTTCTATAGATCTCTGATTGTGTGTTTAGATAATGCATTGGGTTTTTCTATTCCCTTGTAAGGTTCCTCCTAGTAGTGTTGAATTCTAATTATAAGGAATAAGGATCCTCAGGATCTTGATGAATTGGACCCTGTGTATCTCTTCTTAAGAAAATGAAAAGAATTGGCAACGCAGGAAATTTCTTTCTGTGTACATTAGAAAAAGTAGAGGACAGCACAGTGGTGGCCTTTAACAGATATCAGTGATTTCCAGTAAGACACCATAAGAGTGAAGCCAACTGTGTATACAAAATTAAGCGTGTCAGTTGGTGACAGGATATATTCTATTGTTCTCAAGCAGATTTGGTCTTAAGATCTTTCTGTCCAGAGTGAGTCTGCAACCTAAATTGAGTAGTAGATGCTGTGTCAAATATAAAATCTATCAGTGGATTAGTGTTTTACAAGCCAAATGGAAGTACTATTTCTTCCACTGTTAGTCTCTCTTGACAGCACTATAACCCACAAACAAACAAAAAACAACAAAAAAAAAACACCAAAAAAAAAATAAAAAAAGCCAACTCCTATATGCTCAGCAATAAAAAGGAACCATTGATACGCTGTAAATATCACTTGCTAATTAGATTCAAATACCATCAATAATACAAGATCAGAACCTTGCCAATCCCCAGCAAGATTGCAAACAGAGCAATACGAGAATTATTTGAGTTTCATCCTCAGTTTTCCTGAATGGTAGAAGCATTATATAGTTTGGACCATGCACAAGTAAACAATCAGCTGTTCTTGGCGTAATTCTATTGTGAAGGGTTATTTTTCTCATCTCAACCCACAGTGATCAAAGTTGCTCACTGAGGATAATGTAACTCTGGAAGAGGACTTTGGAAGTGTCATTCCTAAACACAACCCCCCCCCAAAATCCTAACCTGATTTTTTAAAAAATCATTAGAGACAGGAAAATTCTATTAGGCTGCAAAAATTATTTCAATAATCAATTACCTTATTAAATTTCCAGGTGTCAGGCTCCAAAATTTTTATACTTAATGAAATGTTAGGAACTGTACATTTACTGCAGTGTCAAAGTGTACATATATCAGTTACACATGGAATACTTTGTATGTTTTACATCTACAGCCTACATTATCTTGCTTGTATTCATAATCATTTCCATTGTTAACCTGAAAATCTGACAATTCTACTAACTACACAGGCAGTTTATAGTGTTTAAATTACCTATTAATCTTCTCTTAATAAACTAAATAAATTGAATATACATTACGACATTGACATTTTTTCCCCTTAATCATTCTCATGATTCCATGTTGATCCCCTTCCAATAATTTAAGTATTTCAGCTACTTTTTTTTCAGTGAACACTGGAAATTACTGTAGCATGAGTAGTGGAAGGCACCTAAGGATGAATTGCTAGAAATCAAGCAGTGTTACCAGTGTCAACTACAGAGGTAATACAAAGTCCATATTTCTTTGTTCATTTAAGCTTTGCTTAACCTTTCTCACCACAACACTGAAGCAGGGTCTTATCTTTGGCAAATTAATCACCCCAGTCACCAAGTTTCTCAGGGCAAAGTAGTAAGGGATAAGTGCCCTATACTTTCATGTGTGTTTTTCTTTTTATGATATAACCTTATATTTGTCTTTATGAAAAGACAGGTAGAACCAAGTTTACCAAGAATTCCAGTACTTCAGGTATTTTTTCCCAGGTTTATATAGTTTTCCCAGGTTAACGTATTTTTCCCAGCTTAACATATTTTAGGAATAAAAGCTGGATTTTGTGAGTGAAAGTTTCTGAAAACAGAACTGCTTTATAATAATTTCCCATTTGTAATAAAATATACATTTTGATTTTGTATTGTTTTAATTTCTTCAGCAAAAGGTTTGATTTGAAAATGGAACCCAGTAATGGTAATAATAACATGACTGATACGTATTGCCTCTATTTCTTTGTGATATATTGACAGTAGGTCTTTGTTTCATAGCATTTGTTCATCACCAAGTCAACAATGAATGTTTTCCTCCTTTGATATATAACTTTACTGTCCTGGAGGGACAAGGGTGTGTTTACCTTCCACTGAAATAATTGCCAGTACTCATGGATAGAGATAAGTTGGGAAAGGGAACACAACCGGTGCACGTTACGGATGGAATTAAATTGGCTGTCAAATTTAGGGTTTAGTGAGTAATATTCCCTTAATCTTATTGACAAAGAATGTTTTTGTTTGTTTGTTTTTCATCTTTCCTTTATGTCAAAGTGTATTTTCCAGAAATGTCACTTAGAAATTGCTTTTATATGTAGGAACCTAGGACATCGGTGACACTTCTGTCCTCTCAGCTGGACATGTTGTAATTTTGAACATTTTTTTTAATACTGACCTTGCTACTGAAAGTCAGGAAGTACCTTATGGCTTTCTCTGTGATGGTATGTGAAGCAGATGCTCTGTGGAATTTTCTGAACAAAGTATCTTTTAAGTAGTTATAGAGATGATAGTGCTGGAACTAGTGCTGATATGGGAACTTTACTGCACCATTGTGTTTCACAAATAATGGCAAAGCGCTGATATTTCTTACTCTTTTTCCTGGAAAGTTTAATTAAAAGCACAATCATAGTTATTGTTTGCTGCTTCTATCAAAATGGAATACTCTGAAAAGCTAACAAAACCATTTATCGAAGCAATTTAGTCAGAGTAACTTGAACACAGATAGGGTTCAAAATTTATATCACTCACAGTTCTCAAAATTTTCATGTTGTTTCCTAAGGGAGTACATGAGTACTTGTACTGAAGTAGCTTGTAGAAAAGATCTGTAAATCTCACAGGAAAAAATAATCAGTAAAATGAGGGTACTCAGAAATCCCACAAACAGTAGAAAAATTGATGATTATCAAAGAAAATTGTCTTCATGATTAGTGAGTAACAAACATAAATCAAGTTAAAGTTTACAAAGTAAATGTAAATAAACAAAATAAAAGTTCTTTGATACAAAAGAAAGCAAAAGCCGATATACGGATAGAGATTGTAGCTAGGATATAACCCAGAATAAAATTAGTATTTTGTTGCAGTTCTCAGTAATAATGGAGGAAAAGCAAAGCAGATAATGAGAATAAATTTGCATTAAAAAAATTACTTCAGGGGAATTATAACTGAAACCTAACAGTTTAATGAACAACATTTAGGACTTCTGTACCATCTCCCTCTCAGAATCAACATGTGTATGATGTCGTCAACCCAGTGACAAAGGTTTTTAATTAAAGTTATCAGTTCATGGTGGATATTATTTCACTGGAAAAGTAGAAAATATTGTACTTATGTGAAGAAGAGGAGTAAAATATATCAACTTGACCTAGCTATCGTACAACGCTGGTTTTAAAGAAAATGGATAGGTATATAGATATAGGATATATAGGATATAGGGACATGAAAAATAAATTTAAATAGTTCTTCCAAAGGTAGTTTCTACCAGAGTAATCTGTTAGCTTTCTTTAATCAACAGAATTGTGATATATCTAATCTACCCAGATTTTAGTACATTTTTTGTTTTTATTATCAAAGCTGAAGAAGATGAGATGTAGAATTGTAAATTGTGTGACTGACTAAAGTAAGGATGGCAACAAATTTGTTCTGAAAGAGGACTATAAGACTTGCTGGAATTTGTTTATGAAGTTCCTTAAGAATTTGTCTTTGATAATTTTAAGGTTACTGATATTAGTGACTGGCTCAAAAAAAGTAAGTTTGCTAACGAAATATTCTAATTATATAGTGATGTGAGATGCTATTAATACAGAAGATTAAAGTAGCATGTGGAAAGATATGGATGACTTTGAAAGGTTGAGTAATGGATTGACATTTAAAGGTGTATGTGCAAGTTCATTATAAAGGGTAATTTGTAGCTCTTATATGTCTACCATATATATCATGCATACCACCACTTTTGTGTAGGTCTAGTCACTCATGTATGTTATGAAGATGAATTATGAACAGAAGGTGATTATAAAAAGGCCACTAAAGCTGTGAAAATGGGAGCCCACTGTATGAAAAGTGATTGAAAAACTTGGTGAATGAGGTAACACCTTTGGAAAGATACCAGTTTTGTATGCCCTTCCAAACACTAATTCAAAACCAAATCAAGAAAAAATCAGAAATCAAAACTTATTAAATCCACAGGATAAAATTCATAGCAAAACAAAAAATGGTATAAATAATTATAAAAATATAGGAAATTCTGGGAAGAATTTAAAAGAATTTAAACTAGTGTTGACCAGGTTGACCACCTAGGAGAAAAAGACAAAAACTTTAGTTACTTTTAAGATGGCTCTTTCTCTGTTTCTGGAGGTCATATGTGAAAATGAGTTGATGAATGATTTCAGCAGCACAGGAAGCCCCTTTCAGTCCTTTGTTTTGAAAATGTCTTGTGATATAAACTAGAATACATACGTACATCTGAAAATTATGTCAGAGTTATGGCATATATCAGTCATGCAATCGAATGAAAAACTGTAGAAATTTGATAACTTCTGTTTTCAATGAATCACTATTGATTTACATTTTCTGTGTTATCTATTTTGAATCCTTCAGTCTTTAAAATCTGCATGAAATGTCCCAGTGTATTCCTGGGATCAAAGCTAGGTTATGGACATATAATCATCCTGCTTGTCTTCTTGAAGTATTGACCCATTAGCTTTCTTCCAGTCCTCTGGAGCTTCCCTAGTGTTCCAAGACTTATTGAAAAATCAATGTAAATTGTCTAGAGAGCTCTCCAGCCAGCTTTTTTAAAATTATTGAATGCAAGACTGATCTAAAAATATCTAGTTTTAGTAGTTGCTGCTTAACGACCTCCAGAGTTACTGTGCCAGTGGGAGGTATTTCATCATCATCATCATCATCATCATCATCTGATACGACTATACCATCTTGACTTTTTCTAAATACAAAGAGAGATCATGAGTACATTTCTTCTTCTCCTGCATTATTATTAGTGTAGTTGTATGGTTTTCTTATATTAATAGATAAATATCAGTGCTAGGATTTCTTTTAGAATTGTTATTCTATTGTGGAGAGCTCCTAGTTTTTGATTTATACTCATTGTTATCAAATTTAATTTTATCTAAATCTTAGTAATTAAGGTATTTATTTGTGTATGATTTTTTATAAAATAAGTAACTTCTCTAAACTTAGACTGTTTAGCAAAAAACCACAGAGCAATTTGTCTTAACTGCAGTGCTGATTTAGAATGTTGTGGGAAAAGTATTTTCTTCCATTTGTCTAGGTTTTGTGTTCAGGGAATAATATCTTCACAACGCCAATCTTATGAAAATATTCCTTCGCCTTTTGTGACAATTTTAGTCAGGTAAGTTTTGCTTCCCTGAGGTATTCCTTTAGATTCAACATTTCTCAGTTCTCTTTCCTGTACCTAAGGAAAGTTTCCTTTTCTTCCTCCCCAACAGATCTCCCATATTGGGCAAGTAGCCCCTTTTCAGAAGCTCATATAGGCCTCTTAATTCTTAGGGGAATTTAATAATGCCAACTGCTTTCCCAAGACACCTGCTACAGCAGAATTATTAATATTTAGAAGTATCTTACTCATGGATTCTTAAGTGAATGTTCCTATACTCTTATTTTCACAGACACTCTATGAATGATTACTTTCAACAAGTCCTCATTATTAATGTGTATTTAGAAGTTGATTCATCTCATCCTAAAGCAAACATTTAAAATAGGTCAGATGAGTCATGCCTGGAGAGTGTCCATTTCTTTCTACTGCCCCTGAGAGTAGCCTCAGATGGACACCTAAGTAGTTAAAACAAGTGAAACTTACCTTGTTTCCTGATCACTTTCCTTACTGAAAGTGTTACCATTGCATAGCTTTTCAAGAGCATTTTTTAAGTTCTGTTCTAAAATAGACCTAATCCAGCCAAAATTCTCTCATCATAATTTATTTTCCAGTGTCAGCATGTCTCATGCTTTGTTAATAGTTTAGGTCTTGACTATCACAGATGCGCTATCTAAAGCTCTGCCAATACTGTGTCTGAAGCAGTTTATATGAACCACCTAGTCCTCTTGATTTGTTGGCATATCAGAGTTCTAACATGTTGCATGCTTTGAATATTTTGTTTTTAACTTCTGCAGTGCTCTCTGAGATTAGGCTGTTATTTTGGTTAAACAAATCCCTTCAGGGAAGTACTTCACAGAAAACTCATAAAGTCACCTCTGTTGACATGTGACATATTCAGATTAATTTCTGAATTTCCGGTGAACAATACCTGGAAAACCATGGCTGAAACTTATGATCATGGAACCAAGCCCACTTTAGCTATACTCCCATCTCCAGTACCTTATGAATTATATTTTATAGAATCTGCTTCCTCTTATCCCTTTCTAATCTTTAGAATTCTTCTTCCAGTTTTAGACCACTGGGATTCTGACCAGTCAATAGACAGGCACCAGGGTCTCACTTTTTCCTTTTATTATTTGAAGCTCTACTTTTTCTTCCTTTACCTGCATCTTCTTACTTTTTAAACTTACTTTCAGGCTATCTTCTGTGATGGTTTGTAAGTACTGTGAAGCTGTGGCAGTAGGGTCATGTGCAGCCACAAGGTGAATATATCAAACTACACAATTATATAGACATTGACACTCAATGAATAGAAGCCGTCTCTCAAAATAAGTATACTGTCTCTCAGCTTATGACCTTATTCCAGGAACCTGGAGAGAGAGAAGTGTCTTCAGAGAGTCATCTCACCTTTCCCAGGCAACTATTTTGGAGGAGGTGAATTATTGCCCTGAAGAGTATAATTCATCCTGCTTAACTTTAGGAATGTCAAATGCAAATATTTACATGTAAATTAATTGCCCTCAACTACCTTCCCAGTCAGAGAAAAACAATTATGGCATGTTTCTGTTGACTATTTCAGATCATAGAATCATAAAATAATTTATGTTAGAAAAGACCCTTAAAAGCATTGAGTACAATCATTAACCTAACACTACCAAGTCCACCACTAAGCCATGTCCCTAAGGGCCTTGTCTACATGTCTTTTAAATACTCCAGGGATGGTGACTCAACCACTTCCTTGGGCAGTCTATTCCAATGCTTGACAACCATTTTGGTGAAGAAATTTTTCCTAATATCCAATCTAAACTTCCCCTGGTGCAACTTGAGGCTGTTTCTTCTCATCCTATCACTTGTTACTTGGCAAAAAAGACCAGACTCCACCTCCCTACAAACTCCTTTCAGGTAGTTGTAGAGAGCAATGAGGTCTCCCCTCAGCCTCCTTTTCTCCTGGCTAAACAACCCCCATTCCCTGAGCCAGTCCTTATAAGACTTGTTCTCTAGACACTTCACCAGCTGACATGTATTTTAAAATGAGATGAAACACATTGTAAAGACCTATTTCTTTTCTGTGACTATTGTTATAACCTACACTGAGCAGATCTTCAAGCTGTGATGTTGATGAACATGTTGCAGATATTGGTCAGAGAAATCCTATCTAAGATGATTCTTTTTGTCTTGAAGAGCCAGGTGGTTAATTGGTCTCAAACCCCAACATTTCAGATATTTCATTAAACTGAAATGAACTCCACTGAGTGTGGACATGTGCTGTTTGGACTGTTGCTAATGAGGGAGATACAGACCACACATTCTCTTGGCTAATATGTGTGTAAACACTATGGTGGAGACATAGCTTAATTAATTCCTGGCTGGTATTGACATTCTGTTTACATTTTGTTTCTGGTCCTATTTACCTCCACTTTTATAAAACTGTTCCTTTTGGAATACCAGCACACTGTTTTGTTATTCTGTTTGCATATAAAAAAATCTAGTTCAGTTTTGGCCAGTCACATATAGCTTTTAATAGTGAAGTCAGCCCATTTTCATCTGTCAAGGTTATGTCCACTGAGAAATTCTTTTGACTTGAATATAAGAATCTGAGTTAGGACATTTTAACATGCATTATGTCAAGCACATTTGAGTACTGACAGCTCAAAAATGGCACATATGCCACTCAAGCACCTTGATAATGCAGTTTCCTGGGGGTACGTTTTTTAACTGGACTGGTTTTAATTCCTTTTTTTTTTAATCTGGGTGTATTTTCTTTTCCAAGCTGATTAAGAAAATCAAAGCTTTTTTTTTCTTTGTCAAAATCCTGAGGACATACATGAAGTTGTTTAAAGCATATATCTACAAATCAAAATACCTGTAAAACAACTTTTCCGAAATAAACTGTGATAAAT
Organism: Ibidorhyncha struthersii; assembly: GCA_013398815.1. Lineage (NCBI taxonomy): Eukaryota > Metazoa > Chordata > Aves > Charadriiformes > Charadriidae > Ibidorhyncha > Ibidorhyncha struthersii. The sequence goes on along the minus strand of VZSZ01003071.1, from coordinate 210,434 downwards.
CAGTAAGTTGTTTAGGTTTTCTCAAATTTACCACAGAATAAATGGAAAAGTTCACAAAATTATTCCTGACTTCAGGAATGTCAAGAGTAAGAAAATAACTCTGAAATAATTATGGATTTAGATTTATAATTTTATTAGCTTGACCATGAATAACCCATGATTTCTTCTTTCATTGTTCATTAATTACCATTTTACTTTTTGTTTCCTACAGAGATATTTGTTACAATAGTATGATCATATTTAGCATGGGTTCCTCAATTTTCTTATAGATACTACTTTCTGACAAATTTTGACCATTTTTAATCAGAAAGGAAACAGTTTCTCCTTCATGTTTCAAAAAGTTTTAAGTTATCTTGTACTTTTCTCTCCCTAGCTTGCAATATAGTAAAATCATAATTAGAATCTAGTTTTTGCCAAATATATAACATTCTATCAGCATGTGAAATTTTTGTGTTTTTCCCAACAGTATCTGAAGGTTTAATGTAAACTTTACAAGTAAAACCACAATTCAATACATTTATAATTTAACAATGTTCCTATTTATTTTCAGGAAAAGATAACAAAATAAGATTCACTAATATAAATGACATAAATATTTTAAGACTATTTTATTGTTCTCTAGATTTGATGTGCATAACAGAGATTGTCTTTATATCATTTTATGATTTGTTAGAACATCAGTAACCATTGTTGATTTTCAGATTAGGGTGAAATTAGATTAAAATTTCTTGATATTGTCGTGGTTTTTTTTCCCTGGAAAATCATACTTAAGTTGTTAAAACTCACTGAATTACTAAAACAAAATCATTAAGCAACACTAACATCCTTTATGACTAGAAAGAAAGAAGCTGTCTTGTAGTATTCTTGCTAGCATTTCTTTTTCTTAATTATAATCTCAGTCTCTGTCCTGGCAAAATAAAAACCAGATACATTTTGAAAAAATTATATTGTAAAAACTTCTAAACACATATTTCTCAGACATCCCACCTTTTTTTTCCAGAAGGATTTAAAAAGTTTTGTTTTACAGACTTATATGATAAAATATCCATCAGTGTAGTTGTTATCACTATTTCATTGGAATCATCAATTGATTTCTATTTCAGTAATTTCTATTTTAATAATGTTAAATGCATGGTAACTTTAGAAACGTATCAAAATCCTTTATGTTAGAAGACCTTACACTAAACTCTGTACTAACTGATGTAAATTCCTTAACTTAAATACGTTTTCATCCCATAAACCATTCTTTATTAAAGCTTCAGGTTGCTTCATTAGACAGTTAATAAAAGAAGAAAATACTTTCAGCTTTCAAACTCTGGCACTATATTTGCTGTGCTAACAAAAAAAGTTTGTAATTAACAAGGCCCAAGAATCTTTCTCATTTCTACCTGCAGTATCACAGCTGCTGGAAATAATTGGTCAATAGCAAAATTAGAATTTGATACGTGTTTATCAGAAACTATGAATTATGAAATTAATTGAGATTAATGAGATTAATGAAAAAATATATCTCTGCAACACTTTAAGATGTAAGGTCCATCTGGTTTTACTGCTTATGATATTGGTGAAGATCCTTAGGCAAGAAACCTTTATTCTGGTCTTAATCTGTTCTTAATTTTTCTTCTTTGAAAGAAATAACTCCTACATTCTGTGCCTTTGCCCTTATGCCCAAAGTAAGGAATTTTGTAAATTGTGCCAATTATATCACTATGTAGACAATAAATTATCCTTATCAATATGGTGGTAGCTGAAATATATTCACCCTGTCAGATGGACCTTCAAAGAAATTGCAAATACATTTTAATCTCTTCTTAGGAAGGCCGTGTCCTAATAGGCTGGTTATGCTGCTAAATGTAAAGGTCACACTGAAGTTTATATTAAAATGGGACATTCACAAACTATATTTCTTTCTTTCTGGAAATTATGCTGATCGTGACTAAGTCCAATTCTGTTGTCCATGAGCTACACATAGGACTGGTGAATCAGTATTGAACATTTAAAATGTTTCACTCTGTCTTGTGTTGTATTTTGCTCTTAATATTGGGATTTTGTACCTTTTTTTCCCCCCTTTGATAAAGGGGCAGAATTGCTGCTAATTTCAGACCCTTTCAATCAGTTTAGGAACCTGACACTATTTTGTGATTTTAAAATATTGATATCATTACTGTACATCATATCATCACCCATGATATATTCATCGTGATCACTGTTTCCAGTAATTGGAACATTATAAACTTATTCCATTTTGTAGTCACTACTCACGTCCATCCCACTGGCCTTTGCTGAACATTGTTTTGATTCTTTCTAGCATGACTTTACCTAGAATGGTGATTTTTCTTTCTTAGTTTAGTGATTACTTTTACGTGTCTCATCTCATCTTGCTGTTGCAGCTCAAGGAACTTTTTTTTTTTTGTGACTGTGATTTCCAGATCTCATCTCAATACTCTTTAGCATGTCTTACAGTGCACAGTATCAGTATATGACTTTCCAAATTCCTATTTTCAACAGGCAGAAGAATTTTCTACTTTTTATTTCACACAAAGAAACTTTGTTTTAATTACAATAATGAAATAATTTTTATCACATTTGTTTCAGGTCTAAACTATTGTTCTCTTGCTGGTCATCACAGTATTCATAATTCTATCTGGAGAGAAAGTTTCTCATACTCATTTCAAAGCTGTCTTGTTTGGTCTTCCTGATCTAAAGCACAGTTGTCGTGTACATAACTGATGAGTGCATTAAGCTCTGAACAAACAGAAAGAGATTAACCATTCACTGATATCAAACAGCAGGGCAGATCATAATCACAGAATATACACAGCCACCAGAATAAACAGGTTTGTCTACTCTGATCTCACCAGCTCAGCTAGGTGACAAGCAAAGGAATGAATGAACCATGACACTCACCAGTTGAATTACTCCAGCTATGAGAACTATTGCAATTCATTCAAAATTGTTGTTGCCCACTCTTTTGATTTTTTTTTTTTAAACTTCAGTGAATTATTTGCTATATTTACTACTTTTATCCAAAGTTCTTTAATTAATTATTTGAATTGGCTGGAAAAAAGAAAACATGAATGTGGTTTCAGCATTTTTGTTCAAAATTCAGACCCAGCATTGATTGGTTGGTTTGTTTGTTTGTTTTTTCTCCTTCCCAAATAAATCAGGAATAAAAATGCACCACTTATAACCTACCTTATTTGATTCAAAACAACAAGGCTCGACTAACATATATTCTATACATTTTTTCTAGATGATTAGGCTTTTTGTTTGCTTCTGCCTGCCTGCACTGTGCCCCAGCCTCCAGCCTCAACAAAGTACAAACCATACCATACCAAATCAAACAAAAAAAAAAGCAACAAAAAAACTAAATAAATTTTATCAAAACATAAATTTCAGACAATATGTCTTGTTGCAATGAACTGGAATTTTTTACTTAAAATAGTTTACTTTAAAAAAAATAATTAAAATCTGATAATCACACCTGTGATTAATATGTTTTAGTGAAGACATTTGTTAATCTAAGGTTTGACAGTAGAGAATAAATATTAGAAGTAGTCTACGGAGAAGTGGAAAGACTCACTACTATTACTAATTATATATGTTTAAGACATGGCAAAATTTTGAAACCCAACAAACAGATTTAATATTTGATTTTCTAAAGAAAAAGAAATAGATGGGAAAATATTTACCCCCTTTTTTCAGTTGTCAAGATAACACCTATAATCATTCAGAACAGAATTTCAGAAAAACTTCATAAAAATCTTTCCCTTTCTCTGTGACTCTTGAAAAAAACCCTGTGTTTTATTAAAATGAAAATTTTAATTAATAGTTTTAAATGCCACTATTTTGTTGTAGATGTTTGATTTGTTTCCTAAAATTGAAATTAACTGGTACAACTAAATTTAAAATAAAAAAAACAACCAAACAAAACCCCACAAACAACACCAGAAATTGTCTCTTTTTTCAAGTAAGGATCTGGAAACAGAAACCTTCGTGATCATCTGGAAAAAAAAATGTTTAATCAAATATATATTCTTATTGCTGTGAACTGCAATAGTGAACAGATAAAGAAAACTTTTGTGGAGAAAAAAAAGAGAACAAAAAAAGTAACAGCAACAATATGGAGTGAAACAGAGTAGAAAGTCAGCTGGGAAATGAATGTTGTTGTCAAGCTTCAAGGACATGCTAGAAAAGATGGAAAGTCGAAAACAAAAATCAGCCATTCCACTATCGCAAACCAAGCTGAACGTTCCACTCAGTTGGTTTGATAAAGGCCTCTTGCAGCCAAATAAACTGAAAGATCTAAGCCTACACAACATAAAGAGACTTGTCATCCTCCATTTGTTACCATTGTCTCCTGATTTTTGAGACGGGTCCAGATTAAGGTCTACTGAAATCTTTCCTTTTCTCCCAGGCTCGTTACTCAGTCTCTCACTCTTCAGTCTGTATAAGTTCGTAGTCTGGGGACTTGCATTCATTTTACACTGAATCAGAATAAACATTAAAGATAAAAATTTTCAATGTGTTTAAACACAGTATCTGTCTCCTAAGTGCTGTTTTTCAAAGCAGAATCTGAGCAATGTTTAACCAACTCCATGTAATGACATCGGGTATTAACGTACTATAAAGCATTTATAAGAGTAGGTCTTGACACTTAAAAGTGAATATTTGTGGGTAGTCTACAAATAATTCCTAGGACTTTCTTTTAAAGATGATTGTTGCAAAATAAATAATGTTTGTTAATATTCATGTTTTGTAGCTACTGGAGAATATTAGGTTCTTCTTGAAGTGGGATACAAGTAATTATGTGTAAGTACAAAACGTTTGCAAGACACTGTTAGGTATATTATCAGAGTGTTATATTAAAGAGAACTCTGTGGACATTTCTAAAGAAATGACACCCCCTTTTCCAATGAAATGCAGTCATTTGTTTATCATTCTTTTCTGTCAATTATGAAAGAAAAAAATCTATTCTAACAGAATACATAAGTGGAACAGTAAATTCTATTTAAATAAATAGGCACAGTAGATAGCAATCATAACTGACCATATCTCCAGTCCATAGTTTGTATTTTGCAATATTTTGCCAAAGACTTTTTGGTAATAAACTCCATATTCTTTATTAAATCTAATAGTTACTGAATTTTATTTTACTTACATATACAGTGAATTGAATTTTTCCACTTTTCAAAAAAGACAAAGTAATAAAGCAAACAATTCACAGTAAAAATAATTGTATAAAAGAAATATTTGAGGATTAAATGTTTCCTTCGAGTTTTATTTTTGGAACTTTAAAACATATTCTAGAAATTTTAGAACTGAAATTAAAAACTTGTTTATAAAAAAGAAAAGATAAATTACACTATGAAAAATTGGTAAAAGTATCTCAAATTTATAAAAATGCAGTAAAAAATTCAAAGCAAAGTTCTATTGAAAACCAACTGTATTTTCCCTGGGAAAAAATCCTTGCATCTACATAGCTATATTCACTAACTCTTCTCAATAGTCCTTGAATACTTTTATATGCCTTGAATATGAGGTACAGAAAATTAATATTGCGACACATCTGAACAATTAAGACATTGTGTATATCTGGATGAGTGAAAATACACGTGAGCATTTAAATACTTGCTTTACATTTTTGGGTTTTTTTTTGTTTGTGGAGTTTGTGGGGGTTTTTGTTTTGTTTTGTTTTTCTTTTAGAGGTTTTTTTTTTTTGGTTTTGGTTTTGGTTTTGTTTTATGTTAGTTGTATTCTACACTAAACATCCAGCAAGGATTTCAGCTCTGAAAATATTAATTTATATAGCTTCAATATACCAATTGCTGGTAACTGTATGGCTGAGCCTTCAGGTTATATATTTTTAAATACGTTTCAAGAAGAGATTAATAATCCCTATGTGTATATCTGTACCATGCATGCAATTACATGTTTTCAAATCACACAGGGGGCATCTATATATTTATCAATACATTTATACACATGTGAGACCATATCAGTTCAGGCCATTGTATCTGTAGTGAGCATGGCAGGGATGGAGTTCTTCAGAACAGCCCGTATGGTGCTGTGCTTTACATTTATAGCTAAAAAAGTGTTGGTAACACATCAATGTAGCTAAAACAGTGTTGATAACACACCAGTGTTTTAGCTGTTGCTGAACAGTGCTTGCACAGGGTTAAGGCTTTCTCAACCTCCTCTTCCCCAAGCCAGTAGGGATTTGGCAAGGGGCTGGGAAGTGACATAGCCAAGATAGTTAACCCAAACTGACCCAAGTCAGACAAAGTCATACCGTATAACGTTGTGCTCAGCAACAGAAGGTCAAAGAAAGCAGGGAGGGCGGAATGCTCATAGTTATGGTGTTTGTCTTCCCAAGCAATTGTTAGATGTACTGAGGCCCTGCTTTCCTGGAACTGGCTAAAAATCTGCTCTGCTGATGGGAAGTAATCAATGAATTCTTCTTGTTGTGCTTGTGCACATAGCCGTTGCTTTCTTTATTAAACTGTCATTATCTCTATCCATGAGCCTTTTTGCCTTCCTTCTACTTCTTGTGAAACCCACAAGAAACTCCTTATAGTTCCATGTGAGAACATATAAGAAGTAGATGCAAAGTTTAACATCTGGAGTAGGGATGATGTGATTTTATGAGATTACAGTTCCAAATTTACGACATTATCTTGGTCAATCAAGTAGTTGGTGTTTACTCAGGTAAAAGACAATTTCACATCTATCTAATGAGGATTACAATGTACCTCATAAGGGCATCAGGTAATGGAAGTTCAAAGTAATTAGTAATATTTTACCAAATCAATTCCCTGAATGGGGATTCCTGGGGAATTAATTTAGTCCTATAGCCTCAATTAACCATTGCACTTAAGCACATGCTTCATTTTAAGTCTCAGCAACTTGAATGATATTAGCTGTTTAAGTATTCTGAATGATTAGAACGTGACTAAGTATACATTTAAAGGGTTTGGTAAAATGATGTCTCTCCAACAACATGCGGTACTTGCTGTTCCTTCCTGACAAGTGTACTAGAAATATAGGTTGATGTCTCAGTCTCTTTTGATAAAGTGTTAAGACAGAATTTGAATGAATGTATTCTAAATAATTACTGGTGATATTATTCAGTCTTGCCATTTTCCATTTTTCTTCCAGAAACTATTTCATATTTAAAATGGAAAATTCAGGATTTCTCTGAGAACTACACACATACTATCCATGTTCTAAAGAAAAAGAAGTCATAAAACAGCATGTGTCTTTCTCTAGAAGACACCTTCCCATGTCTTTACTGTGGGATTTAATTTTTTTTTTGGTAAAAATATGTATTTCATTGTGTTTGAAAGCACATAACATACCACAATTGCCATAAATCAATTCTATTAATTAGACTTTACTTGTTAGCAACTACCCATTTAGGCATGTCCATTATAAACAATTCCTTTAAAAATGCCTTCTCACCATTTCCCCTCCTCCTACCTTTTCCACAGCTCCAAATATTTTTGTTATTTTTCTGTGAATTTTTTCCCTTAATTTCCCTCCTCCTTTTTATTGTCCTATGGTTCAAGACAAATATGCTTGACCTCATATTCTTGTGACCCCTTTTCTTATGTCTCATACTGTTTTTCTCACTAACTTTGCTTCAGCTGCCTCAGGACCAGTTATGGAGACCTTTACATGTAGCTGCACAAATCCATCCACTGAGTGATTTATTCTACTGTCCACCAAGGAAAATGGCTGATGTTGAAGAGAAAGGATTAGACTGACTGCCACACAGAAGAAAAATGGGTCTCTGACTCAAGGATTCTGACAGAGATCACAAGAGAGAGAGATATTGGGGAGGGCGGGCAAGGGGGAAGGTGGAGAGAGAGAGATTAATGCTGAATAGACTTGCAGTTCTCTACTTGGATTAATTTTTTTTTCCTGGCCAAGCTCTGTCTACTCTCTGGACTATCTTGTATCTGTCCTTAACCTGTGTTTACTGTCTGACTGAGTGCACCAGAGACTTGGAAGTCCCCAAACTGGTCTGGTACTTCCATGTGTCACATGTTTTTTATCATCCTTCATATCTACACAAACCATTTCTCTATGATACAATTGCATGCTACTTTAGGTTTTAGCCTTCTTAAAAAAAAAAAAAAAAGCCACAAACAAAACCAAACCAAAAACCACACAACTTCACTGATACATTCTGAAGTCTATAAATTCTAAAGTAAGAAACATCATGGAAGATAAACTGATCTGGATGTGGCATTTCCACCAAAATGATTTTTTTATTTACTTCAGCCATCATTTCAATAAAGTTAAGACATCTGATTTTTAATAACATTTTTATATTAACATTCATTTCAGTTTAATTGATTACTGGATCAATAAAAAAACAATATTGATTAATATAGAAGTTTATGATTATATATTGCAGCCTAATAAAATTAAAACCATGGTCAGAATTCCACTGAAAGTTTAGGAATTATGGTAACACTATTCTGGGGACTGCAAAAAGATATATGACTGAGCTTATAAATGTTATATAATAGTTTGTGAATGTAATATTTCTAAAGGCACCTCAGCTCTTGTGGAAATGTTTTATTTGTTCATAATTTTAAATGCAGAAAGCTATTGTTTTGTTGCAAAGCAAAACTAATTCAAGTCATGAAAGACGTAGAAATCAGAAATACATGCTCATTGAAAACCATTCTGACTTCATGATAGATAAATCTACTACCAAATGCATTCATTGAATGAAACAATGTAATATCTCTGTTTATTTTTTTCTATAGCAAGTGCTACCTGAAGAACTCCAGACACCATGTAATCCCTCAGTATTTTTCCTTAAATTTAATTTAATACATAACACTAGGAGCTGACTTGCTGAAATAGCTTATGCACTTCGAATGTAATGGTTAGAAACTAATACGAGTCCCTTATGTTTTCCATATACGAAAGGGACCTCCTTCTGTTCTGAGTTCAGTATAAAGTTTGATTGAAACAGAAATGATTGACAGCAACTTATGAAAATATTGCAGAAGGTGCAAAACAAAAGTGTTCAGAAATTTAAAGTGAACATTTTTATTTCATGGTCATATATGAGGTCATATATGAGAAAACAAAATGGAAGGATAAAGGACTTTTTTAATAGTTGTATTTGGTTATTTCTCACTATCTAGGAAACCTGCACTGGGAATTGGCAGAAAAGGATCAGGAAACAGAGGCAGTTGTAATGGATCATATGGCCAATCCAATTAGAACTCTGTCAAAGGGAGCAGGAAAAATAGAAATCGAACAATGATAAGCACTCCTGTGATCAGAAGCAAGGAAATAAGATGTTCTTCCAAGTTCATATCTTTAAGAAGTTGACATGCATACTGAAGAATGAAAATGCATACCTCCTGCAAAAATATTCTTTAAAATAATTCTTATAAAAATATTACAGAAAATTCTCCTCTCTTCTATTATCTTACTCCTTATAAATATTACAATAAATTCTGCACCCCAATTTGCGCTGGGAAAAAAATTAAGTTATCCTTTTTCATGAGTCTGACTCAATTCAGTACCATAACACAGAATCAATCTTTCTCTCTGCAATCATCTTTTTCATTGTTAAAACTTTTCCTTCACTGGACTATTTGCTGAGCTGCTTCTGTATATGAAGTTAGTGGAAATCTTTGCATTTGTTTGTCTTGCTAAGATTTTTTCCAACTCAAAGTGGCAAAAATAACTCTGAAATACCTTAAGGAAGAACCAAGGAAAAGCCAGAGCACATTCAAAGAGGACAGGAAAGGAAACTGAAGGCAGTGAGAAAGCAGGACCAAGTAATTAGGTTGTTTCAGGATATTTTGGAAGCACAACCTGAGTGAACACATACATTCTAATTTCAAAATTAGGCCTAATTTCTTTCGCTATAGGAGAGGAGAGAAACATTACAGCTTTATTGGGAATAGTAAGATCATTGCTTTAATGAGTTATGGTTATATAGGCACTATCACTGTTAAACAGGATAGAGTTATAAACAAGAATACATGTGTTAAACTGAGGAAAGGGATGTCCAGAGTAAGTGAAGCTTTTGTAAGTACAGAGAAGTTAGAGCTTAGGAATCTTGAGTATATGTAAATAATAATACAGGATAATAGATGTTTGATAAATAATGATTGCTAATACTCTTTTTCTTTTTAAACTGCATCTATTTTATGACAGGAATTAAGAGAATAAAAATATCAGAAGGAGTTATGGACAAGATTTTTCCTCCATCCGGTGTTACCACACATTGAAGAAACGGATGGCATTTCAGCCTTGAAGCATTTTGCAAAAATTCTTACTAATTGTCTGAGCCTGGCATAATGTTGTAAATATCTTTAGCTATTCTAAAACCATTCTGTGGGCTATTCCAGAGAAACATTGGCATACCAGACTTTGACAGGCATTCTCCTATGTTCCCTTTCTGACAAGTCCTTGCTGTGTTAGTAAGGTAAGGTAAACCACAGGTAAAGCTTTGTTTGTGCAGTATTGCACTTGTGTTAGAAAAGGATAAAGCTTTTCCCAGAGATTAGTGACCAGGATCTGACCTAAGTAACTTCACCAAGAGCTTCAACTAGAGGTAAATGAACTTTAATGAACAAGTTTCTTTTCCATCAACAATAAACTCCTTCTCCATCTGTGTCTGCCTCTCTTATTTTGGTTCGGCCTCTACTTCTATTTGTTCCTTCTCCTTTCTTCCTTCTATTCCTATTATTGTGCCTTGATAAACTTTTGAGAATCCTTTTTCTGCAACTGTTATCATTATGTTTTCTCCTTTCATCTTTAGTGTCACCTCTATGGAGAATCAAATTCACTATGTGTAAGGTGCACTCTCAGCAGTATTTGTCTCACAACTGCAATATTCCAACTTAATAATCACCTTTCTTCTCCTGCTCTGCAAGAAGTATCAGCTGAATGTCATAGCTTCTCCTGAAGTAGACCATAGCATTCAGACAGACATCCTGTATCAGATTATGTATCTGTGTGGTTTATGTATGTATGTATACATGTGTGAATTATGTATATTAGATTTTTTTGGAACCACACTATCCTAGTAACTATTTTTTCCACTCTTTCCTAAAACCATTTCTGAGTTATTGTTTTTGACTAGTTCTTACTTATTACTAAGAAATTGTGAATGTCAGCCCTTCATGTCCCAAATGTCTTCCTTATTTTTCTGAAGATACTCTGTTATATTAAGATTCCAAACCATCACACAACTTAAAACATATCACCATAGCAAATATCATATTTTTGTCACATTCCCTCGGTGCTCAGAGCACTTAATCAGTTGTGGAACATGTGTATCTGAGTTATAAATTCTGTTACTACCCTCAAAATAGAACTTGCTCATCCTATGAGTAAGATCAGAAATAATATTGCTGGTTTTAAGTGGTTATTTGTATGGGTAATCACAAACAAGATGCAAAAGGGCAGAACAACAGACTGCTTGAAGGTTTTGTATAAGTTATACATTTAGAAAAAGACTGATTTGGAAGCACAGAAAAACTTAGGTGTAAGGCCAAGTTTTTTATGATGCCTTAATGGAGGTATCCACACGATAATGTAAATACGTGGGTTTGATTTTTAAACCAGAGTCATTTGTTTTGTGATGTTTAGTGATGTAATGCATATCATCAAGATCCTTAACACAAGGGAATTAATTAATACAGACTGCTGGCTAAGCTTAGTAAAGCCCTTTAGAATATTGATATAATTTAGAGCTCTTTGAATTATGACCACAGTTCCACATACATGTTCAGCAGTGTACATGTCATGAGGTGGATATTTTGTTTGTTTTTCTTCTCACTGTGAATAAGAAAGCTGCAAGTTCAAAATTTTGGCATTTGGTTTGGTCACAGAACATACCACAGAAGCTGAAAATGGGAATATGAAAGAATAACTATAAATGGGTTTTGGCATTAACAANAAGGCAAGGCAAGGCAAGGCAGAACTTTCTTACAGCTGACTATAAGTTTCAGTCCATAGCTGACTTTATTGTATAATAAAGGTGTTCCAATAAAAATAGTAATAATAATAATAATATAAACATAATGACTCGAATAACTGTTTTAAACAAACAAAACTTCTTGCGGTGGGAACAAAACGATATAGAAGGTCACACCCAGACAGAAAGATGGCTGCATTACTTTCCCAACTACAAAAAGGTATAATTTAACACCACTTTAATCAGTTTCTGCTGGATTACTGTCTCACAAAAATAAGCTTTATTTCCAAACAAGCCTCCAGAATGTTTAAGGATATTTCTAGTGTACTTAATGGATTCAATGCTACATGACAGAATCTGCAAAAACTATTAAGTCAACTAACTGGGAGCTAACACACGTAAAGACAATGAAAGATTGCCTTCAGTGAGAGTCTGACTATACTTACAGCTTCCAGAAAAAAGCTTGAGGTAAAAGATAATTACTAATATAATAAGTAGTCTACAAAGCAGTATTTTGGAGTATTCTGTTTAGGAAGGTTAGCACACCAAATATCAGGGACTAACACTTTAGAGTGGTTAATATGAGGTAAACCACCTTGATATTAATAAGAAGGAAATGATATTAACTCCCTCATATTTGGAGAGTATAAGGGTTTCTTAGGTATATAGAACATTAATAATGAAAAAAACCTCTAATGATTAAAATTAATCCAGGAAAAAACTCTGATTGGTGGAACTTGGGGGTATGTTTTAATTTTTTTGTTGTTGATTTGGGGGCTTTTCTCTGGTGGTTTGGTTTTTTTTTTTCCCTAACTTAAAATTTTAATTTTTTCACAATCTTAGAGGAATGATCATCTGGTATACATTCTTGGTAATTCTTGAACTGCATTATGAATGATATAGAAATTGATAAAAGTCCTGGTTTCCACAGAAGTAATTTTTTCAAAGTTATAAAGAGTATCATTCCACTGAAAGTGAGTGGATTTTTTGGTTTGGATTGTTGTTGCTAGTTTCTTGGCATTTCTGTTTGTTTTATTTTGTTCAGGATCTGTGTAATTTAAGAAATAAAATTACAAGATTTTTTTTTGCGTACTCCAAAACAGATTTATGGATTTCACTCCAAAATATCTCTTTCCTTTGTTCATGAATGTGGTCACTCCATTCGGCATAGACAAGAAATATTATTGTGGAAAAAGTATGAGTATACTTTTTTTTTTAATAATATGTGGCTTCTGTTCGTATATGTGTTTCATACAGATTGTGGTTCTGGATGGCAGAAATGTGTTGGTGTTTAGTAACAGAAAGTATAACAAAAATATATATATATTCCACTCATCAGAAAATATCTGGCTTGGACCTCAAGAAACATTTGGGATGAGATTTTGATTCTTGTGGAAGATAAAGACCTTCTTCAATCCTCCAGCTCAAAACAAGTGGAAATATGTTTTTAAAAGTATAGCCAACAGATCAGAAATTAATTTAATAACTTGTTTTCACTACTTATTAAGGTCATCATTAAGCATAGCTATTCACCTTTTAAAGGAATGTTTTTGTGGATTTAGTTTCTGCAATATTATTTGTTAATTCTGGGACAGATTAAAGTCTAATGAGGAGAAAGCAGATTGTACAGAGACATTTTATATGCTGCTTAGGAGCTGTCAGAGTCATTTATATACATTTTTATTAAAATGTGTTGTAAAGCCATCTGGCGAATGCTGTTTGTATTTTTATAGGGCCACAAAGACCTTCCAGCTTTTACTCTCAGTTATCTCATTTGCAAAGCTGTTAGGTAATTCTTCCATAAGGGTGAAGCTCTCTCTTTCTCTCTCTCTTTCTCTTTCCCTCTTGTCTTTTACTAGATGTTGAGATTGGAAGATTGTTCTTACCAGGTATATGTGGTGGGAGCTTTTTGACGATACTATAAGAATGCATAGGTTGTAATTTCTTTTCTGTTGTTATCTCACTTTTTTGCGTTTTTAGTTAAAAGTCTGTTTGGTTCTGAAACTGCCTGGAACAAACATGAACATAATAAAAAGGAATAGGACCAGTGGCAGAATTCACAGATACATGCTTCACAGTTTGAAAAATGGTAAAAATGAACCTAGCTGCTCTGTTTCAAATAGATGGAGTGGAAGCAATGAAGAAGACGTTGAAGCAATGATGACTGGCAAACTAGTAACAGTGGACAAGGAGAAGGCTGCGGTACTCAACAAATTTTTCCTCAGTCTTCACTGGCAACCTCTCTTCCTACACCTCTGGAGTGGATGGACTGCAAGGCAGGGATTGGAAGAGCAAAGTCCCTCCCACTGTAAGACAAGATCAGGTTCACGACCACATGAGGAACCGAAACATACAGAAGTCTATGAGACCTGACAAGATTCCTGAGGGAATTGGCTGATGTAGTTACCAAACTACTCTCCATGAAATTTGAAAAGTCATGGCAGTCATGTGAAGTAACCGGTGAGTGGAAAAAGGGAAACATTGCACCCATTTTTTAAAAGGGGAGGACTCTGGGAAATACCGATCTGTCTGCCTCACCTCTGTACCTGGGAAGATCCTCCTAGGAGGAAGAGATCCTCCTAGAAGCTATGCTAAGGCACATGGAGGACAGGGAGGTGATCCAAGACAGCCAGAATGGCTTCACCAAGGGCAAGTCCTGCCTGACCAACCTAGTGGCCTTCTATGATAGAGTGACTACACCAATGGACAAGGGAAGAGCTACAGATGTTGTCCATCTGGACATCTCTAAGGCCTTTGACACAGTCCCCCACAACATCTTTCTGTCTAAATTGGAGAGGTATGGATTTGACAGGCGGAATGTTCAGTGGATGAGGAGTTGGTTGGATGGTCACATCCAGAGGGTAGTGGTCAATGGCTCAATGTCCAGATGGAGATCAGTCCCAACTTGTGTCCCTGAGGGGTCTGTATTGGGACGCGTACTGTTTAGTATCTTCATCAATGACATAGGCAGTGGAATCAAGTGCACCCTCACCAAGTTTGCAAATGACACCAAGCTGAGTGGTGTGGTTGACACACCTGAGGGACAGGATGCCTTCCAGAGGGACCTGGACAAGCTCGAAAAGTGGGCCCATGTGACCCTCATGAGATTCAACAAGGCCAAGTGCAGGGTCCTGCATGTGGGTCAGGACGACCCCCGGTATCAATACAGGCTGTGAGATGAAGGGATTGAGAGCAGCCCTGCCAAGAAAGACTTGGGGGTACTGTCGGATAAAAAGCTGGACATGAGATGACAATGTGTGTTCAAAGCCCAGAGGCCAACCGCATCCCAGGCTGCATCGAGAAAAGCATGGCCAGCAGGTCGAGGGAGGTGATTCTGCCCTTCCTACTCCACTCATGTGAGACCTCACCTGGAGTACTGCATCCAGCCCTGGAGCCCTCAGCACAGGAAAGACATGGACCTGTTGGAGCAGGTCCAGAGGAGAGCCACAAAGATGATCAGAGGGCTGGAGCACCTCACCTATGAGGACAGGCTGAGAGAGTTGGGGTTGTTCAACCTGGAGAACAGAAGGCTCTGGGGAGACTTTATTGCAGCCTTTCAGTACTTAAAGGGGGCCTACAGGAAAGACAGGGACAAACTTTTTAGCAGGGCCTGTTGCAATAAGATACGGGGTAATGGTTTTAAACTAAAAGAGAGAAGATTTAGACTAGATATAAGGAAGAATTATTTTACAATGGGGGTCATGAAACACTGGAACAGGTTACCCAGAGAGGTAATAAATGCAACATCCTTGGAAACATTCAATGTCAGGTTGGATGGAGCTCTGAGCAACCTGATCTAATAGAAGATGTCCCTGATCATTGCAGGGGGCTTGGACTAGATGACCTTTAAACGTTCCTTCCAACCCAAACTATTTGATGATTCGATGATTCTATGATTGTATGTTAGGGACAACATACAGGAAGATAATATAATAAGGGGAGAAATGTTAAAGGTTTTGTTGAGAGTTTTTGATGTCTATAGGAATAAAATTGTCTTCACATTTCAGAACAGATAATAAACTTAAATGAACTATAAAGATAGAATATGTATTTACTTTATATACTGTTTCCAGTTTACTATTTTTCATTGAGTTGAAATATCTCTGCAGATCTGTAGTATTATTCAGGTTGGAAGACACCCCAGGAAATCTCCAGTCAAATTCTGAAAGCGCTGTTTAAACTGAATTCAGATCAGGTCACTTGGGCTTTTGTCTAGCTGGGTGTTCAAAACCACCCAGGAGGAAGATTCCACAGCCTCATTGGGTATCCTCTTTCAGTGCTTTATTATCCTATCAGCTTTTTTTTTTTTTTCCTAGTTATATCCAGTTTCCCATTTCAATTTATGATGATTGTGTCTTGTTTGCATGTTGTACAACTTCAGTAAGAAGTCTCACTATGTCTTCTTCTAGAAACCTCCTCCTAAGTACTGGAAGTTAGCTATTAAGTCTCCCTCACAAAGTTTTCTCATCTCCACACTATTAATCGCAGTCCCCTCAGTCGTGCTCAATCCTCTGACCATCTTGCTGGCCCTCTGCTGAACTCACTCAAGTTTATCAGCATCTTTCTGGTATTGGATTGCCCAGAGCTGATCATAGTGTTCCAGATAACATCTAATGAGGGTAGAATAGAGGGAAGTAATAACTTCCCTGGGGTCCAGTCAGTCCCTGCTCTGCCGATGCAGAGCAGCTAGTCTGCTCCTCATGTAGTACTTCGAATCTGTTCAGTTACATGAAGTTCCTGTTGGACTATTTCTGTACCAAGTTGAGGATCCTCTGAAAGGCCCTCTGCCCTCCAGTATGTCAAGCGCATCCCTCTCCCTGCCTAGTCTGACATCATCTGCAACTTTGATGAGGGCATGTTCGGTGTCCTCCTCCAGGTCACCGATAAACAGGATAGGTTACAGGATAGTCCCTTGCTACCCTAGAGGAGGGAGGAATTGCACTTGCAACCGAATTTCCTGTGGAGTATGAAAAATTAACCACTGTTCTTTGACCCTGACAATCCAGCAAGTTTCACTCCATCTAGTAGCCCATCTACCCCTTTTCCACCTAGTGTCATCTTGATTGTAATGTCAAAACTCAGATACAAGTATGCTGTGGGAGACTGTGACAAAAGTTCTGCTGTAGTCAAGGTAGATGACATCAGCTGCTCTTCCCCTGGTAAATCCAAGCTGGCTACTTCCAATCACTTTCTTCTTCTTTTTCACAGGCCCAGGAATGTTTAACAAGAGGACTTGTCCCATGTGTTTCCCAGGGACTAAAGTGAAGCAGATTGGATTGTAACTCCCTGAATTGTCTTTTTTGCCCTTTTTATAAACGTCAACATTTGCCACACATCTTTTAGTAGTGGTTATTACACCATGAGTAAACATCCAGGAGTTACTATTCATATAATAAGTAAAATTAAGTTGGCATAGCAAGTTAATATTCTTAATTTCTTATTAGGTCAACAAATATAGCTGGAAATAACAGACAAGCTCCAGATTTGTTTATTTAAAAGCTCGTCTGATTATATGAGCTGATCAGAAGTTATTACTCCTTCCTGTAAAAATAACCTAGAAAGAGCCCCAAAATTTTAGAAGATCATTTAAAAAAAAATAAATGTGCACCAGATATACTTCATTTTTGTAAATTCAATTGTTTGTTTCAGTTATTACGTATGTGACATAAAGCTATTCAGCTGAATTTAAGTACTTTCTAAAATATCTGTTCTTGTTTTACTTTTTAAAAATTATTTCAATTTGAAATGTTATTCCTACTAGATTTTATGCATACAGAAAGTTGGCAGCACTGGAATACAAACTTTCTCTCATCAATAAGGTATGAATAACATGAAAATACAAAGAAGTTGAACTACATTCTCAAACCAATTTAAACTTTTTACATTTGTCAGTGATAAAGTTATTCCTGTTATCCTCTCTGAAACCACGAAATCTTATCCTCATCTATATCTGCCATTAGTACAAGACAACAATGAGATTTTTTTAGGAACATCAACAAATAAAATATTCTGAATGCTTTTTTCTATACTCACTTACTTGTATAAACAAGTAAAGCCTACTCATTTAACAGACAGTTTCACATATCTCAGACATTTGAGATTAATGAATTGGTTCTGTTCATGGATAAGTATCTGAATTCTATCCACCTCAATTTCCTGTGATGTAATTGCAATTTAAACAACTCAAATCCTTTGTAAATAAATCAATCTGCAATATGTACAACTCTAACTGACTCTATGGTGCAATGTTATTTCCCCCTCAAAAGAAAACAAGATGTTTCATTATCTTGCTGTTTATGCAAAAGAGAGTAAAAGAATAATAAATAATAATAAAAAAAGTAATAACTGTAAGTTAGAAACATCTAAGTGAAAGGAAAAAGCCCGTGATACTAGGAGTCCTGAAACCATCGAAACAAAGCTTGTGATTTGGATTCTGCTAACGCATGTAGTCATGTGCCTGGCTAGCAAGATGACAACCAAAGTAGCTTATGTGCATGTCCTCCTTGGAGAGAGGAGAATGTGGTAGACCCTGTGAACATTACAGAACGTATCATAAAGGTTCTTTTTTTTATATGTGATTTAAAGACGATCAACATCATTTTAAAACTAGGTAGCAAGGAGTTAGATATTTCCTACAAATACCAGTCTGTAGATATTTAATTATATATCTGCCCTAACTGTCCTGGAGAAGCTCTGAATAAGAAACCTATCTTCCTCCTCCACAATATAACCCTCCAACTGTAACAATTTAGCCCTCCAGTGAGTTTTCCCACCCCTGCAGTGGCTATGGCTCAGCTGTGTAACCTTACTCAGGCTGTTGATAAAGAGCTCTGAGACAAGTCTACAGGAGATAAGAAAGGTAAAATTACAGAGATGGGTTCTTGAGACAAGGCTGTTAGTTGCTCAGGAAGTCAGGAGAAGAAGAAACAACAAAGGTAGATATACATTTATATATATTTTTTCCTACAGGAAAAATAAAAATCAGAAAAAAATGGGGACATTCACTGAGCTGGTTAGTATGGTGCAGGGCTTACCTGGAGTCATTAGCTGAGCATCAGCCATAGGTGTCAATGGAGTTGGCAGCAAACGCAGCTCTACAAGGTGGAGGGTCTGCTCCCAGGGTGCAGAGGCTGATCCTGACCCTGCTGACCCATCCTGCCTGCCCAACCATGACTCTCTGGCTGCTGCCTCAGGGCTGGTGTGTGTGCAGGCTCCTGGCCTGACAGCTAAACCTCAGCTGCCTTTTGTCTGCCTGAGCCAAGGTACAATTGCTGTATACTTTGAAGGCATATGTGTACAGCTTGCAGAATCTCTGTATGTCCAGTTAAAGATTTCTGAAGAAGCAGACGCAGAAGAGGACCAGTAACAGCACATGGCTGCTGCTAAGTAATCCTGTCATGGTTTAGGCTGAATCAGCTACTGGGGATATGGGGGACCCCAGATGGGACCTACAGATGCTTCCCCCACCACTCTTCAAAGAGACAAACAGAGAAGGGAAAAAGAGACTTATGAGTTTAGAAAGAACTAAATTGCTTTGATGAAATATTAATAATAAAATAAAAAGGAAATAATGAAATATATACAAAACCGTATCAAGCTACCAGGATAACAATCATGTCACCAGCTGGCACTGGGGCAGTCCCAGACTGGACTCAGTGAAGGGCAGGAACTGGATTCCGGACCTGCATTCAGGATCAGGATCAAAGGCAGACAAACAGACAGAGTCCTCCTGAAACGCTGACCATTGAAGAAAGAGCCCTGACCCTTTGATCCCTCAGCTTTTATACTGAGCATGATGCAGATGGGATGGAATACCCTGTTGGTCAGTTTTGGGTCACCTGTCCTATCCGCTCTTCCCCGCAGGTGCAACCCTCTACACTTTTCTGCTTCCGACCCTCCAATGGGGCAAGTAACTGTCCTG
Source organism: Ibidorhyncha struthersii (assembly GCA_013398815.1). NCBI lineage: Eukaryota > Metazoa > Chordata > Aves > Charadriiformes > Charadriidae > Ibidorhyncha > Ibidorhyncha struthersii. Next base: position 190,551 of record VZSZ01003071.1, on the reverse strand, counting down.
GTTTGAGGACAAAGTGAGCTGGCCTTGGGTGTTATAGCAATAAGTATAAGCAAGAGCCTCTCCGCATACCGTTCCTAGGCATCAACGATAAATATAGGGCTTATCATTCTGAGCACGAACAGGGTCTGCACAATATGCTTTTAATTTCAGTAGTTAGAAGAGGCATAGCTAAGAAGCAGTTACTGAACAAAATTGGTCCTGGTTTGCCTCAAACCAGGACAAATCCCTGAGCATCTAATTCTATCAAACTGGTTAACTGAATTGGCATTAAAAGGAGGAATCACAGAGTCATAGGTTGGAAGGGACTTCAGGGATCATCTGGTCCAACCTTTCTTGGCAAAAGCACAGTCTAGACAAGATGGCCCAGCACCTTGTCCAGCTGAATCTTACCAGTGTCCAATGACGAGAGATCCACCACTTCCCTGGCAAGATTATTCCAATGGCTGTTTTTTCTCATTGTGAAAAGTTTTCCTCTTGCATCCAATAAGAATCTCCCCAAGAGTAACTTATACTCATCACCGCTCATCTTTTCCATGTGACTTGTAAAAAGAGAGTCTCCATCTTCTTTGTAGCCACCCTTTAAATACTGAAACATGGTGATAAGGTATCCCTTGAGATTTCTTTTCCTCAGGGTTGAACAAACCCAATTCTCTCAGCCTTTCCTCATATGGCAGGCTTCCCAGTCCTTTGATAATCTTGGTGGCCCTCTTCTGGACCCTTTCCAGTTGTCCACATCTTTTTTGTACAGCAGTGACCAAAACTGAACACAGTTTTCCAAGTGTGGCCTGACAAGCACTGAGTAGAGTGAGATAATGACTTCTTTATCTCTGCTGTTGATGCCCTCGTTGATGGAACCCAGCATCCCGTTGACTTTCTTTGCTGCTGCAGCACACTGTTTACTCATATTTTGTTTGTTGTCCACTTGGATCCCCAGGTCCCTTTCCACAGAGCTGCTCCCCAGCCACGTAGATCCCAGTTTGTGTTGCACTCCTATTTACCCAGGTGCAAGACCTTACACTTGTCCTTGTTGAACTTCATAAGGTTCTTGTTAGCCCACTCTTCAGGCCTATCCAGGTCTTTCTGCAGGGTGCCTCTCCCTTCCAAAGTGTCCACTTCCCCAATCAGTTTGGTACCATCAGAAAACTTCATCAGGGGAACTTGATCCCATCATCCAGATCACAGAATCACAGAAGGGTGAAGGGTTGGAAGGGACCTCTGGAGATCATCTAGTCCATCCCCCCTGCCAGAGCAGGGTCACCTACAGCAGACTGCATAGGATGGTGTCCAGGTGGGTTTTGAATGTCTCCAGTGCTGGAGACTCCACAACTTATCACTTATGAAGATGTTAAACAGTGTTGGGCCCGATACCTATCCCTGGGAGACCCCACTTGTGACAGACGGCCAGCTTGAAAAAGAGCTATTGACCAGGGTGTGGTCTGTCAACCAGTTCCCCGCCCACCGCACTGACTACTTGTCTAGGCTGTAACACATCAGTTTCTCTAGGAGGAGGCTGTGGGGAACTGTATCAAAAGCCTTGGAGAAAAACAGGTGGACAATGTCTGCCACTCATGCCACATCAACCAAGTAGGTTAGTTTGTCATAGAAGATGATCAGATTTGTCAAGCATGATTTGCCTTTGGTGAATCCATGCTGGCTTTTCCCAGTCACATGTTACATTTGACTTGTGATAACCCCTAGGAGGTTTCATTCCATAACTTTCCCAGGGACTGAAGTAAGATTCATGGGCCGATAAATTCCTGGAAGCCCTTCTTCCTTTAAAGCCTTCTTGTAGATGAGGGTGACATTAACCTTCTTCCAGTCTTCTGGGACATCCCCTCATTGCCATGACTTCTCAAAGATTATGGAGAGTGGCCTCGCAATGACATCAGACAGCTCTCCTAACACCCTTGGGTGGATAGGGTCAGGGCCCATTGATTTATAAAGGTCAAGCTCCTGTAAGAGTTCTCATACCAACTCTTCCTTCACTGGTGATGGGTTTAGGTTTGCATCAACCTGGATTTTTGTTGCCCAGGCCTGGGGTCCAACAGTGATGGTAAAGATAGAGGAGTTCATTGCAAAGGACAAGAAGGAGACAAAATCCACATGTCATTATGATATCTGGTACAAAACCAAGTTAAGGACATGGACTGAACCCTTAGCTAAGAAAGTTTCGATACTGAATACCATCTGGAACTGTTCTTATTGCCTTATTTTTCTCTTTAAGTTTGCAATCAAGTACTTTATTTTCTGATTTAAATAAAAATATACAATAACTTTCTTGGCCTAACATATCTGGTATTAAATATGCATTTTGAAGAAGTAGAAAACTTGAGGTTTATGCTGCCCATGTGGATATATTCTGGCCATCCAATTCCATTGCAGAGGCTATTCAAATATATGAGGCCTGTATGTGACATCTCTAACCCTCAAAAATCAGTTTTGCTTCAAAGCTGTAACTGCCTTTTAATATGTCACATGTGTAAGAGTAATATCTCAAATATCATCCCAGAAAAACTTCTTCTGGATTAGTTTTTTTTAAAAAAAGTAGCAAAAAAATGTGTTTTCCATCAGTACTTTAAAACCCAGTTAAACTGGATTTGTGGTCTAAAGTCATTCTCATACATTATATTCAGGTCCTCTGAACAACTGCTCAGATATCTTGGAAGAAATTCTGCAGATCCTCATTCTGTCTACACACCAAACAGCCCAGGGCTGTGAATTCTCCTGCGGTAGCCAGGAGCCTAATCTTTGGATTTGGCATTGGCAGATTTAGTATTAGAGAATTTATCAGTTTCCCACTAGAAGTCTATGGCAGAGGACAGAACCTACAATAGTTTCTCAAATTCCAGCCTAGCTTCCCTCTCTCTGTAACATCCAACTGCTCTTCTATTACACAAGCCTTATTCGAGCAGACACATTCCCTCTTAACATGGAATTAAGAAGTGTAGAGGTTATTCAGAGGTTCTTTGCACCATGATTAACTTTATCTAATTTAATTCATATTCTATTTTGTAATCAGAAGTAAAAGTGGCATTTGTCATATAACAGAAGGCGTAACATAGTATAAACAGCTTGCTCCAAGAACTGAGTATTTTTCTTTGACTTGAAAAAGCAGTCAAACTGCTGTCGATTATACCTGTTTCCTGTGTACTGTCATTTCAATAGTGCATGAAAATATTCACTCTGAAATACTGAAATAAAGGCAGCCACAAGCATTCTTACATGTCTGAAGATTATAGTTTGCTGTCTGCATATACAATAGTTGCAGAATTTAAAATCTATATTAAAATGTTTGCTGTCCATTTGAGTATATTTAACATCTTTTCTGATTGTGTATGCATAGACAAAACAAAAATAGCTTTCTGTCATAACTCCCCTAGGTTTAAGTACTGTGTCTTTCTGGAAGCTAATTTGCCAGCAGTATCCAAGGAAACTTTCATGCTGTCACATATTTTTTCATATGAAATCACTGTGATTACACTTGATCAGAACTCTCAAATGTTTTTAGAGATACCTTTAATGTATAATTTTTGTCCTTTTAAGCTGTCAGGCAATGGGGGTTTTTTCCATCTATTTAAAGTTTTTCTGGGAAATATTTCTACAGTAATACAATTCCACCTTTTCCCCAGACCTTGTAAATGATGAGTACACAAGCATGACAACAGGTTTGAAGTCAGACATCACAGTATTTGATTCATCTCTTGTTCAGTTCCTTAGTCTGGAATGATGTTGATGTTTTCTTCCTTTTCAGAAACCTGGTATGTGCTGTCATATTCACTTGCAATTAATACATGTCTGTTACAGTCCAACGGCTTTAACAGTTGCAAACCTTCAAATATTTCTCCAGCTTCTCCTAACCAGGTGTTGCCATGGTATCCAATCTGGCAGGAAAAAATAGCATAGTCTGTTCTTGACAACTGCGTTGATGAGTACTAGTGCTTTGCCTTATAGCTCTAATAAATATACTCTTATCGCTAAAAACTGTGTGAGAAATTTGATCATTCCATTAGGGTTAAAAGACTGCACATAACTCGCGCATGATCCTGTAAGTAATTTTACAACTGTATACCCCTTGTTCATATTTTAAAACAGTGAGCAGGCATTCATGGACAGGATGTATTTTTTACTATACGTTAATCTAAAGTATCTAATATTCCAGTTAATTTTTAAAGGCAAACAATAAATGAACATGAAAAGTTATGAAAACTGCATGGTATCACCTCAGGGTTAAAATTCTAAATGAACATGTATGAAAGTAAGCTCGCTCCTACACTGGACTAATACTAGCACTTCAGAAAGTGAACTGCTACAGAAGGAAAATGTCAAGCCAGAGACTGATGTTTAGTGATCAGCCCTTCTAAAAACATGTATGTAAGTCCAAATATTAATTTGATTAGAAAATGTGCACTAATATAAATTATGTATTTCATAAAAAACAAACTGAAGAATCTTTGTATTTGAATGATAATCATTTAGATAAGAATGAAACTAGCCAGATGTTTTTTTCTGAATGGAAGCTGAGGGGATATATACTTCCTGGGACTTTTTTTTTAATTATGTTTCAGTTCATTACACCCATATTCTTATGGCACCTCACTTGCAAAGGAAAAACATCTAACTTTTTTATCACATTGCACAGTTTCTCAAAGTAATAAGCTTCCTGCTAATCTCCCAAACAGCCATTGAAACTTTTCAGTGGAAGATGCCAGTAATTAGACTGAGACAACAGTATAAATTAGGTAGCTGCTTTTCCTGAAGATCATTAGACAGATTACCAGGCAATGAAAAGCAAAAGTGAATACAAAAACTTTACCAGGGTATTGAAAATTAAGTCATGGAAATATAAGATTAAGCCTAATTCTCTAATGTATTTTAGAAATGTTCTTAGCAGATATTATTCAATATTATTGCAAATATTATAGTATAAAGGTAACATTTACTGCACTGCCAACTAAAATTTTCTGGTAAAAGAAAATTTTTGTCCTGAGTGTAAAAAATCTTGTATCCATTTTCACCTATAGAGGAAACAGAAGTGCACATCTTTATGCGTTATCGTCTAAATCACTTGGAGAAGAAAGGGCACTGGCTGAGACTATAAGGTGACTTCTTTTTACTAACAGAAGAAAAAATAAATAAATATAATTGATGGAAATGTAAAATAGTATTTTACATTAATTTTTAATGGAGCACTGTCCCGGTTTGAGTGACACAGGGCTAATTTCTCTTCAAGCACTTGGGAAAACTGCACTTTTAGAAGACTTGTCGTGGTTTAGGCCAAATCAGCTACTGGGGATGTGGGGGACCCCAGATGGGACCTACAGATGCTCCCCTCTAACCCTCTTCAAAAAGAGAAGCAGAGAAGGGAAAAAGAGACTTATGAGTTTAGAAAGAACTAAATTACTTTAATGAAATATTAATAATAAAATAAAAAAGATACAATGAAATATATACAAAACCGTATCAAGCTCCCAGGATGACAATCATGTCACCGGCTGGCACTGGGGCAGTCCCAGACTGGACTCAGTGAAGGGTGGGAACTGGATTCCAGATCTGCATTCAGGATTGGGATCAAAGGCAGATGAACAGAGTCCTCCTCAGACATCGGCCATTGAAGAAAGAGCCCTGACCCTTTGATCCCTCAGCTTTTATACTGAGCATGACGCAGATGGGATGGAATACCCTGTTGGTCAGTTTTGGGTCACCTGTCCTATCCGCTCTTCCTCGCAGGTGGGACCCCACTGCGCTTCCCCACTTCTGCCCCTCCAACGGGGCAAATAACAAAGTTGGTTGGCCTTGGCTGTTATAGCAATAAGTATAAGCAAGAGCCTCTCTGCATACCATGCCTGGGCATCAACTATAAACATTGGTCTTACCACTCTGAGAGAATGAACATTGCCTGCACAATCTGCTGTTAATTTCAGTAGTTAGAAGAGGCTCTCTTAAGAAGCAAAGTTACTGAACAAAATTCATCCTGTTTTACCTCAAACCAGGACAAGACTCTAGTGTCTGAATTTATGAAAATATTTACTTTATAGCCAGCTGTGGTATGTGGGTTTTAAGGTCTCAGTGTTTTCAAGTTAGCCAGGTGCAGGGATGAGGAGGAGCGAGACTTGGGCACTTGAGCTAAGCTGGCCAACAGGATTATTTCATACCATGAATGTCACATTCAATATAAATTAAAAAGTTTGCTGAGAAGTTCTGTTTCTTCTATGATGGCTGTGATCCTGAGTACTTCTTGCCCTGGTGCTGGACCCCTGAGTCCTTCCCTTCCTCCCGAAGACGTAGCGCTCACAGTGTCCCACATTTGTGTCCACTGCTGGGAGTGCACAGCTTCCTACTGATAGAATTGGCTGAGTATAATCATTGAATGTTTCATATTGGTATTGGGATCAATACTGTAGTATTTACAACACTTTAGTATTATTAATGTTAATTACGTAGTCTTATTCTATTAAATCTGTTTATATTTCAGCCCTTCAATTTCCTTTTTTCCTGATTCCCCTTCCCAGGTGGGGAGGGGTCATCAGGTTATAGAGTAATTCTCTAAACAACAATAAATTGTTGTGGGTTTCTCAAAACATAACAACCCCTAATCTACATTACCCCACCTGTGATTATCAGACCAATTTGATATATGTACAAGAGACTTTAATTACTGGTCTGCTTTAAGATGCCTAGCTGTTGGATTACAAATGTGCTGATTGGCAAACACAGACACGGTTGTTAAGCACATGGAAAATTTGCGTCTGAAAAATAAACTGTCACCTGTAGCTCCTGCTGTGAGTAAACAAAAGCTTTGCAAATTACATATGAAAAGACAAAAATATTTATTTTGATGTATTCAGGAGAGCGGCACATTTGAAAGATGGCTCTGAGTAAATATGAGATTCTCTTTCAAATTACTGTCAAATATGACTTCAGTTAAACAAGTCAGGGCTACTGGGTGACAACTTAAATCTGCAACATCAGCTGCATACCTTTAAACATTGAATTATCATCTCATACAAACACTGCAACCCAATTTATGTCAATGTATTCATTGTGATAATTTTTCAGACATATTACAGAATTTTTACTTCTCTGTCGCTCATCTGCTGAATAAGGTGAGATGTCATTGTGAGTTTTAGTCATGTTTATATAAATTTTCAGAATTTATTTTGCTTTATATTTACTATTTGTCATTCATAATTTCTATTACTAGAGTAATTATTATTTAATTTGAGCTTTGTTAGAGAGGTTTAAGGAAAAATTTAAGTCTAATGTCTAGAGGAGAATATTTAAGAACAGACTGAATTTTATGCATTTACTAAAATAACGCTACTGATACATTTGAAAATCAGCACTTTTAGATTGACTGTTGAATCATCCTTTTGGAGAGTTGAACAGCCGTAAAGATTTATAGCTGGTGAGAAAGAAAAGGCCATATAATATGGAGAAGAACTAAATGAACAAAACCTGAACATCCTTGAAAACAGCTTTTTGGTTGAAAAGTGGTCATAATCTGAAAAATTACAAAGACTTATGAAGGCTCATTTTCAAAGAAAGATCAGATACTTAATGTACAATTTAAGTAGACATTAAGAGTCCAGTTTCAAGCTTATAATCCTCCTTTCTCTACTTTTCTTCCCCTTTGGAGCCATCAAAGCTCACTACATGCTTTATTTTGACCTGAATTTCACTACAAATTTTAAGTTTTGTAGCAATCACCATTCAGTTTGAACAATTGTTACTTTCATTTCCTCCTCAGTTAGATGGTGACTGATCAAGGACAAGAGGAGTGGAGGAAAAGGGAGGCAGAGGATAAGCTTAAAAATTGAAAGATATGGAAATGAGTGCCTAAAGTCAGCCTGAATTTAATTCCAGTGTAAATTTTTGAGTGCTCATGAGATTCTGTATGAGTTATTGTGAGCTTTTTGTCAGAAGCCTGATCAGTTATTTTGATAGCTATCTGTGGATTTAAGAATATATCTTTAAGGACAAAGATAGAAGAGTTTAAGTTTAATTTAAAAAATAGTAATAATGTAAAGTATTCAGGTGTGACAGCCAGGACATATATTTACTCCCATGTGTATAACTCATGGGAAAATAATTTTAGAAAAGAAAAATTAATTCAAGCAAATATTTATTTGGAGGGCTTAAGCCATCAGACTTTTTCAGGAGTCACATTTAAAATACATAAAAAAAAACAGAGGAATAATGGAAAACAGCAAAAGTATAAGGTATATTTCTCATTTAAAAATTCTCATAATTCACCCTTATTTTGCTCTAGCTTCTGCTTTTGTCTAGAAAGCTGGCTGAAATCAATTAAAGACAGGGCTCTGCATCATTTTTCTCACTATTCTGGCAATTACTTTAGATCTAGGGAATTACTGTAGCTGAAACCAAAAGTTCATCCTAACCATCATAAAATTCTCTCCTGTACCAGAGGTTCAGTACTAAATCAGAAAGGTCACAGAAATATCTGTAGTGACCATTTTTTATTTATTTTTATTTTCTGTGACAGAAGTAGAAAAAAGTTGTAGATGATTCTAAGTTACTGGCATATAAAATAAAACAAAGAAACCTCTCTGTACTTAAATGATTTGAAATAGTGTGACTTGATACAGAAGGCATTTGGAACTAAGGTAGTACAAATTGAATTATTGTCTCTTCCTGTCAATAGCTGATGAAAGGTTAACATTTCTTTTCTGTTGAAAATGTATATTGTACCTCGCTGAGCTTTGAATACTCTAATACAATGAATTTTTTCTTGCTTTTGTACTACAAGAATTTCTGTAGATTTTGGGTTGACACAAACATTCATAAAGTACTTAGGCCAGTTATTAATGAGGAAAATCTTGCTCTTTTATGACTTCGTTTTGATTTCCCTAATCTCATTTAAGTTTGTCAGGTGAATGTTTAGAAAGGTTGTATTGAAAAAATCACTTGTTATACTGGACCAGAGGGCATCCTGGTCCAGCTAGCTCTCTGCATTAATCAATTAAGTGGACGGGAAGCTCAGGGAATCTCATAAGCATCAAAACAAAATAATGCCTACAACAAGTACAATTCATCTGAAATGGCTATCAGTTAGTGGAAGACCCCTGTGAACAGTGTCCTTTACCATAATGACCTCAGTTGCATTGTGGGGCTGGCTGATTTTGGTTTGTTTGTTGTGCTTTACTGAGTGTCAGTACTTTGTGAGAGTCCATCCATACATGTGAATGAGGTATGCAGCAAAGTAGGTAAGATGTGAACGAAAGTGTCTCAAATTAAGAAATACTTGCTGAAGGCAAGTATTAGGTGACTGAAGGTTGATGGGTGGTTGATCGTTTCCATTGAGCGGAAAAGGTACCTGGTTACAGAACTTTGCTAACAGTAGGTTGGCCATTTTGCTGTGGGCAGATCTTTATAAAAGAGTAGCTTGAACTGACTTATCTAATGCACATTCGTTCCGATCCTTCTTACAGAACCTAAAGAAAAAATTACATTAGTATCACGGGAAAAACTGCTATGGCAAAGGGCATATCTTTCTAAGTTTTCAAATAGTGTGTAACCTGGGTTTCTTAGTACAATATGTTTCCTTTGTCTGGAAGAGAAGAGCAGAACTGCACCTGTCCTGCATCATCCATTTGTGGTTGCTGGAGGGACGTATTACCTGCATGTCCTCCACATCTTTTCATGCTGAAGACAGTAGAAATAGAATAGTGACTAGGCATTAATGTTCAACCAAAGTATAACAAATTTAAATCCTATTTCTGATATATTAGAGATGTAATGTTTCACTCCAAGCATTAAAACAGTTCACTTCTTTCTTAGTAATTTTTTTTTCTCTCAGCATTGTATTCACTAGCATTTTAGATGCTGACATCTATGAAACAATAACTTGGTTTTGTGCAGAGGGCCATCAGATGCCTGAAAATGTCTTTATATGAGCAATAAATAATATTAGCCTTTCTTCCATTATGTTCCAGTCCAGCGTGACACTATTTTCATGAACAACATACACAATGTTATTCACAAGCACATGCACATCCATAACCCCATCATTTTTTTGAGTGATAAGGGTTAAAGAAATGTAGAATAAGAATACAACTGAAACTACACAATGAAATGAAAATTAAATAGAAGAAAAAGCTTTACATCTTCTGAATGATCATTTGAATGTGATAGTCTTCTGATTAATAAGATAAATAACAAGAATTGCAGAATATAGCAAAGGATATTTGATCCTTTTCTATCAGCTAAATTAGATGATAAGCCTGTGAAAATGGGGAGTTTTTTCAAGATTTACATAAAGTGCTGAACCTAATCAGGCCCTACATGGATCATTTTTCTGCCACATTTTGTAACAAGATTAGAATTTTTAATGATTCTTTTTGGTGGAGCTTCCAAATTGTAGACAGCAAAAGAGAAATTTCTTTATTTTAGAAATATTTACAGCTCCATGAAACCTTTAGGTTCATCCTTCAGCTAAGGTGAGATTTTCAAGGAATTGCCAAATAACTTTTTCATTCATTAAACGAGAAAATAGTTCAAATTCTTTTTAAAATGGACTAAAGTGTAATAAGTTTTGAAAAGGAACTTATCCTTCATCATCTCTTGTGAGTCAGAGAAATTTTTTTTTTTTTTTTTATGGCTTAGGTTGCATCATTTGTAGGATTTCTTGGTTTAGAATAATTTTTCAGTGAAGATTTACTCTGCGAGTTTTAAACTGTCTTATGTAAAGCTGTGCAACAAGTGTAAAATCACTGAATTTTCTAATCTGTGGACTTGTGGTCTCATAAGCTGAACTGAGGATGTATATGGTCCAACAATTTTATTTTTTTCACAATGAGATATAAATAAAATTTAATGAAGAAATGCATACCCCCTATTTTCTTTTGCTCCAGATTGAGACTGGAATAACTGAATGCTTTCTTCAGTTAATAACATTTACTGTTGGTGTTATTCAATTCAATCAGTACTACTACTGTTTCCTATGCCTTCCACACCTGTAAGTCTGGGGGATACAAATTTGGGAGATGTAATTACTATTTTATTTTAAAATGCTGAAGACCAGATTATTTAAGACATTTGAAATAAGAAACTGTCTCTTGATTTTTTCTCACATGAATCACATTTAAAATGAGTAGAGGAAGTTATTTAAAGGTTCATGGAAATAGACAGTGTTCTGAAATAAAGTTTATGTATTGTAAAACTCATTATAAATGTAATGACAACAGAAAATTAGCCATCCATTCATCCTTGTATAATCCTTTCCTCAGGTCTGTGTTTCTGAACACTGTCTTCTTGTGAGCCCTAGGAGAAGGGAGGGGTTTATAAACTTTGGCCTGACTTGAAGCTCCTCAGGAGATAACCAGAAAGGATGCATATTTTCCCAATTTATTTTATTTTATTCTTAATAATTTTATCAATCACCAAAAGGATATTCAAGTATATTTTAGAAAGAATATATTCCCTTCAACCAGACAAGAAACAAACTTACATAAACCATCAGTGTGACAAATACACAAATAAGGTGAAATTACAAAGCATATAACATCAGCCAGTTCTTGAGGCAGCATTCTCAGAATCTGTTTTTGTGAGTATGTATTTATTTTTACAAATTGCTAGAGTAATTTTTGCCTCCCCTCCATCTCTTACACCCTTTTTCATTAGAGTAAATAACCATACATAGCTGCGATCTCTGTGCAAAAACAATCACTCACTCATCACCTCCCACCAGCAGACAGATTCTTAGTCAGTCTCCAGGATAAGGCTACTTTGGAAGACCAAACCCCCAGTTACATGATGTGGAATACCCCTTTATTCATTTTGGGTCAGTTATCCTGGCTGGGTCCCCTCCCAAACTCCTGCCTACCCCTTGCCTGTTTGTTGGGGGTGGCAGAGTGAGAAACAGAGAAGACCTTGATGCTGAGCAAATGCTGTTTCAACAACAGCCAAAACATTGGTGTGTTATCAACACACTTTAGTCACAAATCCAAAACACAGCACCTTATGGGCTGCGAATAACTCCATTCCAACTATAGTCACTACGGTTTCTTAGCTGTCAACTGTTTCTGAAAAATTTCAGTGCCATTAAAAGTCTCCATAAAACCTCTTTCTCTCTCTTCAGACTATTCGGAAAGTTTTTCATAGATCAATGTTGGTCCTTATTGGTCTAATTATGCGGTTGTTCCCATTTGTGTTGTTGGGTGGGTGTTGATTTTGGATTTTCTTTTTTTTGGGGGGGGGGGAAGTGTAAAAATCCTTTTCATATTTATAAAGTTATTTCTAGCTTAAATGATTGTTTTGCCTAGTTTTATATCCTCCTTGGTACAGTAGCTTCACTAAGAAATTGTATTTTTTGTGTAAATTCCTTTAACATCAATAATGATTAAGTCATAAATCTGTCTTTCAACAACATGGACAGTGGTATTGAGTGCACCCTCAGCAAGTTTGCTGATGACACCAAGCTGTGTGGAGCAGTCAACACGCTGGAGGGAAAAGATGCCATCCAGAGGGACCTGGACAAGCTTCAGAGGTGGGCTTGTGCCAGCCTCATGAAATTCAACAAGGCCAAGCGCAAGGTCTTGTGCGTGGGTTGGGGCAATCCCTGCACAAATACAGGCTGGGCAGAGAATGGATTAAGAGCAGCCCTGAGGAGAAGGACTTGGGGGTGTTCGTTGATGAGAAGCTCTACATGAACGGGCAATGTGTGCTCACAGCCCAGAAACTAAACCACATCCTGGACTGCATCAAAAAAAGCACGGTCAGCAGGTGGAGGGAGGTGATTCTGCACCTCTACTCCACTGTTGTGAGAGCTTACCTGGAGTACTGCATCCAGCTCTGGAGTCCCCAACATAAGAAGGACATGGACCTGTTGGAACGAGTCCAGAAGAGGGCAATGAGGATGATCAGAGGCCTGGAGCACCTCTCCTGGGAAGACAGGCTGAGAGAGTTGGGGTTGTTTAGCCTGGAGAAAAGGAGGCTCTGAGGGGACCTTATAGCAGCCTTCCAGTACTTAAAGGGAGCCTACAGGAAAGATGGGAAGGGACTCTTTATCACAGGGTGTAGCTATGAGGGCTAACAGGGGTAACAGTTTTAAACTGAAAGAAGGTAGATTTACATTACATATTAGGAAGAAATTCTTTACTGTGAGGGCGGTGAGACATGGAACAGATTGCCCAGAGAAGTTGTGGATGCCCCATCCCTGGAAGTGTTCAAGGCCAGGTTGGATGAGGCTCTGAGTAACCTGGTCTAGTGGGAGGTGTCCCTGTCCATGGCAGGGAGTTTGGAACTAGATGATCTTTAAGGTCCCTTTCAGCTCTAACCATTCTTCGATTCTATGAGTCTATGAATTTGTCACTTTGGCCATCTACTGTCTAAATTATGATTCATTGGACTAAAACCTGTTAATTCTTGCATCTTGATGAACCTGTTTGAAACTAAAGGAAATGAACAAGGTTTGCCAGCTCTAAGTTACATGTTTCTTATACAATGCATTAACTAGCTGAGGAAGAGGAAGACAGATTATCTCTTTCTACAGGGCGCAAGCATCCTGTAGTGTTTATGCTTTTTACAGCTTACTAAAAACATCACAGAGCACACATGGAACCAAATTAATATATGCTGAGGAAATCCAGAAGTCCACAACCTGAGTCCAAAGACTTGCATATGGATAGACCAAAGTTAAAATATTATACCACTGGGCCATAGGGTGCAAACACACTTTGATTCTACTGACATTAACACAGAAATCAAAGCAAAACAGGGATCCAAACTTTCACAAGTATGCTAACTCACCTGTACAAAAACAGAACTCCAGACTTTTCCCACACTTTTTGAAGTGGAATACATGTGCTGTGACAAAGAAATTGGAGGTTACAAGACTCATCAATCTTTTGTGAAAACCTGCATTCAACTCTAGAGTGAACAGTTTTGAACTGAGAATCAATACCAAAAGCAACTTTCTGATGTGACTGAAAGTGAAATCAAACCTAAAAATCATGTTGAAATTAAATGATCTCAATCAAAAGGTCAGCATTCTTGTTTGAGTATTGACCATTGATTCACCTTCTTTATATAGCTTTTTGTATCCAGCAGCATAAGTGCATCTGCGCATATCATATGTATTTTCTTTCGGGAAATGAACTTCACTGACATTTCTAGCCCCATCTAGCATGTATAGTTAAGTTTAAATTTTTCTTTTTAATTGCTTCCAAGTCTTCCTGAGAAACTCAACTTGTCTTTTTGAAAATTTTTAAAATAATCACTCCTTCAACTTTCCTGGTTAGATATTAGGATAGCATAACTCCTGCATGTCATCCACTGGTGCTTTCTTCAGGAACCCAAAGGCTTTGCAGGGAAGGGATCAAGAGTTGGCACATCAAAACATTGTTCCTGATGTCCACAGAGTAATTAATAATAAAAATCCCTCGTGTTACTTGTCAGTTTTCATATACAGAATGCAAACTAATTTTAGTACCATAACTGAAGATACCTAAAATAAGTGTTGCAGTCATGTCAACTTAATACTTATCAAGCTTGCATGTTTAGCCTGCCATTAGATTTCCAAGAAGCACAATCATTGCCCACTGGGTTTAACAAATCCTCTCCAGGTAAAAGATTTCAGTCCTGAAATTCATTGTAAGAATCTTTCCTCTTTTCATCTGGAGAAATCTTTTTGTTTGTTTTGTTTGTTTGTTTGTTTGTTTGTTTGTTTTGTCAGATAATTTTTTCTACCTAAATGGCAAGGTATTAAAAATTGTCAGGTAAAATGCTGAAAACACTGAGTTTCGAGTTGATAAAATTTGTTTAATATTTGTGCAGAAACTCTTGCTCCAATACTGTCAACTTAAACATTGAATTGCAGATATACATATTGGTAAGCTTTTCGTTGAGAGTTCCTTTTAAAAAATTACATACTAAATTATTGAAATGGGGCATTTTAACATCACAAGATATTTATGATTTTATTTTATTTCAATTTTCTTTAAATTACCATTTCAGTGTGGCATTTAAAAAAAATGGTGTTAGAAAATATTTATTGATCTGACTTTTCTTGTAGACCACATGTGCCTATGCATGTGCAGGATGTGATTTCTGTATTTATGACATGTTAGAGGAAAATACTGAGCAGCATTGGACAAGCTGAGAGAAGTGAGGCTGCTGCAGCTCACTGACGCCAGGCCCAATTAGTAACAAGGCTGAAAATGTATTCCCAGTTGGCACATGCACATAGAACACAAGTATACACTGCATATGTACATATACACACAGCCGACCACATGGATCACAGACACACAGGGCACTCACACAAAGGCAGGCAGCACTGATGGCCTCATCCTGCTCCCCAATTTGGTGAAGCATAATAGAGATCCACTAGCAAGAATACACATATATATATATATACACACGGGTAAAATGTGGGTCTCTTCAGCACCTTGGCCCAGACAGTTTTCCCAGCAGCTACCTCTGGAGCCCAGTGTTCCCAGCTCCTGGCACCTGGACATACAAGCCCCTGAGGCTGCAGCCCCACTCCAGTTGCTGGTACAGACGCTCTCACTCATATACACACACACACAAAGCTGGATGGAACTTCTTTGGTCCCCAGTAGCTGACCCCCCCCCCATCATGAAGTCACCTTTAGAGACACGAGCAACACTGGATTTCTGGACACCAGACTTTGATCTCTTCATAGATCTGCTTGAAGGGTGACAAGGCCCTGGAGGGAAGGAGGTCCCAAGAAAGTTGGTTGGTATTCAAGGATCACCTCCTCCAAGCTCAGGAGCAGTCCATCCCAACAGGCAGGAAGGCAGGAAAAAATGCCAGAAGGCCTGTGTGAAGGAACAAAGAGCTTCTGACCCAGCTGAAATACAAAAAGGAAGGATACAGAAGACGGAAAGAGAGGCAGATAACCTGGGAGGAATACAGAGACAATGTCTGAGTATGCAGGGATGAAGAAAGCCATCCTGGAATTGCGTTTGGCAAGGGATGCCAAAGACAAGAAAGGCTTCTTCAACTATATAGGTGACAAAAGAGACATTAATTAAAATGTAGGCTTGCTGCTGAATGGGCCTGGGGACATGATGATACACGACATGGAAAATGCTGAAGTACTGAATGCGTTCTTTGCTCAGTGTTTACTAGCAAGACTGGCTTTCAAGAATCCCAGGGACTGGGAGGAAAGGCTGGAGCAAGGAACATGTACCCTTGGTGGAAGAAGATCATGTAAGGGAATTTTTAAGCAAACAGGACAGGGGCCCTGACGGGATGCACTCACAGGTGCTCAGGGAGCTGGCTGATGTCATTACAAAGCTCAGTAAGTTTTGAACAACCATGGAAAATGGGATAGGTGCCTGAGGACTGGAGGAAAGTATACGCCACCCTTATCTTCAAGAAGGGCATAAAGGAGGGCCCAAGGAATTCCAGGTTAGTCAGCCTCACCTTGATCACTGGGAACATGATGGCACAGCTAATCCAGGCACATGAACAAGAAAATCATAAAGAGTAGTCAGCATGGCTTCACCAAGGGGTAGTCATGCTTGACCAATTTGATAAACTTCTATGGTGAAATGACTGGCCTGGTAGATGAAAGAGGAGCAGTAGACATTATCTACCCGGACTTCAATAAGGTCTTGGACACTCCCATAAGATCCTCGTAGAGAAGCTGTTGGAGTATGGGCTGGCTGAGCAGACAGTAAAGGCGGATTGAATCTAACTAATGGGGTGCAAAGACGATTAGGGTGCCCCTAAAGGGGGAGGGTGCAAAGAGGACAATGACAGGTTCTTTTCAGTAGTGCCCGGTGATAGGACAAGAGGCAGTGAGCACAAATTGAAACACAGGTGATTCCCTCTGAACATTAGGAAACACTTTTTCACTGTGACTGAACACTGATTTTCCAGTGAGGTTGTGGTGTCTCCATCCTTGGAGATATTCAAAAGCCATCTGGACATGGTCCTGGGCAACTGGATCTGGGAGGCCCTGTTTCATCAGGGTGGGTAAACGAGATGACCAAAGGTCCCTTCCAACCTCAACCGTTTTGTGATTCTGTGAAAGGAATTTATAAGAAGAAAAGACCATGCTGATTGAGTGCAGGGCATGGCCAGATAAGCATAATGACAAGCAAATTTCTTTACTTCTGACTGGCTGTTTTTTCCCCCCCTTAGACTTCTACTGTCCTTCTCTTTTTCCTTCAGAAATCAACTAAATCGCTTCCTTTTTTTTTGTTTTGGTTTGTCTCCTAAACGTCCCATAATACATCTCATGCAATCATGAAATGCTCTTCCCCTGTACTCCATAATGTGTCCCATATCCCTAGGCAGCAATGCTCCTCAATCCAAAAGGTGGTACAGTATTAATGTATCTTGATCTGTTTTACGTATGGACAGTGAGGCTGAGGCTCTCCTTGGACATCCCTGGGAGGGGTCCACATAAGGTGTCCCTTCATCTAAGTCCTCAATTTGGGTTTTCCACCTTCCTTTTTGCCCTTGTGCTTTTCTGGGTGTGTGGAGTTGGGCCTTAAATGGGCTGACAGTCCCTGTGATGGGCCTGCAAGTAGCCAGGGCTCCCTCATCTGTCATTGTCTCTCTGTGTTCTTCTTTTGTCACATAAACCTAATATAAAATACCTTACTTGATTGCATTTTGAGGAATAGAGATGCACCGTTTTTCATAGGATTTCAGAGGCATTTAGTTAGATACACAAATTCTTTGTAGACAGGGTGACTGCACGTGTCCAATTTTCAGAAAGAGAGATGGCAACATAAATTTGAATTAAGAACAAAACAGAGCATTGCTGGAGAATTTTATATCACTGCTTAAATGCTACTGAATCTGAAAAGTTAACAGGACTTTCCCTTGCTGAGATAAATCAGCATCACCACGTTTTTCTTTTTTCAAAGTACTACGTCTAGAAATTATCATGACAGATACATAAAACAGCAATCGAAAAGAGGAAAGAAAGATCATGGGTAAAAAGAGATTACAAGAAAATCTAACAAAATAATTAAAAATAACTGAGAAGACAATAAAATAGAAAATAGTTGTGAAAATGGAGATGGAACAGGTCTCATGGTTATCCAGACAGAGGTATCATTGCTGGCTATTGAAGCCTTATGAACTTGCTTCCCAAAGGCAGCACTACCCTGTTCACTCTTCTTAAGGGAGAGCTTTAATCATAGACCACTAGGTACCGCGCTGTGAGAGTTTCCATTTAAGAAACAAGACTAAAATAATTCAAGAGCAATCTAACCAACATTTATTGATTCTTTCACTTATTTGGAAAAATACTATCTGAAAGGGATTCTACTTGTACAGAACCTTACCTAGTCTTCATATTTCTCCTGATAACCAATATCAGTCAGGCCTCTGTTCCCTGCTGTGAGTTAAGAAAAATAACCTATGTTTTCTGTAGTCTGCTAACTGAGGTTCATCTCAGTCTAACTTCAAATCCAGATTTACTTTCCCTGCATACTAGTCTCTAGCAGTTATTTCTAGCAGTTACAAGAAATAGAAATGCCAGAATGTTCTTTCAGTGGGAAACTTTGCTTGGTTTTAAGTATTTACTGTTTTGTCTTAAACCAGAAAGCAAAACCTGAGAGATTCCTTTTAAATTTGTGCTTCATTTTCAGAAGAAGGTAAGTTTGAATAGATATTGACATCATGTCTTGTAATTTTTCCTTCACTAATTTGTGGCCACTTCTTTTTATATTTTGTGGGGGGAAAAAAATAAAGTCAGATGAGCAGCAGTAGATCTCCACTAACAAAAGTAAGAGACAATATTGCAAACGGTTGATCTATGTAAGCAAGCCAGCTATTTCAGTTTATTAACAGCTCAAATGTCACCTTCTGATTGGACCTGTGTGTCAAGGACTAGTTCATGCCTAAAACATTGCTAATTAATACATTCTTATTCTTGGACAAATAGAGAACATAAAAAAAATAGAGTTGCAGACCAGAGTAAAAAAACCAAATGAAACTAAACAAAATAAATGCCAGTCTTGTTAAAATAAGTTTTCACTTGCAAAATGAACAGATATTTTTCTCAACACAAAAAGCTTATTCTGAATTTCACTGAAGCCAATAGAAAACTTCCACTGATTTAAATAAGCTTTAAAATTATTTAAAATTATTATAAAGAATCTTAACAATACTAGAAATTTGTGACAACTAAAAATTAACTTAGCATTATTAAAATGAAAATATCTAACATAACATCTGACAATGATAAATGAGAATTTTTCCATTTTGGCTTACTTCGTTTGTTTTATTCAGAGACATCACTATGAAGACAGGAACAGATGTAAATTGTAATGTGTCCCAGGCAAGTAACTAAATAAATAATCTTTACCTTAAAGTAGAAATGTGAGAGCAGGGTTTGGGTTTTGTTTATTTCCCCCCCCCCCTCTGATTTAAAAGAGTCATTATCCTACTCTCATTTTTCTTGAAAACAATAAATCAGAATGGACTATTTGACTTCACTGATGTCGCAACTATTATTATACTGGCCTAACTTCTTGTTGATGGAAAGAATCAAAACAGGGAAATCTAACCTGAACCACAAAGGAAAGACAAAAACTGCATCAAGGAAGAAACATGTTACAGATCCACAGCTACTGATAGACAATGAAAATGTAAATGATTTGATAAAATTGTATATATTTATAAAAATTAAAATTGTGCTATGGGAAAAAAAAAATTAGTCTGCAGTTAAGTCTACAAAGTCAGTATTTCAGGCAAAAGAAAGAGTGGTTATAAATGAACTACTAACCCCTAATCGTTCTCACCGCATCATCACTTGATGTCTCTGCAGTTATTCCCTCCTCAGGACATGTCATGACCCACCTGACCTGTGGGTGTGTGAAGATCATATCAATGGGTCCTCAGGATTCCCTAATGCATAAGGACATGGAGGTTTTATCTCCTATTTTTCTTTATTACAGATTGCAACTAATTACTATTAGTAAAGCAAATATGATTAATGAAAAAAAGCCAGTATATGTATCTCAACGTTAACTGCAATCAGCAGCAATCAATAGCAGCAGCAAGTATACATTTCAATATATATACTTATATATATAACCATCAGTAAAGCAGCAAATATACTTATGATTGACTACTTATACACATGCCTCTATATATATTATTCAAAGTAGAACAGTTACAGTGCTAATCAAACCGGTCCCAGGAGTGGGGCCTCAAAATGACTCCACAGTGTGGCCCCAATCAACAATGGACGAAGTCTCACTTCGAAGGTGATCCACATCATGGATTTTGGAATCAGTCACATGTCCCTGGTGAGGGTCCAATCTGTCTAGGAGATTTCATAGAAAAGTTCGTGTAGGGGGAGTTCTCCAAAAGAGAGGCTTCATTTTGGTTAGAAAGCAAATAATTTTTCTACCACAGAGACATAAAAGCGTGTAGGACACTATCACCTGGAGCAGCCAATAGAGGTTGCTAATTTGTATTTTTCCCTTGAGACAGGCAATAGATGATGTTTTCTATTCTCTGAGACCGATGTTTATTTTTCCAGACTGTTTTTCTGTTCTTTCAGCTAGAACAGCCAACAGCAGTTGTCGATTCCCACTTTCTCAGGATGTCTTCCCCCTTTTCCAGACTATTTTTCACATTTCCAGATGATAAGCTGCTGTTGCAGTTTCTTGTATTTCCTTTTAATGATGTCATCTCAAAACGTTTCTGTTTTTTAGGCACCCAACAGTACTTCAAAGACACCAAGTGTGCTTCTTAAGGATGCTTCTAGTTCCCAGGCTGGGTTCCCAGGCTAGCAGCTCTCTAGCAGTTCCCAGGCTGGCAGGCATCTTCTTCTGTCAGTGTTTTAGCAGACGTTTTTTGTCAGAATCTCTCCCTTTATAACCAGGTTGCCTTTATGGCTGCTGCCATCAGGAAGACCCTTCAATTGTGTTAGGGACAGAATTATGCCTAAGGTGACAACCAGTGAGAAAAGTGGTCATAAATGGATACCAAGGGAAGACTCTAGTCTTTGAGATTTTTCATGTTTGATCCCATACTTCAGTGGTCACTAGGCCAGGAATTCCCCAGTACAACTACCTGTAGTGTGAAGTATTTGCTTTTTTCTTTCATAAATCAGGATCCTGCTACCTTCAATTTAACAATGCTTGTTCCTGTACTTGTAGAAATAGTGAGGATTTAATAATTCTTATCTATTCTTTTCCTGCCATGTGTGATTTTATAGACCTCTGTCATAATCCTCCTCTGTTGTCTTTTGCCACACTGAAGACAACTTTATGATAAGAACATTACACAATTGTGTCTTAAATGGAAGTGATTTCAGACTTTTGACCGCAATAATTACATTTCTCTGAACTTCTCCCAGTTCTCCTATACATTTTTTGATATGCAGAGCCAGAACTACAGGTTGTATTCAAGATATTAATAAACGAAGGATATGCTAAACTGCATCATAGTATTTTCAATATTTTTTTAGTATTCCAGTCCTAATAATTTTGAAAATTTACTTTCTTTTTTGACTGCTGTTGCATACTGAGGTGAAGGTTTCATACCACTTAAGATTTCAGTTCTCAGCAATAACTGTTACTTCAGAGCCCATTGTATTATTTTTGAAGTTGATTATTTTTTAAAAATATGTCACTTTATGTTTGTCTAGATATAATTCTATCCCCCAACCAATCAGTCTTTCTGCAGGTGTTTAAAATCAACTTGCATCCCTACTTGTCATCAGCAACCTTTTAACTTCACGTTGGATGTCATTTACATGTTGAATGATACAGATTACAGCCCACTTTGCTGCAGAACTCAACTGGTAACCCTCTTCCACTGCAAAAAAAATGTCCATTTACTGAAATCCTGCTTTATTTAATCAACTATTTAAGCAACCAATTACCATTATTCTTATGCCTTGGCTGGCTTCTTAATAGCCTTTGTTTAGGAACATTGCCAAAATCTGCTTGCAAACCAAGGAAGACTAAATTAACCAGGTTATCCTTACACACATACTTAGTGTCCCATTCCAAAAAGCCGAAGACTTGCAAGGAAGGACTTCCGTTTATAAAACCCATATTCTTTGCCCTAATCATATTTTATTTATACAACTATCCAGCAATCTTTTTCTTTATATTTCAGCACAAATAAATGACACACAACCACAAGTCAGTGACAGTTGGCTCAGTTTTGCAGAAATACAGCCATTTTCACCAGATATCTCACTAGGTGTTCTAAAAAAAAATACCCAAACAATATTATTAAGGTTTATCTAGAGATAGAACTTGAAAACAAGTTGATTTTTTATGTCCAGACAGAGATAGAATGTAACTTGTTTGTCTATACAAGGATAGATACCTATTTTGGAGAGTGCTCACTCTTCATTTTAAAGGTTAATGAACATCTCTGACAACTTTAAGTGATAGTATAATCGTATCAGCTACCAGTTATTTGAGGAGGGGATGTTTATTTTCATGACAGCCTTTGCCTCAGGGTATTCTGCTCTTAAAACCCTGTTTTGACTTTACTTCAATGAGCTTAGCTTGTCGAAAAAGCATAGGGTGTGGCAAAACTGTATCTTGCACACAAATACATATCTGAAGACCACACTGATGTGATACACAGTTTTGAGTTTTAGTGTTTAGGTGCTATATTGTTGAAATCTAATATACTTACAGTGATAAAAAACAAACAAAAAAAACATATTGGGTCATGAAGACATATTTACTTAGACAGTTATATACAAAATACTACCAAAATAAAATAAAATACTATGAAATAAAATAAAATAAAATAAAAATCAATCCTTAATATATTGTTCTTACAACATTCCAGTGTGGTGAAAATTTCTATTACAAATTGAGAGACAGAATAATGACACCATAATATGTAGAAACTTATGTCAAACATGTAAAACTCTTTAACCATACAAAAAGTTTGCAAAGATTGTTTAATAGACAGCTGCCAGCTACCTTGGTCAGCTTTACTGTTGGATTTGTATTTGCCATCAGAGATACTCTCTGTGTGTGCACTTATTTTCCCTTTTTTGCTACAGTTTTTTTCCTAGGTGTGTCTGGAAAGCAGACATCAAATTATGAGCTTATGGTCATCCTCATTATATACAATAGATATGTCTGTCTCATTTTCAGTTAGATCATTTGGTCTTGGAGTCTCTGGTAGAAACATCTTACTCTGGAGCATGATATGCAGCTTAGTTCATCTGTCCTCATAGAGCATGCTGCCCAAGTCACAGATATCCTACTGATATTATCATGGGTTTGTGGATTTTAGTCAGAGAACAAAGTTGACTTTACTACTACTGCTGCTCCAAGCTCTTAAACTCAGTGTAGACACTGCTTCAGTGTCTTTGCTTTGGCAATAACTTAGGCAATGACAAAGGCAAAAACCATAAAGTGCATGTGATTTTGCATTTTGTATTAGTACTTCAATGATCCCAGTCTTCTAGATTATATAATTCTTCCTACAAGAATTTCTTGTCCTCCATAGTATTGGTTATGTCTAGAAGTTTTCTATCAACGTCAAACCTCAGATCTCACTTACCTGATTTATACTCCTAGGACACTGATGAATATAATTAATAGTTGAACAGCATTGCCTGAACAAGTGAACCCCAGGGATCACAATTAAATGTTAGAGTATCTGCATTTGACAGTATCTCCTTTTGTAATATAAACAATGAAGCTTCATTTGAATTGTCTAAGTTGAAAATTAACATCTTCATTTCTGAATCATGAGTACTCTCACAAATAGGGACCATCAAGCTTTCTTAGGGTAATATTTAATCCTGCCTTTTCTTTTTGGTGTTTATCTGTGGTACTTCTTTAACAAAATAATGCATCTTCCTAGAAAATGCAGTTCTAGACTTGGCAATATTTTTCTATTGTGAGTGTTTTACAATTCACTTGATTAGTGCTCAGTTTTTACTCTGTTTTGAGTAAATTTTTCCCCTAGTGTTCTTGTGTTCAGTGACCTTACCTTCACAGTGTGTTGATGGGCTGGCTGTATTCTTCATGGTACGCATATTTTGACAACCCTGGTGATATTAATTGGTCTCTCAGGAGCTTTCCATAATAAATCTATCTCACTGGCAGTCAGAAGTACATATGAACTCTCTGCCTTCCTTATCTTCATTGTTCAGCACAGCCATACAAAAAAGAAGGATGTGAGGCAGCATGGCAAATGTGGTATCAATTTTTCCTCCCTTAGATTTACTATTCATAATATAAGAAAACAACAGTCATGATCAGGAAGATATTTATGACCTCTGCAGATCCCTTGCAACCTCTGGAAAAGAACCAAAAGTTCTTTGAGAACACATACAGTTCCTTCAAAACACCACAACCAAACACCACTACATAGTGTGGGTCCAATACCAAAGTATATTAGGCAGCTTGTCATATTCCATGCTTAAAGGTGGGAATTACCACTTTTGAGATCACCCATTTCTCTGAAACCACTTGGAGAAAGTGTTTGTTAAAGGGGGAAAAAAATTTAGGGTCTTGGTATAGGCTAACACTGGCATAGGGAATTAATTCTCACTTAAAGAATAGCCATAGCCATCTGGTAGTGATGGAAATCTCTGTTGCAAGGGTCCTTGAAGTCGCATCTTCAGCTGAATCAACAGAGATTATTTTAGTCACTGTTTTGTGTGAATCACTGTTTTTCTTTATTTTTTGTAATACAGCTAACCATGGTCCTATATGTCCACCACCACACACGCATAATTCATTGCTATTGGTGCAACTTAACGACATGTGAAACATCTCTCATATCTTAACTACATGCAAAAGACTTTTATGTGATCTTTTCTGCAGGAACAGCTTCTGTTGACCATTTACAAATGTCTTACCTATGCATAAACTGGTATGTGCTTGTCCTTCAGCAAGGACACTTTGGAACACCCTGCCCAAGATGTCAATCAACCCATTAGGAAATATCAACTGGACTAGACATATCAAAACTTAGCGTGGAGGAAATTTCTAGAACCATTCCAGATTCCCACCTGCAATAATCAGTCAAATATTTAATTGTGAAGGTCCACCCAGTTTCATTCTGGTCCATTGTCTCAAGCCAGTCCATTAGCTCATCTATGTAGGTTATTGGCTGGAAATTCCTGGGCCATCCAAGGATTTAATGATGTAAAAGCACAGGGACTGTACACATGCTGGAACCCATTTGTAACTAAAGAGCAAACCTGATTTTCAAACTAGTAGCTCACTTATAACTTAAGTACCATAGCTCTTGCCACAGGTAAGAGAGAACTTTCATAAAACTAAGCTTTAATGATTTTAAAATTACAAGAAGCAGTTGCATTTTATTATTCCGTATTTATAGAATCATAGAACTGTCTAGATTGGAAGGACCTTTAAGATCAAGTCCAACCATCAACCTAACACCTAACCACCACTAAACCGTGTCCCTAAGCACCACGTATACCTCTCTTTTAAATACCCCCAGGACGTCAATTCCATCACTTCCCTGGGCAGTGTGTTCCAATGCTTAACAAACCTTTTTGTGAAGAACTTTTTCCTAATATCCAGTCTAAACCTCCCCTGGCATAACTTGAGGCCATTTACTCTTGTCCTATCACTTGTTATTGGGGAGAAGAGATGGAACCCCACCTCTCTAGAACCTCCTTTCAGGTAGCTTTAGAGAGCAATGAGGTCTCCCCTCAGCCTTCTCTTCTCCAGGCTAAACAACTGCAGCTCCCCCAGATGCTCCTCATAAGACTTGTTCTCCAGACTCCCCACCAGCTTTGTTGCCCTTCTCTGACCATGCTCCAGTACCTCAGTGTCTTTCTTGTAGTGAGGGGCGCAAAACTGAACATGGTACTTGAGGTGGGGACTTACCAGTACCAAGTACAGGGCACTAGCTCCTGTAGTTTAACTACCTCCTACATAATATCTTTTTATGCTGACAAAATATTCATTGGTAGATTTGCTTTCAAAGATTATTTTCAAAGTTTGGAATGAAGTATGTATTACTTTATGAACAGTTTGTGAACAATTTGTTGTGAATATTATTATTGCTGGACTGAAATGTCATACTTATTGAAACTATGATCATATCTTGTTTATCTTTCTAGGTTATATAAAATTGACTAAGCACTGATAAAATTTTGCCTCTATTTTCATAGAGTGAAATTTCAAACCATTTATTTTAGAAGTGCAAGTATTACAAGCACAGAATCTGACTTTCACTTTTGGCAAATACTGACTTTACTTTTGGGTAGAGTAACTTGCACTTTCTGAAGGAGCACACAAGTTTTTGCAAGGAGATTTCTTACACAGTGAAAGCAGTGCCAATCTATTATAAAATGGGCAAATTTGATTTAGGAAAAGCAAGAATTGTGAGTGCTGGTTGTGGATGAGTGTGTTTAACCAAGTTCACAGAACATTAATTTATGCTTACTAATATAGAAGGATATTATTCATTACTACTTTAGTGCATAATTAAGACTTTAATATATTATTGTGTATAATAGGTGGATTCATAATGCAGGAATTATTAAAAAGAGCAATTTAAAGAGAAGGGAGTACAACGATGGCTATGGAATTTTTATGGTCCTTCTTATCAAAGCTTACTTTAAACATTTATATTTATAAATCAGTGATCAAACGTGTTATAATTATGAAATAATATTGCTCCATATCCTATAATCTTCTGGCTATGAAGGCCATGTATGTGCAGTAAGCATTTTCAACCAATCCTAAGAGTATTTTCAAACAACTGTTCAGGAAGTCCCAGTAACGCTGCAATGCTTCAGTTCTCTCTTAAAGAAAAAGAAAGACTCAGGTATTGTAGGTAACTAATATGGATTCTTAAAATGCAAGGAATTAGTCCTCTCCCTCTTTTTATTTTTTATATTATTAGTCCCAAGGAAGGGAATAGGTTCATGTGTGACTACACCTGTGTTGATATATTTTCAGATTCAAAGTATAAATCTGTTCTTCAAGAGAGTCTTCTAACTTGCAAACCTTAGATCTAAACAATCAAAAGTAAAGTTTAATAACTGTTGTTCCATATTCAGATCTTCTTCAAGCAAATGCAAACTAGAACATTTTCTTCTGATAGGAATTTTGGAGGTTTTGCCTTTTTTTTTTTAATTACCAATAGGAATTTAAGGTGGGCAGAAAAGGAAGTACTGTTCTTTTTGTTTGTATTCACATCTCACTGTCTTCAACATAATATAGTATGATCTAGGTTCTAGTTATATTTTCTGATTTTTTTTATCATCCATATTTCATTTGCAGAGATGGTAGGGTTATTTTTTCTACAGTTTTACCTAAAAAGTCTTATTTTTTTCATGTTAGCCTCAAGAAACAGGAAATGAGACAGCATTAAAAGCCCTGATTGAACTTGGTTCTTTCAATTCAGCAATCTTTACTTGTGCTTTATAAAGAATTTCAGGTGTAAATAATGCAGTGTAGGAAGTCTGAGGCATATACACAGCTTCTTTGATGTACTGCCACTGTCACTACATGTGAGGGTAATGAGATGTTATTGTGAATCTTAGCCTGTGTTTTAGGTTTTCCTGATACTTCCCAAAAGCTCTACTTCAGCTCCCTGAAGACGCAGTAACATTTTTTAGAGACTTCATAGAACATTTATTATGCCTTCTGCTTAAGCAAGAAGAACAGGTAGCTTTAGGCTGTGGTCTTTTCAGTTTCCATGACCTAATCAATATCAGCTTTAGAGTGTCAAGATTTTATTCTTACAGTTGTCCCTAGTAAGTATAGTTAAACATGTATGACTCAGGAGGGTTATGAAAGGTCTGTCTGCTCCCCTTTGACTTCAGCAAGTTTGTGCATTCTTACATGACTCAGTGGGATTGAGGCCATGTAGCTACATCACTCTTACTATCTCTAAAGATCAGAGCTGCATTCCCTTCCAATATCAAGATTTGCAGTTGTTTCACGTGCCCAATTTTTATCCATAATATAATGTTCTAATCTCTTCTGCTATACAACTCTGTTCATACATTCATTACTTAAAGCTAGCATAGGTAGCAACTGGGAGATTCAAGCAAGTACAGTTCTTCTAGTGGCCTGAAATTCCTCTCTGGTTTCTAAATTAATACCATAAGGTGTCTTTTTACAGAGATTTAGTGGGGAAAAGTAAGATTAAACCCCAATTTCTACCTGATAATTCTGTGTTCAAGAACCGATTTTGGGGTGACAGCGTAAATTAGTAGTTTTTAGAGCAGTAAAAACATTAATGACTGTCACGAAATTGGGGTAGTATCTTCTCATTCTAAAAAAAATAATAATCTGTTAACACTCCCAGCTGTGCGATGTAAATATAATAACTATTTTAAAATTTGTCTCTACAGATTATAAAATAAGCTTATGAAGATTGGTTATCCTGAATGAAAATTAACTTTTATGAATATTCTTCTAGTTTCTTAATGGCACAGGATACCACGGGAAGAGATGCTAGTGTGTTAGGACTTTCCATGTCACTACTAGGTAGAGTGACGCTGGAGATACTTTCCAGGAGTGTCCATGTGTTTGTGAAAGAACAGCCATGTGCTGGGAACACAATGAGAAAGTTAGTATGATGAGTAAACGTGTATCTTTCCATCAAATAAAAAAAAAGTGCTGTTTAGCTACATAGAGCTGTATTTTAATAAGGTGTCCTCTGTATTTACAGTCATTACCACAGTTGCAAACACATGAATAACGGAAGTATTATCTGCTGAAATTTCATTTCCACATTTCTAAAGCGACATTGTCAATAGAATATGCTATACGAGAAATCTAGGTCCTATGAAATTCAATACCAGCTTTATCATTTACTTCAATGACAGTTGGATTATGCCATATAGGAAGGTATTTTCAAAGCAATAGAATTCTTATCCTTTTTTTTTTTATGTCACATTGCATCATATCGCTATGCATGCTTAAACGTTTGATGTATTCCACCAGATGGTTGGATGTATTGCAGTGAGGAGTACAGGGGTTTGTTTTGTACCTATCTGTTTTTTTAAACATTAAGCATCTGTACTACAGCAAGAATGAGGTAAGATACATCTGAAAAAAACACTGTAAACTGCATAGCTCAGATATTTTTGTTATTGTTGCATTAAAATCTATTTTAATTTTGGCATCACTTGAATATTTTTTTTAATGTAGAACAAGTATGCTTCTTTCAGGAATTTAAAGCCAATGCAGTTACCAGTTGGGAAGCTGTTTAAACAGAAGCAAAACTAGAAATTACCAGTTTCAAATTATCTTCTGTACTTCTGTAACACAAAGATGGCGTTTTAAAATGAGTCTTTAGTAGAAAAAGTACAAAAGCCATCTTGTTAAGAAAAGCAGCTACTGCATATGAATGGGGATATTATTCAATGTAAAATCACAAGGCCTTTCAGCACATGAATTTAATGTGCACGTGCAGCAATCTTTCTGACACTATAAAGCTTCAAAGGATCCATTACTGTCTTCTAGTTTACAATCTGTGCACTAACAGGTTTCATGATAGACAGAGCTATTACACACTCTATTGTGCCAATGTTATTACTTCAGAGAGAGAAATTAAACAAAAGATGTGAAATAGAAAAAAGGTATTAACTTGTAACAAAGTTGTTTAAAATATTATAATACATTTGGTATAATATTATATAACAGAAGACAGTGACTGTGTCATTTGAATAAAGAATCGAACGAAAATAATAATTTAGATTCAGTTAGTTATAATTGTGTTTGAAACCATTGCTGCTGTAAATCAGCTTGAGGGATAGCACACTCTTGGAACACAGAAAAGTGACTTCTCAAAAAGCATCCTTTATTTCTGAGGACTAAGGAAGATCTTTCATATCTTTTCCATATCAGTTTCTTCTGAGCTCTTTCTGAATGCTAGTAGCGATAGAATCAGGAAACATACATTTTGATTTTAGTTTTATATTTTGTTGTGGTTTTACTTAAGCAGAGAGCAAAATAAGAAAAGGCACACTTGGTAACAATCCACTTACTTTAAGCCTTCGTGTTCAAGTGTTGTTCATATCTACAGGGCAACTCACACAGATAAAGCATAGGACCTACAACCTTGTATTTTGTAAGGTAAGGCAGAACCATGTTAATCTATTTCTAACAATTTAAGCTGTCATGTTGAAGTTAAAGGACCAAATTCTGACTCCATGTAACAAATCAGAGAATTTGATGGTGTAAAAATAGCTGACTAATTTCATCTGAGATTCCCTCAAGTATGCCACCTGGCTTCTGCCTGCCACAGCAGGATGGACTTCCCTTCCATGTCCTGTGTCATATCTTTCAGGGCCATGCAGAGGCCCTTCATGTTCCAGAGTCCATGAAACAACAGCAAGCACCTATATTTCAGCAAGTGTACATAAAAAAAGGAAACACTCCTAATGACAGCAACAAGACAAATTCTTCATAAATGGGGCTAGGAGTTTCTGTACAAACTGATAATATTCCGGTTTACAAAGGCTGAATTTGAAAGTGCAAGTACCTAACTCCAGACTAAACACATTACAGCTATTTCCTTACTACTAGACTGTAGTAAGAGAAGGGTTCTTTGTTTGTTTTTTTTTTTCCTCCTCATAGCCTCAAAAGTTAGTTCAGTACCTAACTAGACCAAGCAGGATTCATTTAAAGAATGTAAATTAACTTGTGCACTCTACCATGTTTGTCTGTCTTGTACAGAGCAATAATCTCCTATAATGAATTATTACAGTACTCCGTAGCACTAAGTACACTTAAAGGGATCAATTTCAGTACTTACAGATCTGAATCAGCTTACACATTTCCAAACAGAGCTACACTGCCCATCCCTCTGGTGTATTTTAAAAGACGTATATTTACCAAGAGAAGAAAATCTTTTCATGTTTTGATCCTTTAATCACTCTCAAAAGCAAGAAGCTGGCAAAACATCAGGATTGGCATGATTTTATGAATTCTGCACAGATGTTCATAAAATTAATGTAATCTTTATAATTGCACTTATCATTTGGACATTCACAGAAGGATATTGACTTTAATTACAGAACTCATCTGAATACTAATGAAGGTGTCTTTATTACTCTGTGACTGCAATCTATATCTTTTAGAATATTGGCACATTTCACAGTATGATAAAATCCTGTAATGTTATAAAGTGAGTTTGGAAAAGAAACACAGTACCATTTTTAGAAAAAAAAACCCCACACATTTATGCATGAGCAACTTTAATTTTCTTGCACCTTGACAAAAAAGACCTAGTTCAGTCCAGCTCCATAACAATAGATGTTTGGTTGGGTGCCAGCTGGATGACTGACATGAACAGGCCAAGCATGACATTTGTTAATGACATTTCCTTCAAACATGTCAGAATACTTAAAGTCTCATCCCATTTAATTGAAAACAGCATATATTTCCATGTTTTTTTCTTTAAGAAAGCAATTTTAAACATTTGGAACAATAAAGTCCCCAGTTGTTAGTTTTTCTTACCTTACTTTTCCTCCCTCCTTCCTTCCTTCCTTCCTTCCTTCCTTCCTTCCTTCCTTCCTTCCTTCCTTCCTTCCTTCCTT
>VZSZ01003071.1:95897-154913 GCA_013398815.1 Ibidorhyncha struthersii | reverse complement strand
GGTCCAGCAAAGGGCTACGAAGGTGATTAGGGGATTAGAACATCTTTCATATGAGGAAAGGCTGAGGGACTTGTGTCTCTTTAGTCTAGAGAAAAGAAGATTGAGGGGGGATCTTATTAATGCTTTCAAATACTTGAAGGGAGGATGCCAGGGGGATGGGAGCAGTCTTTTTTCAGTGGTGCTCATTGATAGGACGAGGGGTAATGGGCACAAGCTTGAACATAGGAAGTTCCATCTTAACATGAGGAGGAACTTCTTTACTTTGAGGGTAGTGGAGCACTGGAACAGGCTGCCCAGAGAGGTTGTGGAGTCTCCCACTCTGGAGACATTCAAAACCCGCCTGGATGTTGTCCTGTGCAAACTGTTGTAGGTGACCCTGGTCTGGCGGGGGGGTTGGACTAGATGATCTCCAGAGGTCCCTTCCAACCCTGACTATTCTGTGATTCTGTGATTGTGTGATTCTGTGGTTTGTACTGTTCATTTCCAGACAGTTGTAGTAAGGAGAGTGGAACATCAAAGTGGAAGTCCCACAAAATACCCACCAGGAAGTCATCGTCAGCCAATTTCCTCTCAGTGTGATCCCATCCATGATCAGCCTCTCCCAAAGAGCACAGCTGTCAGGATAATAAGGCTACTATGGAAGTACAATCACTCTAGGCATCCTTTGTACTAATGTTCCCCAGATGATCTCCACAGACTGAGAGATGACTTGGCACACTCTTTGCGACCTTGTTGGTCTTGGAAAAAGAATTAGTGCTCCAGGAATTTCAAGGAGAGAGCACAACTACATGATGTTTATTTAGGGCATGACTGTTTGTTTGTTTGTTTGTTTGTTTTATTGCCAATTCAAGTAGAAGCAGTTAATAGAGAGAGGAAGGTATTTTGTGTAAAAATGGAGGGAATAGACTCATACAAGTGAGATAAGGAAGCAAATAATCAAGAAAGGTAAAAGAAATGAAACCACCTGCAGCTGCATTGCAAGGGACAGTAACAGAGCAAGACATAATATATATAGGGGGCTGAGGGAAAACATAAAATTTGAGAAAATATCCTGTACTTACATATTGGCTTGTTATAAGGAAAGAGGAGACAAATCAAGGTGTTGTGAACTGGGAGTAAAACAAGAAAAAATTTGGTGAAGCTAAAAAGGAAGACACAAAAATGTGATCCTTATATTTGACTACCCAACATCCTCATCTATGCAGTAGGGGACAAAAGGTCAATGACTGTGTTTTCTTAGTCAGACAGTGAAAGTATCTTTCTCCATGTAGATATTCATGTGGTTTTGGGACCACTTTGTAACATCCTAGGGGAAGATGATGAAGATGATTGTAATACTGCACTGGAGTCTGTCATCTAGCTGTCGTTCATATTAATCATGGAGAAAATATTTTAAAAATAGACAAATCATGCTGGAATAGTGATGTTCTCAACTGTTAGGAAAGAGATTAGGACTGACAGTCACTATCCCACTCAGGCAACCAAAAGCAGCAAAAGAAGAGTTCCCTTCTTCTGCTACCTACTATAGAAGCAGGATGCTGGGCTAGAAGGTCTATTCTTGTGCAACATTTTGGCTGTGTTTTACCAAATAAAGGGTGCATTTAACTCTGTGGATTCATAATTCAAATAATGTTGCTTTGCTTGTTTTATGATATATTCCATGGACAGAAACCACAATATAATTCTATTTCTGTTATAGAGAAAAGTATTACCAAAAAAGTCTTGAAGTATCAAGCTCATAAACATCTTATAGGAACAAGTGGAATCTGCAAGGTTTTCAGATGTAGTTCTTAAATTCATTTTGAAACTGTGGATTCCTGTAGGGGACTTCAAGTCTTACATTAACTTGTATAATGTCAATGTAGTAAATTGTTGAGTACTGCCTTAGTTTACTGACATAAAGCTATTCATTTTGAAACCAGTTTAAGTACCTTCACTTGAGCAGTTTTAGACATTTTTACAGATGAACTTGGTATTGTATACTTCAACTTACATTATGAAAATTTCAAGCTACATTAAATTCTAAGGTACTGTATTTCTTTTTATTACACAAATACATCAGGTTCTTTGATCTTTTGTGTACTGGAAAAATTTTGATTCAATTAACCAAATAATATAATATGACATTTAACTTTTCTTTTTCAACTATTTCCTTCTTACTACCAAAAAAGAAATTACAGGCAAAACTCTGCCCTAAGAAGGAAGGGATGGGATTCTCTGTATATGCATTTGTATTTTCCTATTATTATATTATGCTATATTATTACATACTTATCTAACAATTTTCACTTAAGAAGAATGATATGCTGATTAATAAAATCATCTTCTTTATCACTGCTTACTTTCTTTTCTGGGTACATTTCCTTCTATACTTGCTCACTTTTGCTCTTTCAAATAACCTCAAAACTGGTTCTATTTTTAATGTCTGCCATTTTTTTCATTAGCTTTTGTTAGCTTTTTCCAGCTATCTTAGCCAAGTTCATGCTTTTCCAGTTATCCTTCTCACCTTTTTTCTTAATACCATTCAGGTTTTCTTCTGCCCCTTCACTACAGCATTTGAAACCCTTCTATGTAAAATCAATAGCAACTGAAAATTTCCTAAACTGCCATGGATTTACTGATCAGCCACATTAACCTTTACCAGTTTTCTATGTTTTTTTTCCCCACACATCTTTCTAGTCTTTACTTTGTTTTGTTCCCACCTAGCATAACTTAAGGTTTTATTAACCTTTCTATCTTGTTTTCTGACACAGTACATCCCAAGCGAAAGTAGAGAATATCATGCAAATGAGAGGGTTTTTATCATATATTACTACAAATTTTGACTTCCCAAAAATTTATCTCAGAATCTTTCTAGAAAATGGATTCTTCTTACATATATCTAGATTACAAATGCTAAGCAATAATATATAAATCTCAAGGAAATCAAAGACCATGCAGGTAAGATAAAAGTGCAGCACATACTGAAAGACTGAGAAGTGGAAGAGAAACCATCCGCTGTTATCCAGTCTTCCCTCAGGACTAAGTTCCAGAGTTGAAAGCAGTCGTCCCAAACGAAAAGAAATTCTGGGGGAGCTTTGCAATCTGTTATGCTTGTGCCTGTCCTTTCCTAGCTGATTTGGTAGTCTTAACTATATTAGTCTCCTTGTATAAGGGAGGAGAAGCTTACCATTCCAGGACAATATCATTTTATATCTTAGACAAATATATGAAACTTTAGATAACATCTGCTTTTTGCTGAGGATTTGGTGTAGTATATATCACTTCAATGATAAAAGAAGCTTCTGAGATCATATTAATTTGGTCATTAATAGCAACACATCACAAAAAATGAGACATGATTACTAACATGATATTAACACCAAAATGTTATGATTGTCTGTTACTGTTTTTATTCTTTCACTTTCTGTGTTTTAATTTCTAAGTGTTTCCTTCCAATTTCTTTTTTATGTGTTTCAATAAAACCCTTTAAAATGTCTGACTCATGTCTCCTTGTCCTTTACTGAGATCCCATCAGCCTTAGAATGACAAAAAAATATTCTGGGGGGATGGGACCATAGGAGATCATCTCATCAACCTCCTGCTTCACCTTTCTAAAACAAGGTCAGCAGCCATATGTCTATCTAGTTTACATCAATCAATGGCTCTGTAAGTCTTCTAAGTGTGTTAATTCTTAGGAAAAATATTTTTAACTTATTTTTTTACTAATAATTCAAGGTATATTAGAGCAGCTTTCCAATAAAAAATTGCAGTTTCCAAGTCTTTTTACATTGCTTACAGTTTGATGACTTTTCCAGGGTAACTATAGCTTTTCTTACTGCAGTGTCCTATATTTTAAATTAATTATGTAATGTACCATATATACTCATGATATATTGTATGTAAAGGACAACAGGTCCAGCAAAGTTTAGTAGATTTTCTAGAAGTCCTAGCATGAATCTCAGTCATACAAGGAAATTCAGATCTTTTCAAAAAGCTTCATTTCCTTCCTTTTTTTTTCTTCTCTACAGCTGTTTCTTCCCTATTAAGTTTTTTTATGAGTTACATGGAGTGAAAACATTGATGTCTTTGCAGTTGAAAAAAACTATAACATGCTCTCTTTCATCATCAGTCATTTCAAAATCCATTTTAAATGAAGAGTGAAATCTAAAATGTTATTTATTAATGTTCCTCAGACAAAAATGCGTTTTGTTAAATGCTCTTAAATATATTTGCATTTAGTGTGTGCAAATTTACCCTGTCATTGTTCTATTGTGGGGAAAAAAAAGTGATCGGACAATCTGCAGAGAAAGCAAGAAAAGACAATTATTTTATGTTCCGGTCAGTTACTTCCAAGTGACAGTTCTAATGGAAGTGAGGAATGTATTTGATGCAAGTTTGAGTAACAATGTTGAGTTGGCTCCAAAGTCACTGTTTTACTTACTTGAAGTTAGAAGTAAGTCAGCAGTTTGTTGGGCTCAAGGTAAGGAGGATTCACATAGGTCAATCATTTGGAGTGTAATAAACAGCAGATACAGTAATTCTGCTTGGCAGTTACACTGCAGGCATCAAGAGCTGCAACCACAAATCAGCAGTGCTTACTCAAATGTTCCATGACTCTTCTTATCACTTTTTCAAAAGGATGTCATCATTCAATGAAATGAACATGCTGTCACTATTAAAAATATAGAACTAAGCTATAGCTCTGAAAAGTTGAAAACCACTTGAACCTATATCATTCTCCACTCCACTAAGCCAAACCACTTTTCTATTTTTAATGTTTTCATGCAAAATCTTTCTAGCTTTACATACTGGGCATCTTATTTGTAGAGGACTACAGCTGGAAAAAGACATAAAACCCACCTCAAAGTTAAATAACATGAGTGGAAACAGAGACAAATAATACCATTTCTTGGAAAAAAAAAGAGGGATTTTTTTTAGATTTCGTAAAAGTTAAAACATGCCAAGTCTGATTCTTATTTATATACCTGCATTTTGTTCAGCTCTTTAGCCTGAGTTTTAGAAAGGTTTAAGCATCATATATGTTTTCAGTAAAATGTATAGGCAGCCTTGCAAGTGAGGACCAAGCCCTATAAATCTTTGTATCAGCCTTTGAATTAAGGAACACAAGTTTCATGAAAGAAAGGGTGATTTTTATATGAAAGTTTGCTGTGTTGTTTTGGGAAGACTGTATATAGGTATAAATATATATACATATAATTTAGCTTTTCAGATGTCTTTTCAATTTCAGTTGGAACTGCAAATCTAACAGAGCAGTAATACACTAATATAGCCCTAATCATTGAGGGTTATTCAACAGAGAGCATCCTGTATTCAAGATCCCAGTCTACAAACTTGCTCCTATAAAAAAAGGTGTGTGTGTGTGAGGGGGGAATGTCAGCATGAGAAAGAGATGGCTTTGTCAATAAAATCACCAGGCAGAAATCCATGATCTCATGACGTGAACATAGTTATTAGGCAGAAGCAGTGGGATGCTATAAAGAGTGTTAGCTCAAGCTGATGGAGAGAAAGGGGAGAAAGGGGAGCCCAGGACTCTGATGACAGATGAAAACCCTCTTACTCTGAATGCAACCACTTGTCCTTCTACAAAGATACTATTATGGGAATGAGAAGCTGGAAAAAGGCATATTGAATTGAGAAATGTGTTTTTAATGGTCTGCAAATTCTTAGGTTTTTTTCCTTAATTGAAAAAACTCTATGCCAAGCTTGCTCCTTACCATCTATTGTGTTCTTTTAAGAAGCAAGCTACAGCAGAAGACTAAACAAATCACAGTAACCCTGAGGAAAAGAGTGTTTAAAGAACAGGTAACCTGAGGAATAAGGGCTAAGCTTAAGGGAAAACTTTTAGAACAAGTTGGTGAACTTAAGTCCTACAGAGTCAATATGGCTTGTTGGACTTAGGTCTATCAACTTGGCCTAAAAGTCATGGTGATCTAGCAGCTTGCACTGGGTCTAGCTGCAATGGAGTTAGTTTACCTCATAGACTCATAGAATCACAAAATGGTTTGGGTTAGAAGGGACCTCAAAGACCTTCTTGTTCCAGCTCCCCTGAAATGGGCAGGGACACCTTCCACTAGACCAGGTTGCTCAAAGTCCCATCCAACTTGGCCTTGAACACATCCAGGGATGGGGCATCCACAACTTCTCTGGGCAATCTCTTCCAGTGTCTCACCACCCTCACAATAAAGAATTTCTTAATCTACCTTTTTTCAGTGTAAAATCATTACCCCTCACCCTATCACTATACTCCCTGATAGAAAGTCCCTTCCCATCTTTCCTGTAGGCCCCCTTTAAGTACTGGAAGGCCTCTATAAGGTCTCCCCGGAGTCTTCTCTCTCCAGGCTGAACAACCCCAACTCTTTCAGCCTGTCCTCACAGGATACGTGCTCCAGCCCTCTGATAATCTTTGTGGCCCTCCTCTGGACTCGTTCCAACAGGTCCATGTACTTTTTATGTTGGCTCCAGAGATGGACACAGTATTCCAAGTGGGGTCTCACATAAGTGGAGTAGAGAGGGAAAATCACCTCGCTTGACCTGCTGGCCACACTTCCCATAGCAGGTTGTACGGTTGACTCTTTTAAGTTTGTGACTAAAACAGTGTTGATAACACACAAATATTTTGGCTATTGCTGAACAGTGCTTGTGTAGGATAAAGACCTTCCCTGTTTCTGACTCTGTCCCCACAGTGAGTAGGCTGGGGGTGGGTAAGAGAGAAGCATCACAGGTGGGACAGCTGACCCAAACTGACCAAAGGGATATTCTATGCCATCTAATATCATGTTCAGCAATAAAACTGGAGAGAAGAGGCTTTCCAAACTATCTATTCCTTGGAGACTTGCTGCCTGTCAGTCTGCTGGTGGGAGGTGGTGAGTGATTGCCTCTGCACCACTTGATTTTCTTTCAATTTTTTTCTTCATTTATTAAACTATCCTTATCTTGACACACAAGTTCTTTACAGTTTTGCGTTTCTGATTCTCCCCCTTATGCTACTGTGGGGATGGGGTGACTGAGTGGCTGGTGAGCTCCAGGTTGCTGGCCAGGGTCAAGACACTACACAGCTACATCACACAACAAAAATCCAGTGATTATTATAATTATATTTTGTCATGTTAGTCTAAAGAAATGTCTGAATATGTTTAAGCAGAAAAGGGCAGGAGTGATAAGTAAATCAAGAGTGTGGTCTGAAAGGGCTTTTCATCTGTTCCACAAGTAGAAATGATCACAAGCTTACAGTTCAAGCATTAAATTCAAACGGAAAAATATAAAATTAAGGGATCTTTTACAGCTTGTATAGTACCTTGTCAAACTATTACAAGCAAAAAAGAACAACCAATAAGATATACCTGATTCTGCAGTGGAAACCTTGTAAGAGAGAACCCAAGAAGACATGCACCTTGGCAGCATGTAGCATTTTGCTGGATTCACTTAATTTCCAGACATTAATCCAGGGTTGTGTATGCACAGTTTTATTTTGGGGTTTTTTGAAGCATTTTTGCATGAGTCAGCTTTTATACAAAACATTTTTGTGTTATAAGAATTTCATAAGCATATTGAAAAAATTCTGTGCCAAGATGTAAGATGTGTAAAGTTTCATATTTAATTATACAGCTGTTATGTCTCTGTTCCTTTTGGCATACAGGTTTTCCTTCATAAACAAACCCTTTGGCTATAAATAGGCATAAAGAACATTTCAAGTACAGATTTTGTAAGCATTTTCACAAGTTATTTAACAAAGGGCAGAGGTGATTGTTAGGGAAGCC
Organism: Ibidorhyncha struthersii; assembly: GCA_013398815.1. NCBI lineage: Eukaryota > Metazoa > Chordata > Aves > Charadriiformes > Charadriidae > Ibidorhyncha > Ibidorhyncha struthersii. Next base: position 147,153 of record VZSZ01003071.1, on the reverse strand, counting down.
GGCTTTCCTTTCATGGCTGTGCCCCTATAAGCTAGCCTGGGGACTCAGCAGGGATTTCCTCCCTCCTCCATTACAAATGGCTTTGGTGATCTCTCAAACCTGTGTGAACACAAACAATACTCCCATAGAAATGAACAGCACAGACTTCCCTGTTCCTCATATTTGGTTAACCAGGACAGAAGTTCATGCATATGGACTACTCCAGTAGCTGTCCCTAAACACTTGATCTATCCAGAGGTGGATCCCAGATCCCAGTTCCTCCAGTTGCTTGATTCTTGAGCTCTCATTGTTTCTCTCCAGTTGTTCCACTGGAAGTTCTCTAGCAATTTCACATAAACACAGATGTGCACACAAACACACACTAGATAGCACACATACAAATATCCAGGAATAGAGTTTAACAAGAAGAGAGGTGGTAATCAGACCTGGGGCCTGGGCATAAAAATGGTCTGACCAGCATCCCCTCCCCTCTCCATTTTTCCACTCTAGTTTCTCTCCGATCCATCTTGAGCCCTTTCTTTCCTTGCCTTCCACTCTTCCTCTAAACATCCCATAATAAGCTTTGCAAGTTCCCATAACCTCCTTAAAGCATATCTTCATAAACAAACCTCAGATAAGAAAGCCATTTTGATAAGAATGCACATAGAAACTCCTGGAAACAGAAAAAGACCTTTAAAATGCCTGAACACAACAGGTCACATCTATTTCATGTCCCTCCTCATAAGAACCATTAAAGTAACCCACATTCATGATTTATATGTACAGATCATATGTTTTTTTTCAGAAAAATTAATGTGTTTTATATGTGGAAATTTTCCAACAAATCTCTCTTGGGCCATGAGATGAGATTCTACATCCTCAAGCTACAGAGCGCTCTAACAATGTAAGGCCAAACCACCATCTAGTTCAAGTTTGAATAGCTTCAGCTTTCTATTTAAAGAAAAATAAAACAAATTTAATGAGGGCTGTTGTAGTACCTTCAGACAAGTAAGATTCACCTTAGTTGAGACCAGCCATCTCTGAAGATTTTCCTTTTAAAAGATGCATTTTTAAAGGTTTTATTTTATGAAGTATCCAGCTAAAAGCACACAGACAGCAAAAAATGCTGTCATGAGACACCAAAAAATTATAGTGTGGTGAATGATTTCAACATAGATGAAAAAGGAATTTTTAAATATAAGGTTGAAAATGAACATTTACAAGTTCATTTAAAAATTATCTTTTTGACGTATGTGCGTAAATTAATTTTGTACACCTTTTTCTCTATATAATCTGCATAAAGCCTCCTCATTAAAGCAATGGATAACAAACTGCCTGCTAAAATAGGGTAGAAAATGAATAGGAAGAGATAGAAAGTTAGAGGCACAGTAAACTTCAGAAAAGCTTAATCAGAACTCAAGACCATCAGAGTTGTTTCATATTCAGTTCTTTCTTAGATAACTATACTTATTCTTGAAACAAGATGCTATTGTAAAAGCTACTTTTGACAATGAGTCAAATCAACTGGATAAAGGAATTAGTTTTTACTAAATCATGATGGAACTGTGTCACTCAAAGGGGCTGTTAAGGAAAATGTTAAAGTAAGCCTTCCCTATACATACACAGGCGTGTTGTGGTGTAGGCCAGACCGGACACTGAGGTGAACGACAGATGCTCTCCCCAATCTATGTCTTCAAGGAGAGAAAGAGACTTATGAGTTTAGAAGGAACTAAACTACTTTTATGGAAACATTAATAATAAAACAATAAAATAATGAAATATATACAGTACTGTGTCAAGCTCCAAGGATGACGATCACGTCACCAGCAGGCACTGGGAAAGTCTCTGGGACTCAGTGATGGACAGGAACTGGATTCCAGATCTGGATTCAGGAATGCAGGGATCAGGATCAAAGGCAGACAAATAGACAGAGTCGGATGTCGGCCATTGAAGAAAGAACACTGAGGCATTAGGTAGAGAAAAAAAGCAAGGAGCACTGGATTCAAATACAAATAGATGATCAAACAACATGTTCTGACATAAGTACAATTATTCAATCATGTTATAATATAGGTATATTGATAAGAAAATATATTTTGTCTTTTAATGCTAGGAGGGTACTGATATTGCCTGAGTCTTGTTATAGCCATTGCGTACAAGATGGCTTCCTCTACCATATGTACCTTACTCAGTCACAGTTACTCTGCACTCCACATCATCAGAAAAAGCTATACTGAACTTCACTAACACAATTTATATTGTTCTAAATACTACCTATTCCATCAAAATTTTTTGGTAGTTTAAGTTTTTGATGGTACTTCAACACGCTTATAACTGGGCATCCAAAATATTAGAGCAGAGTGATATGCAAAGAAAGATATCCCAATGAGAGTTTGCTTTGATTGATCTAATTCATCTTAAGCGTTAAAAAAACCTAGCTTATTGTAAATATCCTCACTTTCTTTACAGTTTCAGACTGGCTGTTTGATTTTTTTTTAACACAGAAAAATGGAAGCTTGTGACAGCAAGGAACAGCAGGAGGAAGAGACTTCCCCAAGCAACTGAGGTGCACTTGCAAAACTGCTTCACCACTCTGCAGAGTGAAAGAAGAAAGACCCACTGTGTCAGAGAGGCACTGGACCTGAGTAAGGCAACCCAATCTGCTCCCTGTATTATGACCAGTCCAAATAAGAAAAGGCAATGAATGGTAGTAGTAGGTGACTCTCTTTTGAGAGGTACAGAAGCACTCTTTTGCTGACCTGATGCACTCTCTGGGGAGGTGTGCTGCTTATTTGGGGCTCATATCAGGGTTGCCACTGATAGACACCAACATTTGTGACGTATTGTAACTAAAACCAAGTACAGTAAAGACATAACAGTAAGAATGGTGTTTGCCTTATTCTTCCTCAGCAGGCAATCATATCCTGAACATAGCAGGTCTGTGCTAAGTCAGTTGAAAGTGATGGAGAACATAAATCATGACGGTAAGTAGATTTGGAAGGCAGCTGTTGAACTCAGATCTTCCCAGCAATAAAGCACCATTAGGAATGGTGTTGTTATTGCTACCTATATATTTTTTGTTTTCCTTCAGTGTGCTGTTATGATGAAAAAATGCATGAGTCGAGAGTATCACACATTCAGGTGGAGTCAATTATGTCAAAGTAGTTGTGCAGTTCATGACTAATAAAAAGGTTCACTTAGCATTAAGAAACTTCATATTGCTTGATCTAAAACCCAACTAAAAATTGTGGGAATCTTGAGTTCAAGAATATTAGGTTTTCTGGGCATTGGAAAATGCTGTCTTCTTGAGGGTTTTGTTTATTTTGTTGTTTGTTTGTTGCTCTTTTATTTTCTCTTATTTTTCTATTCCTGATAATTACAAGACCAAGTAAGAAATTGCTATCATGCAAAAAACCCTTTATGTTTCTTGCAAAATACAGATTCTGATACTCTTCATGTTAAGCAACACTTCACTTCTCTTCCTAGGACTATACGAGACAAAAGTCTTTTCAAGAACAGTAAGAAACTTGTGTTACACATTCCATCCATTCCATTCTACTTAAAAAAAAAAAAAAAAAGTTTGGTTTTAAATTGTTTTTTCCTTTTAAATGACAGGTATACAAGCAGAAGAAATTCATGTTTTCTGAAGACCAAGTCTTTCACTAAATACCTAGAAAAGCTTTATTAAATTTCTCAGTTACCATGAAAAATACAGCTTTAAACATAAACCAATTACAAACATGGTATTGTGATAATTGTAATAAACCCCAAATATTTGTTGATAGCTTGTATAACTACCCACTTCTTCCAAACTAGATACCAGCACTTCATTGATTTGTATCATCCAAGTATGAGTATTTCAGCATTAAATTACGCAAGACTTTAGCTCAACTGAGCTGCATTGTGATGCTTAATATTGAACACATTCCATCCATGGAAATGATTAAAGTTTAAATGATAAGTGAGTAAATGCAAATAGTGTTCTATTTTAAACAGCATAGTTTAATGTTGTTGAAACTGTTATATTGCGTTTCCTGAGCATCTTCTGGTTTAATTCATCACAGTATATGTGGAGTTATACTTCTGGACAACCACAAAAGACTTGAGTTTCATGACTTGCTTAAGGGTTTTTTGGGGGTTTTTATTTTGGTAGCTGTTACTTAGACTATTCTACTTCAGAGCAAATTATTCCAGACTCTTCACAATCACTTTAGGAAAGTACTGATGTGTGATGTGATACAAAATATTTCACAGTGTGGATATGTGCTATTTTTATCAAGCAAAAAACACTTGCATTTTAAATTCTGTTGCAATAAAACCTATAAAATGCCAGGACTGCAAAGAGATGGAACAAGTAAGAAAAGATGTAAAAGCTGGAAAACAAATACAGTGAGTATTTACTTTGGAAACAATTGGAGCTTCTGATCAAGTTAAAACCCAGAAACTTTAACAAAACAGAGGTCCTTTCCAACTCTGATCATTCTGATTCTGTGAACTATTGTCAGTGCTGTTTCTTCTTTAACAAAATTCCATACTTAACAATTTAGTTAGTCCACTCTCTATTCCTTAAAGATGTTGTTTATGTTTCTATGCTATTGAGCCAGCCTTCTTGCATTTCACTGAAGTTCCTTTCTGCTGTGGGTTAAAAGAACCAGAACTCTCCAGAGGGTCCTAAATTACATTATTCTGTCCATTCAGAAAATAAAAATGTGCTCACGGTCTTTACCACCATGTACCTGGAATACAAGCTTGTATTACATGCTTGAAATACCTTGCTGTGTGTGGTCATTCCCCACAAGTGTTGAGGGAGGTGGCCTATGTCATTGCAAGACCACTCTCAATAAAAGGCAATCAGGGGAGGTTGCTGAAGACTGGAAGAAACAAAAAATCACTCTTACCTTCAATAACAGCAAGAAGGAAGATCCAGGGAACTACAGTCTGGTCAGCCTACTTCAGTCTCTGGGAAGGTGATGGAGCAAATAATCCTGGAAACCCTTTAAACCTGTAAACATGTTAAGCACAAGAAGGTAACAGGAAATAGTCAGCATGGAATTGTGAAGAGAAACTCCAATCTGACCAATCTGATCACCTTCTGTAAAGAAATACCTGGCTTGGAAATAAGGGAAGAGCAGTGGGTGCTATTTATCTTGACTTTAGTGAGACTTTCAGCACTGTCTCTTGTAACATCTTCATAGACAAACTGATTAAATAGAGTCTACACAAGCAGGCAACAAAGTGGACTGAAAACTGGCTAAAATGCTGTGATCAGTGGCATGATGTCCAGCTGGAGGACAGACAGTAGTGGTGCACTGGGAGGCTGATATTTGGTCCAGCATTGCTTAAGACAATCAGGAATGACCTGAATAATGTGACAGAAATGCAGCTTTGGTAAGTCTGCAGACAATATAAAACCAAGAGTTTGGTTGATAGGTTGATAGACCATATGGTTGAGTTGACATTCAGAAGGACCTCAACAAGCTGCAGAAATGACCAACAAGGAACTCATGAGTTTTTACAGCACAAAATGCAAACTCTTTCCCCTAGGGATGAATAATCCCATGCACAAGTTTGTGCTGGGGACTCACTGAAGCAGATTTGCTTCCTTGTTCTGGTGGACAAGAAGTTGAACATGAGTCAGCAACATGCCCTTGTGACAGAGTAAGCCAACAGCACCTGTGACTGTTTTAGGAAAAGTACTGTCACCAGGTCAGGGGAGGTGATTCTTTCCCTCTGCTCAGCCCTGGTGAGACTCATCTGGAGGGCTGGGTCCTGTTCTGGCCTCCCCAGGATAGACAAACATATACTGGATAAAGTCCAGCAAAGAGCCACAAAGATGATGAAGGGGCTGGAGCATCTGGCATACAAGAAAAGGCTGAGAGAGCTGGGGTTGTTCAGCCTGGAGAAAAGAAGGCTCAGGGGCATCTGATCAACTCATATACATACTTGATGGTGGGAAGCAAAGCAGAAAGAGCAGACGTCTCAGTGGTGCCCAGTGAGAGGACAAGAGGCAAACCAAAACACCAGAAATTGGATTTAAAGATAAGAAAACACTTCCTACTGTGAGGGTGGTTAAAGACTGGAAAAAGTTACCCAGAGAAGCTGTGGAGTCTCCACTCTTGGAGATATTCAAAACCCAAGAGGATGTGGCCCTGAGGAACCAGACCTAGGTGACCCTGCTTTGAGCAGGGGGAGTTGGACTGGATGATCACCAGAGTTCCCTCCCAACCTCAACTATTCTGTTACTCTGTTTCTGCCTACTCCAGTTTCTTGACTTATTTGGTCAGTAGTTATGGGGAGATGCAATGTCACTAGTATTCTGAATTCCAGTCAAAAGCAGGATTTTTTAAAAAAAAAAAAAATAAAGTAAATAATAATTCCTTAAAAGAGCCAAAAGTACTTTAACATTTATTCCAAGGATTGTGCTATTGTGTAATACTACATACCTACAGAATTTTACAAATTGTTGCAGAATTCTTTTTACAGCACTTTATTGCCTGAAACAAGAAATGCAAATTAAGAGATGGAAAGCTTGTGACTCTGTTTTAATTCAGCACCTGTAGAAGTTCATTTGGAATGCACAATTTGTTTGCATTGACCACAACTTGAATTACTATGCCCGATATTTCTTTGGTATGCAAAAAGGATTTTTTCATAGTGAAACTCTGATAAATCTTATTTTAGAAACACAGCAGATGACAGCAAATATTCCAGTCTAGATATTCAGAGAAATTAATAGAAATTATGAGAATCGTTGGACCTTAACATTATGAAAAAAAGGAATCTAATGTTATTTTAGAAGAACCTTTTTAAAACTGTGGAGATTTGCATTTTAAATCCATTGACCAAATAATAATTTTGTTCTATTAAGAGGAAAAATAATTGTTTACACTGTGATGAATCCTTTAATATTTCATTCTTCTATTTTGCCTTTACAGAAATTTATATATTCCTACAGCCCCAACTGATTTTAAAGTTGTTTGTTAATTTCTCAGGAATACATACCTGAAATCTTGCATGTACCAATGGATCAGTTTTGTCAGGTTTGTATATCATCTGAAAAAAAGTCTTTAAGGGAAGCAAATACACTGTTCTTTTATAGGCTTCATGACCACCTTCCAAACATCCCCCTAAGGATAAGCTAGTTCTCTGGATCTATTTCCTTTTCCCAAATAAAGCAATCAAGAAAAGGTCTTGCTGTTCAAAGCATGAAGTTTTCTGCCTAAGTGGCAGCATCAAAAACCTATGTTTGCTCAAAGGTAAGTGCCTTTCATGAATAAACATACCCCAGGAATGATGACATTAATCCCAGAGCAGACAACTTGCACATGCTCTTTTGCATGGCTCAAAAATGGCACTAAAAATTGATTTTTCCTGTGACACCATGATTTTCTGTCATTTAAACTTGTTTTGTGTTCTAATCAGCTGTCAAATCTAGACGATTCTGTGATTACATACAGTGAAATAATTTTGAAATTATAGAAGAATAATCATCAGAATGGGATATAGTCTGAATATTATCACTGACATTTTCAAGGTTGGCAGGAGGCTGCTACACAAGTCTTGCTATTGAAACTCCTGTTGGGGCCCTGAGTGCACCAACAGGTCTGCAACCACCTCCCCCTTCCCAGCATTTTAGCTCCCTATGTTCAAAGTCCCCTCTGCTGTATCATTTTGTAACCATGGTCCAGACTGCTGTGGCAACAACAAAGTTGTGAGAAAAAGCTACAGGGGGTCTCATCAGAAGCCTCCCTCCTTAAGAGCTGCTGTTTGAGCTCCATCCTCTAGCCCTTGCCTGACGGACTCACCTTCACTCGCTAGCATGACTTCCTAGCTTGTCACTAGGGATTTGTTTCCCTTCTGGTAATTATTCTTGTCTAAGCAGCACATAGTTTCATAGTCTATGAAACGTATATATATTGTCCCTATTTATTATGCTTAGATTTGTAGCAATTGTTCAAGCCAAGCTAACAAAAAAAAAAAAAGAGGCTTCAAGTGTCTTCAAATGTCACCTTTTTTGTTTTTGCCTGAAATTCAGAGTAAATTATTAGAATATTAGAATTATTTAGAATGTCTTCTTTTAACAGGTTGTTAGAATAACATTGGTAATTTATATATATTATAAAATGACATTTTTCAGGCATTCTTTCACACTCTAAACTATTTTCCGTTAGAAAGTTACTTTACCAATAACAGCCTCTTAAAAGCTTAAACACAGTAATTCATTTAACCTTACTACCTGCAGCTTTTCCTCCTGAAAACATCTTCCCTCCTCTTCCCATCTGTTCCCTTCCCGTGATGTGCTCATTGGCTTAGTGTGAAAATCCCTATACAAATGATATTTTGATTGCTGTGACTGCAGCATTCTCAAAATCGGGTATTTTTTTAAAGGTTCACAATATGTTTTGCATCCACACCCTAGATACTGAGCTGTTTTTCTGTTGGTGGTGGTGGTTTTTTTTTCCACAGGAGAACAGAAGACTAGTTTAGGCAAGGAGCCTAATAATAGAAGCTTGAAGTTTAGTGAGATCATTCCATCAGTGGTTCCCAAGGAATGAAAAACCATCTGAATGTGGCATAAACCACATGTGAAATAACAAAGCAACAAATATTGTTCTGATGGATAACAGAAAATCTAAGATGTTTTCCATTGTTGGGGTTCTGCATGTCTTCCTCTGAAACATCAACTACTGGTATACAGTGGTGTAAAAAAAGCAGACAGAGTGAATAGAGACTGCAACAGACCCACACTTTCTTTGTCTAAATGAACTGGTGACTGCAACAGGTTTAAATATTTCAGAATAGGAACAGAAAGTAGCTCTAATGTGAATCAAGGTTATATACCAGCCACTATGAGAGAGCTGATAACCCTGGAAATCACATCAGTCTGACCTGAAATGGCTCTGTAGTCACCCAGGGCAATTACAGCTTAGGAGATGTCTTTGGTGTGGCACTACTTAGCATGTTTATGAGAGTCGTGGCCTCAGGTCATAGAGCTGTGTGGACTGTTAGGCCACGCATTGAAGAGTCTTGCAAATTTTTTTTTGGGAAAAAAAAAAGGAATGTTTTCGTCTGTCTGGAGAAGCATAATTATGAAGAAGTATGAGGGGAGTAGTCTCTGAATAAATGTGTGTAATTCTTACTAACAATTTTTAGAACACTGTGCTGGTATTTGGTATTGTCTTATTGCTAGTACTTACATCTAAATAGAATCTGAAGGGTTAGTTTTTATTACATTACCAAAGAAAAAAGCTGCATACAGGGATCTTCTTCAAAGCAGTTTGACTTAATCATCAGTAAAGCTAGGATTACAATGGCTTGTTCAAACCCTACACAGTTGGACTGTTAGCTTCTAAGACTATTTTGGCTTGTTTTGTTTTGTTTAAAAAAAATAAGGAAAAAAAAAATATTTCCCTACTCAATGGAAAAGGAAAAAAACATTCGGTGTCTCAATAGACTTCGTGCTTGTCTCAAGGGAAATGCTTAAATATCAAAAGGGGAAAGTATTATTTCATTTACTCTACAAAACCTCAGCCTAAAAGTCTTGCAGTGAAGCCCTGTCGCACGTTGTATACCATCAATAATCCATTTTATCAGATAAATCTCAATTCCTATTTACAGATCTCAATGGTAAAATAGCTACTGATTGCAGTAATGAAAAGTTGTGCCCTAAACTGTTTGCAATTAAAATATTTTTAATGGAAATTATGAACATGTTCCTGATTTTTAATGTAGCTCTTGTAAAAATAGGTTTTATCTGTAGGATCATAGTTCTGTGTGTGTGTGTGTGAGAGAGAGAGAGAGAGACAGCATGATCTGAACTAACCACTGAACTGGGGTTAATACTGTCACCTATCCTAGATGATTCAAAACTGTTTGGCTGTGTTGCTGACTTTAAGACTTTTGTATTTTCTGTTGTTGGAAATTTGCAAGTCATCTGTTTAAAGACATGACATCAAAAAATCAGTATCACTTGTGAATACCAGTAAAACCAAGCAAGATTTCTTTTGAAGGTTAACCATAAATTGTTATGAAAATACTGTTTTCTCCTTGATGCCATGTTAAAGAGTCCTCTGTGAAAAAGTACAAACCTAATCTCAGCTGAACCGTGCCTTTGATCTGAGACCGTCTTGTCCAAGTTTGTCAAGTCAAGACAGTTATTTACTTAAAGTCTGATATAAAAACCAGAAACAACAAAACTTTTTACCCCTAAATACAAAGATTGCTACTGTAAGTGAGCAATATACCAGCCAGCTTCCTGACCATCTTTCTATAATGATCTCAGATCTAAAGAAAGTCTTAGAGGAACAGCAGTAGTATCCTGTTTCTGTGGCAGAAAAGGCTCATGATATATTAAGACAACTACTTGTGACCTTTTCTAGTTGAACTAAATTTAATGTATCCTCCAAAAAAAAAAGTTATGAGATAATTTGAAATTCCAGAAAATAAATTGACACCACTATTTCTAGAATAATGTTAATAGCATTTCAATTTTATAAGGTTTTAATTTTTCAGTCCTACTCACTGAAAAAAAAAAAAAAGAGCATAATACAGCATAGTAATATTGTGGCAAATATACCAGTTTACCTTACACATTATGCAAATCGATGACGCTCACAACTGAGCTGAAGAAAGATCTAGAAAAACATTTCAGTCCTCATGGTCATTTTGATCCCTGTTTCTTTCCATTAGAGAATTCCTTCTGTAATTTTTATATTCTTTTAATTTTAATAGAAACTAAAATAATATATACATAGCAGATCACATTATTTCTATCTTTTTCCCTGTGTTTCTAGCTGTAGCACATTTCACAGGGAGAAAGACTGAGAAAGGTGTTATTAAAAGACACTCTAGCATGAGTGTTCCAGGTAATGTGTGAAATATTTGTTTGTCTGTTTTTATTTAATAATGATCCTATTTCTTTGTGCATTTCAATTACCATAGCTTCTTAGTCAGTCTTTTCTAAACAGCAGATAACTGCAAACTGGTGTAATTCCATTAAAATCAGTAGAGCTACTCCTAATTTACATTTCTTGAGATCAAATCTAATTGCCATTGATGTTGAGAGTAACACCTTGCATTTGTATATTGCTCTTTACTTGCAGAACTCAAACTGCTTACAAATGAGATAATTATCTTCATAATCCCGATTTTGCAGAGACAGTAATTGAAATACAAGAGGTGAAGTGGCTTGTTCAGTATCTTTTAAGTCTTGCACATGTATTTTTCAGACTGCATTGCCTAATTATAGCCTTTTCACTGGCGCATTGGGCCCCTGATAAATCAAGCATCACATTTAATATATCATCTTTCACCAGATATTTAAAAATCCTTTCATGTCCGAGCCACAGATTGTGCATTTTCGGGGGTTTGTGTTTATTATTATTATTAATTATAAAAATAATTTATCACAGAACGGTCAGGGTTGGAAGGGAACTTTGGACATCATCTAGTCCAACCTCCCTGCCAAAGCATCTTCACTTAGAGTAGGTTGGACAGGAATGCATCCAGGTGAATTTTGAATATCTCCAGAGAAGGAGACTCCACCACCTCTCTGGGCAGCCTGTTCCAGTGCTCTGTCACCCTCAAAGCAAAGAAGTTCTTCCTCATGTTGAGATGGAATTTCCTGAGATCCAGTTTGTGCCCACTGCCTCTTGTCCTGTTGGTGGGCACCACTGAAAAAAGTCTGGCCTTATCCTCTTGACACCCACCCTTTAGGTATTTAGAAGCATTGATGAGATCCCCTCTCAGTCTTCTCTTCTCCAGGGTAAACAGACCCAGATCTCTCAGCCTTTCCTCATAAGAGAGGTGCTCCACTCCTTGATCATCTTTGCAGCCCTCTGCTGGACTCTTCTCCAGTAGTTCTTTGTCTTTCTTGAACTGAAGTGCCCAGAACTGGACACAATACTCCAGATGTGGCCTCATCAGGGCAGAGCAGGTGGGGAGGATGACCTCCCTTGGCCTGCTGACAACATTCTTTTTCATGCACCCCAGGATACCGTTGGCTTTCTTGGCCACAAGGGCACATTGCTACCTTACAGTCAACTTGTCCACCAGGACTCCCAGGTCCCTATTTGCAGAGCTGCTTTCTAGCAGGTCAACCCCTAACCTGTATTGGTGCATGGGGTTATTCCTGCCCAGCTGCAGGACCCTACACTTGTCCTTGTTGCATTTCATTAGGTTCCTCTCCGCCCAACTCTCTAGCTTGTCTAGGTCTTGCTGAATGGCGGCACAGCCTTGTGGTGTGTCAGCCACCCCTCCCAGTTTTGTATCATCAGCAAAGGTGCTGAGGGTACAGTCTGTCCCCTCGTCCAGGTCACTGATGACTATATTGAATAAGACTGGACCCAGTACTGACCCCTGAGGAACACCACTAGTTACAGGCCTCCAACTAGACTCTGCACTGCTGATCACAACACTCTGAGCTCTGCCATTCAGCCAGTTCTCAGTCCACCTCACTGTCCACTCATGTATTCCACACTTCCTTGTAGATGAATGGTTAAGTGAGAAAGGACATGATTTTATTGGAACGAACAACCCAGTGTTTAATGTAGCAAAAAGTCCAGAAGACGCCGTGAACTATCCTTGAGCAATGTAAGAAAGTAGCGACTTGGTGAACAAGATAAGTGGAACCAAGTCCAGTAAATGATGACAGATCCCTTCGCATGAACAGCAGCCTTGTACCAATCATGTAACTGCTTTATGTGCGTGGACAAGCATATTGAAACAATCACATTAATGCTGCTATCGCGTGCTCTGCTTGATTGTCTATATAAACCTTGTAAGTGACTTAATTAAGGGAGAATGATCATACTCATATTGAGACTGCGTCGTTACTCCAGGCCCGTCTCCCACTCTGACAACTGGCGTTTCCCACTCCGACACTTCCTAATGTTAACTGATATAATTTATTACATTTTTGATACTTTATTATTTTATTTTCAATACCATATTGAGAACACTTTCCCCTATTGAGTTGAATTAGTTTAAGCCAAAATAGAGGAGTAGATAATCTTTATAAATTTAGTTTTTAAAAATTCAGAATGCACCAACTAAAAACAAAGATGAAGCTTAGTTGAGTTAATACTGACATTTAATCATTGTTTCAGAGATTTGGATTGTAAAATTATCATTATTGATAGTATTTTGGTGAAAAATGATGTAGAAAAGATGTAGAAAAATATTCATATGAATGTTTTTGTAAACATTGGAACCATTACTATCTATGAGAGCAGAGAAAGTCATAAAATTAGCGTAAGAGTTGAAAAGAAACATTCACTTCTCTTTCAATGCACAAGAAAAAATGTCCTTCCATATTCTGGAATACCAAAGAAAATATTTTTTCACAGTATGAAAAAGCATGTGCTACTCATTTGTACAGTGTATAACTGAAGGATAGAATTTATCTGGATTCTAAAAAGGAATTAAAGTTTACATATAAAAGAGTAGGCAGAACTGGGAGTTATTTAAACAACAATCAGGAGTAATGAAAAGGATAAATAGAAACCAAATGAGATTACTTGAGATTACAAAGAAATTTTACTTAGGTGACATTGTTAATTCATGATGCCCTTTTCTTCCCAGCATGGTATGAAGACCATTTCACAGCTGTCTGGACAAAACAAATACAGTCATTCTGATGAACCTTCTCCAGATTAACATGTAAAAGCAAGTTCTGATCATAGGAGCTGATAAAATGGTGTTTCCTTGAAGGCTAAACCAATTGTGCAGAGCAGTCTCGAATCTTCAGAGTAAATCTCTTTGGGGATTTTCCCCACTAAATTTTGTATTCAGTATAAGTCAGATTTATGTAGGTACTTCGGTAACCCATCTTGTCAAACACCTAGATTCACAATTTTTGTACCAATAACATTTTTCAAAGCTACCATTCTGTTTGTGTCAATCAGCTATGTTGCTACATCTGCATGACCCCCAAATTTTTTTCAACAAAGAAGAGTCTTTATGGTCTGTACCCTGTCTCTGAAATCTTCGTCAATGCTGTGGTTGAGTACAGCAGTGTACAGACCCACAAATTACATTCTCACACTAGGTATCATCTCTGGTTCTTCTCTTACAAACATTTCCAAGACTTCATGCATCCAAATACATGCACACAGAGTACCAAATCCAGAAATAAAAACATGTTAGGCTGTGTTAATTACATCAGGGGTTCTCTACAGCTGAGGAAACTTCCACATTAAAATCTACTCACTTTCTACAGCAATGTAAACATTGGTTTCACAGTAAATGTATTATCCTTGAAGAAAACTTTGTACATGGTCCCCAAGATCAAATTTCTGCATAGTTTTCTCTGTCCTGTATTTGAACTAGCTCCAGAAATTTCATTAATTTGATGTCCCTAGAAAGTCAAGAGAGGTGACTTGCAATTATAGTTCTCTACCCGCTCTAGTTTACTTTTTCATGCAAGCTAATGGCAGGTAATTTCCTCACCTGGACTGCTCAGAGGACTTTAAGAACTTCTTTAATTGGACCACATGCTACTGCAGAAGCATCAGATTGTTCCAAGACGGAAGTCCTTAACATGCCAGAAAAATGCAAAAAATGCAGAGAGGGCCCATTCTCTCCCCATTACTTCCTTGCTCTGACATTGCCTTGTCAATATCTCCAGCAGAATTCTCAGGCAATCCAGGTTTGTCAAGTAAATTATTGTGTCTGAGACCACAATACCATGAGCCAGCTGCAACTTGCCTTGCATCATCATGATTTTGCTCTTTACCCACAGTTTTGAGAAGGCACCATTGATGCCTGAAATCTGCTTGAACAAGGACCAAGAAAAAAGTCACATTGAGCATACAAATGATCTCCTAGAAAGAAGTCTCAGTAGCTCATCTGACCAAATATTTTGCCTAGGGTAAGAATACTTAAGTTTTTCCTACAATTGCTTGTAGCTATCTCTAATAAAGCCTCAATACGCAATGTATTGCCAGCTTGAAGTAGAAGGATTTGACTGCTCTAATGAGTCTGATAGGTTCATTTTATCATTGCACTTACAAGTATTTTACCCAAATTGCTGCTATAAAGAAGGTGCTATACAAATAGAAATTGTTTTTCTACCACTCAAGAAAGCAATAACACACTTCAGCAGGCAAATTGAAACATGAATATAAAGATCTCATGCCTGACTGAAGAGATCTGAACTTCGATCTCTTGGATTGTGTACATAGATATACATTTTCTTTGTAACACCTTACTGTTTTATTTTTTCATATATGGTATCTCTAAATTTTTAATTATAATACATCATTAGTAGGTAAACAATATCATCATCTTGACTTGGGTGTTAATTGACTAGACACGTTTCTCAAATTTGGTCTTGTTTACTCAAAATAGATTTTGGTGCCTGTATTTCATGAGCAACCTTTTATGAAAGACACACAATTTTGAAAGTGCTGGGAAGTTGAAATATTTCTCATAGCTTCTCAAAAGTCTTAAACACTGAACTATAATTCCCAACAAATAACAGTGGTAATTATGTACCCTGGACCTTTCAATTTTGAGTTGATTGTAAACCAAAGGGTCTGATTGTCAGGGTCCTGACTACCTTAATGGTGCTGACCAGCCTCACCTGGGGCTTCCCCTTAATTTCATGGGCCATGGAGCTCCATTTAAGTTCAGCTGGGGGTCTTTAGCCCTGGTTTGGGTTATGTTGTAGTTATGGTGATCTGCAGTCCTTGTTTCCGAATAGACTTGGAGTCCATCGGGACAGAAGTCTTCTCTCATTTTATTTCTGTTTATACCTTCCTCCTTGTACAAAATGGACTTTGCACCTCATTTGTTCCTTTGCCTTGTCTGGTGCTGTTGATGTACATTTTTTCCAGCCCCTAGTTCTGCCTGCTCTTGTCAGTCCATGTGGGACCACATCTGCCCATAAGGGCATGGTCTGAGCTCAACTCTTGGCTTGTTCCCCTCACAGGGCAGTTCAGCTGCTCCCTGACACTCAGACATGAGTGATTTATTCATGCTGTACAGTCAGAGTCCATATCATTGTCTGAATTACACTGTTGATTAATTTAGCATGTCAGTGTGAAATAAGAACATTTTTCACATGGGTCAATTAATTTATCTGATTGCCATTCATGCTAACACTTGAAGGCCAATGGCATGACTTATTTTTGTAAACAAATTGCAGAATTCTTCCCTTGAGTAATTTATTAGCCTAGTAGCATTTCTACTTCAAAAGTCCCTGGAAAGCCATGGGCATGTGGTTCAGAATAACATTATTATCGTAAAATTAGCTTCTGAGATTACGCTGAAATGAAAAGTTAAATGTATCATGCAGGAAGGTTTTGTGCACTTATATTTTCTCTTCATGAAACCAAGGAAAGCAGTAAGATACTTTTCCATCTGTTCTGTGTTAAAAAGCAGAATTTGCATGGGATGAATACTGAAGAAATAAAGAGACCATGTGAGACCTATGAGATCTGTGTGTATTCATCTTCTTTTACTATAATCTTGATTAGATTTGACATCCAGTTAACTGGCAACATAGAGAGGTTGCACGCAGCACTTCTGCCATTCAAGCAGTACACTGTACACCTTTTCCCACTTTCTCCTAGTCCATCAAAATGCACTAAATGAGCTGCCTTCCTGTTGCCCACTTCTCAGTACAGTATATATCTCACAATAGGGAATTTATTGAAGGAAATGAGGAATATGTTGATGAAATACCTGTTAATTCTTCAAAAGACAGAGAATGGTAATGGTTTCAAGAAGTGAAAACCTCTTTTTGAGTGGAGTGAGTATTTCTTTTAGTGAAAATTTCCATATTAATTTGGCAGGGTACTAGCAGAAATGAACTTTCATAGTTTTTTTTTTCCCCCGGGTTTTGACTGGTGGAGTCACCATTGCCTCTGAAAGGGTGAACAACAGTTTCTTGCCGTTTACAGAGGAGCTGTCTGCCTCCTCACAGAAAGTCTTTTTTAAAGTCATTATAAAGAGACAAATGGGCTTGTGGGACACTTTGTCAGACTTGAGATACGGAAGACAGCTCAGAAGGTGACTCTTCTAGAGTCTGAGATATCATAGGTGTCACAGTTAAGAGCTTTCTTTGAGAGTAAACAGCCTTTCTGGACTAGGTCATCTAAAGAATAGATGATAGACATTGGAAACACTTCACAGAATATTACAACTAGCGGCAGTTACCCTCTGTTCCCCACTTTTCTTCCCTGTGATTTTTTCAAGAATGATGTCACAGGTTTCGAGCTACAGACCTTTGATGGATCATGTTACTATTGTTCCTTCCTATTCACTTGATGAAGAGCTGTCAGCAACCTGGAGTCCCCATTCTCTTCTTTGTTCGTGGTGTTGCTTCCTTTAGTTATGTGAAAGGTGGCAATTCCTTGCACATGAAACAGGCATGCTTCATGCAATGTGATTTATCTTAGTCACCTTTAATGCAATGTCTCTTCTGAAAGCAAGTTGATCATCCTGTTCACTCTTCAATAAATGCCTTTTCACATCTCCCTCTTCTGTTAGTTGGAAAGGACACTGTGTGATGAACTACCTCTTCGTGAGCTGCGTGAAAAGTTGTTGAGGACTAAGTGTGTGAGAAGTCACCGATCTACATACTCCAGTACTTTAAATGAAAATCTGTTGTTGTGAGATTACTAAATTGAAATATAATTTTACATAGATCTACACAGAGTTAAAATATAGCTCTATGAAAAAAAAAAATAAAAGGAAAAAAAGGTTAAAACTATGCCTTCAGGAGTAACCTCTGAAATAACGTTTTAGCTTGAAATTGCAGGTTTTTTATGCTTTCTTTGATGTCTTATAATGAAGCTGCTGAGTTAACCTCTGGCTCTGAAATTATTAATTATTCTGTTCATTCAGTGAAGATACCTGACAAATATTAGCTGGTGCAGCAAAAGGATGAATAAAAGTCACTGATGTAAGGAAATTATGACATTTCTTCTGTTCCATTGATTCCTGGCAATAATGTACCACTGCAATGAACCTTAAATCAGAGAGGAATGCAGAACATTACCCACTATATTGGTATTATTTTAAAAGTATTTCATCTCCTCACTGAGAAGAAAGCACTTGACATTGCTCCTTACAGGAGAAATTTTATGCGGAGTACCTCAGGTTCAGGGCCTGAAGTTTCTCATTTTTCTAGTCCAGATTCAGTGCAGTTTCTGCTGCCTTTTAATTATGTACTTCAAAACCCTCTGTCCCTGATTCTGGAATCCAGGAATTTCATCCATAGTCCCAACCACATTATCCCTAGTCTAATTCTGCTACAATTTTGCGTTTTAGTCTAGCACAAGGTCTTTAACCCCTTCAGACTTCCTTTACAGTAACTCACATATTTGCTTGGCAGTCCCGGCCTGAACAGCTGAATTTCAGTTCTTGTCTCCCTTTTAAGCCAATCCTATGTCTTCCTACTAGTCTCCTAGTTTGTTTTTTTCCTTCCAAATCATGCATTCCAAATTCTTCTCTTTTTTTTTTTTTTTTTTTTATGGGTTTGCTCTGTATTTCTAAGACCAAACCACAACAGCACCAGGACTGAGATAATTTCTCATTCCTTCTATCATATTTTGCATCCAGGAGAACAGTGGACACAAAAATTGAAGAGAAAATATTCTAAGGTGCAGGGCACATAATTATTAATTTTTTTTATATATAACCGTGAGGTACTTTAGGGACCAGGCAGGTCTCTACCTAACATCTGCAAGTTCAGATTTTGCAAAGATGTATAACTGAGCCAAGTTCTTGCAGATTTTCACTGAAATGACAAATGTCAGTCACAGGGTACCTCACTGAATAAGTTAAGACTCCAATCCAAAGCAGTGAGGTGAGATAAGATTTCACAAACAAATATCAGTTATTTTCAGTGAGAACCAAGCTCTGATTTCTCAGTCTTGGAAGCAGCTAATTCACTGAAGCTGACATTAAAAAGAAAAATTCACCAAAGGGGCAACAGATGTTCTGAGTGAAGTGGAAGTCTAAACCACACACTTCTCTTGGAGCCTTTCAGTCAAAGTTATTGTATTTTATCAAGATGAAACTAACTAAAATAAAATTTTGCTGTGAGAACTGTCCCTTTACCATGTATAGAATCTCTTAATAGAATAATATAAATCTGTGCGATAATAAATAAGTTTTGCAAGCACTGTTTTTGAATTACTATCAGACTTTGCTGTAAACATGTCAAAATATTTCATATCTTTAACAGAGGGACAAGAAATGTTTCTGCGGCAATCCAAATGGAATAATAAGAAGAATAGGTAAAGTGAGAGCAAATTAAAAAGCACAACAGAACTTAAGATAAAAGATCCAGGAGAAATTTTGAATATAGAAGCTTCCTGTACGATAACCAAATTCCTTTTGAAATGTCACAGGAAGGTACATGATTGTGTCATGATCTCAGATGGCTTCTGTTTTACATTCAGAGCACAGTCCTGTTCAGCTTACATATATTCAGCCATTTTCAATAGCAATTTTAGAAGTATTTAAGCAAGTCTAATACTTAGAATAAGGAGGTTAAAGAAGCCTGACTTTCAGTACTTACTTCATGCAAACTATTTTATTTGAATAATAATGGGACATTTAATTTTATTTAAAGTGTTCTGTGGCTTACTCAAGCACATCATTAAGTAAAAGGCACCTGAAAGCACACACCTAGAGACCAGAAAGATGTAAGCAGAGCAGTCTATATAGGAATTCTTTTTTTGAGAACAAGATACTTAATTCCTTTAGAGTAAGAGAATCTATTTTTGCTCTCCCATGTGTTTTGGATGACGTAATTTCTAGTACTTCAGATATATATTTTGCTTTCTTTTTGTTTCTTATAGAAACTGTGTGGTATTTACAGATCAAAGCTTTGTGTCTCAGAGTAAAAAGTTTGGGGAGATGAAGAAATATTTTTTTAATATAAAAAAAGACAGAAAAGAGAACAGAACAGCCAGATGATGGTGACAGCAAGAAAAACAACCAACCCTAATTTGTGAAAAAAGTTAGATACATGACGAATTTAATTAACAAACTTTCTCTAGCTTAATGACAAAATGGGTGAGATCATTTAGGAATAACTATGAAGTTGCACACTAAAGCAAGTAGCCAAGGCAAGAAAATGGAGAATTTTCTGAAATAACAGAATCATAATAGTATAGCAAGGGTGTGAGCTGTTGAAAAAATTAGAAAAGAAAGAAAAGACATGGATTAGCGACATACGCTAGTGTTATTAACACTGTTTCTGATACGAGAAAAGAACAGTAAAATTAATTTGGGTCAAAACTAGTTCAGGAAAATAATATAAACTGGTATAATGCTGGAGATTTCACCATGAAATCAAAGGCACAGTTTAGATATGGTCAGATTTGTATCTGTTAACACACACACATGCACAAAAAGTGTTAGAGAGGTAAATGCTACTCAAGCTATATTATAATGAAAGTCTTTGCATTCTTAGCTATTAATTAGAAACCAAATGTTAGTAATATCTGTATTCCAGATATTATTGAATGAGATGGCCACAGTTGTCATGGAATTAACCTAAAAGGCTTTTTTAACTTATTTTGGGAAGTACTGACAATTTTAGATAAGGTGGTAATAGATTTTATGTAAGAGCTAGTGACGGAGAAACATTTTGGACTTCCTAATCATTGGCTGATTGTATTCAAATGGAGTCTCTAAAGCTTGGAGGTCAAAAACCAAAAAGCATTGGTCAAGGAAGCGACTTCATTAATCGGTTCAATAGACTGAGGAAGTAGGGATTCAAATATTAAGGCTTTCTGGACTTTTTTTTTATAAAATTAAAGATATTATACCAATCTGTACCTGAAGCAATCATAACAAGCTTGGTTGGAGTGCTACATCTCCAGATGAATAAATGAACATCACAAAAAGGATATTAAGAGCAAAGATCCTACAAATATGATAAAAAAGAGGTCCCTCTCAAATGACATTAGGCACTTGTATATTGTAATGGTACCCTTTTTGTCTACTCAGATGTAACTGCACTGCAACCATACTTCTTATTTTCACTTTTCTTTTGAATTTGGATATCTGAGGAATCTTTTGTTATTGTGTATATGCCCTAGGACTGATAAAATGTTATAAAGCTGTGATAAATCTTGCTGCTAGTATTTAGAAAACATGTGCATGTTCTCCTGACAGAGCTGTTTGCAAAAAAGGGCTACAAGAATGATTAAGGGAATGATGAGACGATCTTATGAGAGGAGTCAGAAGGAGGTTGTGATGCCCAGTCTGCAGAGAAGGATGGCTGCTGCCTTTGCCACCCAATAAACAAAGAGGGAGCTGGGGAGAAGATATGCACTTAGGAGAAAAAAATGTATTATAAAATGTGAATAGGGCAGGTTGGATGGAGCTCTGAGCAACCTGATCTAATTGAAGATGTCCCTGCTCATTGCAGGAGGATTGGACTACATGACTTTTAAAGGTCCCTTCCAGTCCAAACTATTCTATGATTCTGTAAGATAAGGAAGGGTGGGCGTGGATAAGTAGGTTAAGTTAATAATAAGCATGTAACTTTTAATGAAATATATGGGTTTAAGACTATTAAAATCAAGCCTAATTCTGTTCCAGTTTTCAGTGTAGGTAGAATGTAGCTTTCATTTGAGACATTTTCTCATGAGTATTATAAATTTTCCTTAACAAAATTAGACCTACTTCACTTTTGGTGATTTTGGTTCTTCTCTGATTAGAATACAGAAACAGAAACTTTCTTATTACAAATAATTTTCAGAGATTACTCTGTGAATTGCCTTTGTCTAGGCCTTCTTTAAGTACCCGTTAGCGGATCAATAATTTTGTGGTCCAAAATACTGGTTCTGTTGTGCTTAATATTTCAAGTCTTCCTCTGTCCTTCTGTTATTAATATCCATATTTCTAAAAATGGAAGAATAGAACTATCAGAAATTCAAAACAGACAGTGTCAGCAGGAGGTATCTTGTAGATAAGTTTAGGTTCCCATGGTGAAATATCAACTGCAGTGAAATCACTGACAAAAAACGAAGAAATCTCTTGCATTTTCCCATACTGTCTGTTGAACTTAAATGATAAATTCCTCATGGCAGTAGGCTTTTATTTTATGTTAAATGTATACAAATTTTCTCTTTCATCAGCAGTGGCTAACAGTGTGTGAAAGAAGTAAATATAATACTCTTAGGGGTTTAGTTACTAAAATGGTCACACTCCAGAGCACTTAAGCTAGAATTTACAAAGTTAAACAGTTCAGTGATTTTATTTAGTCCCCATGACACTAATGCAGAGGTCAAAGAGACTTTTATTTTCCAGGAACAGCCATGTTAGTAGAAAAGCAGGCTAGAGAAGTGCCCAGTAAGAAAAGTGACAATAAGAAAAAAATAAAACTAGAGCCAGAAAAATACTACAGTACAAAAAGAAAATTAATTTTGACAGGAAAAAAAAAAAAAAACCAACCAAAAAAAAACCAGAAGGAAAAGAGGTAGTTCCAATACCTAAGAGGAAATATTCACTGGCAGTTGTTCTTACAGTCCAGTCCCTACAAATAAGTGTTTATGTGTACAAGAACATAATGTTGGAGAGCAGGATGGGAGTCCTCCACAGAAGCCACCTCACCAGCATGGCTCCAGTGCCATACTGACATTCCTTGGCACAAAGCCTGTGGAAGAACCACAACGGAAACAGGGCAGCATTATCCAGTGAAACTGATTGGACTTGGCAGGTGGCTTTACTGTACCATTTGGTATACACTGCACATGTTTCTAGATAAACATATGCCATAAAGAGTGCCAAATCAATTGCCTGCAAGTAAACTGTAATTTGTATGCTGATGTAGCAGAGGAACTGTAGAAGGAACAGCAGTCAAAGCCATAACCCCTTCTTTACCCAATTTTTATGCAGAGAGTGCAGTATTCAGTCACATCTATCTGAATTACCTTAGACCACCTGTACTCCCAGGTAAATTATACCATCAAATAACGTGAAAAAGTCAAAACTGAAACTCAAGGATGGTGGAACAGAGGAAGAAAATATGTAGAATCAGGAATACAGAAATCAGAAGAAATAGTAAAATAAAAATCCTATGTAAATTTTTCCTCATACCACCAGGAGTAACTGTAGTATAACATCCAGTGATACTGAGTCAAATTATATTTACTACATAACCTGTGGATAATATGTCTGAAAACATTACAACAATGTATTAATGACCTAGCAGTGGAAAATGTTATATGATGCTGAAAATCTAAATTAGTTTGTCTTTTGAAGCATTATCATTTAGATGAATCCCACAGCAAGATTTGTTTCTTGCCTCAAATCATGATACAACACATAGGTTCCACAAATTACAGTTGCGTTGTTAAGTAACCTCATTTTCCTTAGAAATTTTTCCCACACTGAAGACTGAAATACACTCAAGTCTGTAGAGTTATTTTGGCTGAAATTTAATTTGCAGCCTTGTAAATAATGAGAAAGACATAAGTGAAGTGTGTAGCTTGGTTTATCTCTTTGTAAGCAATAAAAATGTGTGGAGGGCAAGCGGTTTCCGAAGAACTTATTCAGTCTTCTGTCAAGGCCATTTTCAGTTGGGAGGCATGAGGAAAAGACATAGGGTATTGTATCAGAAATTCCAAATTCATTCAAGTTTAGAGGTTGTTGTTGTTGTTTGGTTGTAGTGTTTGGGAGGTTTTGTTTGTTTGTTTTGGTTTTGGTTTTGTTTGTTGGTTGGTTTGTTTTTTCACAGTACAATAGAATTCTGGCAAACAGAATACTTGTGACATGGGAGAAAACCCTATCCTACAATGGCTGAGGAAGTCCCTGTGGTGCAAACAGTTGGAGGTGAGGGAAAGTGTCATATCTGATTTCTTAGACATCTGTGGGTGTTCAAGTTACCCATAAAGTTTTGCTTCTATGCATCTCCAAAATCGTCTTTAATTGCATTGTCTCTTTTCTGCCGAAACTGGAGTAAAATCTATCAGGGCTATCTATAAGGAATCTACTTAATATTGTATTATACTGAAGTGTCTATAGTGATCCCTATAGGCCCTTAAAAACTCCAAATAATCCGTGCTAACTCCTTTCCTTTTAAAACACAGTTGCCACAGATGGTGGAGAGTTTACTGATGTCACCTCTTTATGTAATAATACAGTGATTAGTCTTTTAATCTACTACTTTCATGGTTGCACTGTAATACTACTCAGCTGTGTTAGAGCTTCACAGAAGCTTACTGGCACTTTGGGGGATACAGTATTCTGACGTGTCTGAATTGACTGTATTTTTATTGTGAATGGAAACATCCTGTACTGTCCAAAGGTTTATAGTAAATGAATCCCTTCTCTTTCTAGAACACTAAGTGTGGGAGCCACTGACAAAACCATGGGAAGAGGTTGTTAAAACTGGGTGTCTGATGGTACCAACAGTCTCTGGAGCTGTGACAAGGAATAAAGCTGAGCTTTTTGTTACAAGACAAATGCAGAAGGCATTTTTAAGCATCTGAATTCAACTATCAGCTTGTTTTTCTAGCATTTGCCATTAGCTTTTATTGCAGAGGGAGCAATAAACCACAAGATGGCTAATCAAAATAGGACTTGATAGGTTGAACTTTAACAATCCCAAAAGAATCTGAAAGGACCCTGTATAAATACACACACATGCAAGTAAAATCAAGGACTGTTCTCAGAGTGTATTTTTCTTAAGTGCCATACTCTGAAGTATAGACATCCATGGATATTTTCTCCTTTTTATATCTTTTTCTATCGTATCAGAGAGAAAAATACTCTTTAATAGTGTTGAATTTTATCCTTAAAAGGATGTTTAGGCAGTGGAAATTTAGGTTTTAAATAATTTTTTCAACTTCTCTTTCTGCAAAAAGATTCAGAGTTACAGTTTATCTTCGTAGAAATAAAGCAATATCAAATAACAAAAATTTATTAGAGAATGGAAATTTTGATTTCCCAGAACTATTATTATGAAAAATTTCAGACTTTTTTTTTCCAACTGATCACAGTTCCAGGCAAGAGAAAGGAGAAATGTTGAGATTAATTTTTAATTATGACTTTTAATTATGACTTTTTAATGTTATGACTACCCAAAAATGTTTTTTGTTCTTTGTTGTTGTTGTTGCTGTTGTTGCTTTTTCTTTTTTTTTTTTTTTAATAAAGTTAATGCCCAAGATAGCTTCTTATGGAGATAGGGTTGCATTAAAATACAAGATTAGTATATACTGAGTGAATACTGGAATGGTAGCTACAGCTGGCTTTTTAAAAACATAAATACTGTTATTAATAGTTTGAAAGCTGGATAATTTTAGACTACTCAGGCAAAAATAGTTCCATCAGTTTGATGTATGAGAGCAAACAGAAACACATTCATCTTACTGCTCCTTGTCACAAATTTTGAATTAAGAAAAGCTAATTAATTAATGGCAAAGGCATTAATTTTATTTCTTTAAGTTCCAATTTAAAAAGAAATGGTTTCATCTTATAAAAATTCAGACTGTTCTTGAAGTTACGATGAACTATGATATAACCAAAATCAATGTTTATGATTTTTACTTGGGATTATAAACATATTTTGTACATGTAGTCTGGAAAAGTTTCATCTGTTCTTAAATGCAAAGGCATCAAACCAGTACACACTTTCACACCCTAAGACTACTACTACTGCTACCAATAATAATAAACTTTTGAATCTAAGTTAGCTGTATTTTCATAGAGTCATGGAATAACCCAGGTTGGAAGGGATCTTGAAAGATCACCTGATCCAACATTTTGTGGGAAAGGGCCATGAGATTGCCTAACACTCTGTCCAATCGCATCTTGAAAACCTCCAGTGACGGGGACTCCACCACATCCCTGGGGAGGGTGAACGACTGAACAATGGTTTGCACTGTAAAAAAATTCTTTCTTATATCAAGATGAAATCTCTCCCAGTGCAACTTGTATCCATTGCCCTTTGTCTTCTCCATGTGGCTTCTTGTGAAGAGGAAGCTTGCATCCTCTTTGGATCCACCCTTTAGGCACTGGAATACTGTGAGGAGGTCTCCCCTGAGCCTTCTCTTCTCCAGGAAGAACAGACCTAGCTCCTTCAGTCTTTCCTCACAGACCATGTTCTCCAGCGCTTTGGTCGTCTTTGTGGCTCCCCTTTGGACCTTATCCAGTCTGTTTGTGTCTTTTTTGAATTGTGGGGACCATAACTGGACAGAGTACTCCAGGCATGGTCGGACAAGCGCTAAGTAGAGTGGGAAGATCACATTTCTATGTCTGTTAGTAATGGCCCTGCAGATGCAGCCCAAGATCCAATTTGCCTTTGTTGCTGCAGTGGTACACAGCTGAGTCATGTTCAGCTTGCTGTCTACTAGGACCCCCAAGTCCATCAGCAAGGCTGCTCCCCATGAGATCCGAGCCTGGACTGTGCTATTTGATTATGTCATCCTAGGTGTAGGACATGCACGTGTATTTGTTAAACTTCATACTGTACTTGCTAGCTCACTCTTCCAGCTTGCCAGTTCTTGTTGTAAGGTGGCTTTCCCTTCTGACTTGTCCCCCTCACCACCCAGTTTAGTGTCATTAGCAAAATTGATAAGGATGCTTTCAATCCCATCATCTAGATCATTTATGAAGATGTTGAATAGTGGGTAGCCCAGTATCGATCCCTGGGGGACCCCACTTGTAACAGGCTACCAGCCTGAATTGAATAGAATCCATTGATCACCACCCTCTGAGTGTAGCCTGTTAGCCAGTTTCTTACCCATCTCACAGACCATCCATCCACCATCAGTTTGTCTAGGAGGAGACTGGGAAACAGTGTCAAACGCTTTACTGAAGTCCATCTAAGCTTTCCCCATGTCAATAGAAAATGTTATTTTGTTGTCTTCTGTAAAGAAACCCCTTTACAGCTTGAGAGGACACACTTTGAAAAAACAGAGATTTTTAGAGATTACCTAACTCTGAAGAAAATGTCTAGTATTTGAAACAGTTAATTTAAGATAACCTACAGTTTGGATACTTTGAAAATATGAGGAAGTAGAAACCCCAAATCATATTTTATAATTTTCTTTCCCATTTATAGAACTTGCAAATATAGTAGAAATTTCTGCAGGATGGCTAGAAAGAGTTTCTGCTTTATGTTCATTGTAGCTAGATCATATTAAATACTAAGAAAATATGTGATTTTTTTATATGTGCTCTTAATCTGAAGGAAATAAACTATACTGAAAAATATAAGGAACAGCTTCAAATAAACATTGTCAAAATAAGGAAATCAGGTTACAAAGATTAAATGAAAGGACAACAAAAAGCCCAGGCAAAAATAAAGTACCAGTTAAAGAAAAGGTTTTTTTTTCTGTTTCCTTAAAAATACCCCACTATCCCCAACCAAAAGTCTAAACAAACAGAAAAACAAACAACAACAACAACAACCACAAAACAATAAAACCAACAGACAGACACAGTATGAAAATAACATGCATTTTGTAGCTTAAAATAATTAGTTGTATTCAAAAATTATAGAATACAACTTCAGGAAATCTGTTTTCTGAACCCCTCTGGGAAAGGTTGCATTTACAGGGTGTGAAGAAATTTATTATTTCCACAGGAACCTGGCGAGCTGAAGAATAAGAATCTATCAATCAGACACGTTTTAAGAGCATTAACTTTGAGAAATGATTTTTTTTCATGCAAAAAGATTACATAATATAAGAATTCTAATGGCTGAAGAAAATATCTCTAACTTTCCAACTGTTCCATAAGGGTTTTTTTATGCTGAAGTATTGATAAATTTTTATGATAATCCTTTAGTAATTGTTTTGTGTACTAATAAAACCCAAACTGGAAGAAAGGTTGTTAATTACAGTTCTAATACAGTCATTGAATATAGGGGGTGTTAATATACAAAAAGAAAATACTACTTCCAGAATATGTTCATGTGTTTTTGTCTTCCATTTTTCTAGGTATGAGAAAAGATACAGTTTCAGGGTTAGACGTTTTATCACTGACTGTGAAAAGCGATTGACAATGGGACTGACTTCTCCATGTGATGGGACAGTTGTTGCTACCTTTGCGCAGCTGCATATTTTGACAAGCGGTGACACAGAATCTTTTCTCTCCCTACGTGATTTGAGCTGGTCAATAAAGAAAACAGGAATCAGCTTGATTTTTTGGGGGCGTTTGGAAGGAAGTGTTGGGCAGTGGGTTGAAATTGAAAAAAATGTGTATAAAAGAACTGAAAAGATAAACCTTAGAGGATCATTTTCAGTATTTCCTATTTTAAAGCAGGACTGAGAGGACACGGATAACATTTTTCAGAGTTTGCTGGTGGTTGTGTTTTAGGCCCTGCTTTGCCAATTCATATTAAATATAGGCTTTCTCATTTCAATATCATTTCTATGAAAAAGGTCTACTATTTTAGTATATACTGCCTCACCGGTAAGGGACAGAAGGGTCCGCCATATGTATCTAGAAGCAACCAGCATTTCCCTTCCCCCTGCAATTAATACTGCTGTAGTCCCAGATCTTATTCTGTAATGTACTGACATAAGCTAACATATAAGCCTCTACAGTTCAGAGTAGCCAATTATACCTGCTGACTGTCTGCTGGTAGCCATGGTATCTGCAGGCTTTGGTGGTTGTTCTCACAGCAATCTCAGAGCTTAAATAAGCTCAGACACTGGCTCACCTAGTTCAAAATTCATACTGCTCTGGCTTTTGCAGGGGGATCACACTGTCACTCATTAGGGACTGAAGTGCAAGGCTGTGGAGCCCAGAGGGCTTTGTGCTATGCCAAGTATCCTTCACAGGAACAGGAGGGATATATTTTTCTTAGGCTCATGCAGATGTTTCAGCAAAATTCAGCAAAACTGCAGAGCCTCTATTTATGCATCTGTCCTTCATCGAAATTTGTTTTTATGCTGTGTCTGATTATTTTGCGAAAACTATCTGCAAATAATCTATGCCGGAGTGAAAAGATACTGCTCCTTTCTTTATGCTGTGGGTCTAATTTCATTTGAGAAAGCAAAAGAAATAAAGTCAAGGCATTCCAATCTATTACTAATCACTGACTTTGCACAGGTAAACATAATCAGCCAAGCAGTCCCTGTCATGTTGCTGTTCTTGTTTCATGTATATGTAATTTGAAAAAGACACTTTTGGGAGGAAGCTGACTCTATCTTCAGTCTCAGGTAAGGTGTGAAAATGTCTGTTTTCAAAGTCTGATTGAAAAGCAGTTGGGTTTGCATTTTTTAAAGGATTTTAATTACTGAATATGAATAGATGCACAATTTGAGCCAAGAATTCCCCTTCACTACAAGGAATTAACATCCAGAGGAACAAATTTATTGTGCAAATAGGAGAAAGATTATCTGTGGCAAATTACTTTTCAGTTCTAAACACTGGCACTTCCCCATACAAAGCAAGCTGAAATATTTCCAGGGTCACAGGTGCACTTTGCACTATTTTGCAACCTGTTTCTACTGGATAGCCTTTGCAGAAGCACAACTGAGAAGCTATAGTGCTTCTTCCATAGCTTCATCTTTCTGCCTAAAGGAGTTTCATTCAAGTGTTGTCTGTGATTGTTCTGTTATGTCACTTCTGATAAGAAGGATCTGTCTCTTTCTGAACTGCAGTTTTCTCTTACCCCTGCTAACTGAAATTCCTGTTAAGATTAAAGATGTGCTAGCTGGGTCTTCTTTTTCTTTCTTAGGTCTCAAAAGGTCTACTTGTTCTAACACCTGAACTGTATACAGACCTCATTACATGATGTTGAACATCTACCCTGAGATCCACAAGAAAGAAATTAACACAATTCATTTTTGCAGAGTTTTATTTGCCCTAACCAGCTTTTGAAAAAGCACTTTTTGAGAACCACTATTTGTCTAAATGGTAAAATTATTCAGAGGGTCATAGTTCAGTCCTCAAAAGTCTGTCCAAGCTCCATGATTTTGAGCTCTTTTTCCAAAGAAACTAAAATCAATTGACACTGGGTAATGTCCTTGACTATAATTCTTCTTCCACCAATTCAGTTAATGTTTACTATGCTGTATTAACTGAAACGTAGAATAATAGCGTGACTTCCCAGTGGGACAGTTAAATATTGAAAAGAGAAGTTCAAAGCGTACTATCTTTCTGTATCATAAATATAATATTGCTCCAATGTTATATTTTTTTCATTTTCTACCTTCTGCTCATTTCCCACATGTCACATTCTATCAAAATTTTATCCAGTCCTGAGATGTTAGGTGTTTTCATTAAAAACTGTTGCTTCTGTAATCAGATAAGTATGTTAGAGCAGGGTTATGGATAATTAAGCTTAAAAATGAGAAGACAACAAAATTTTTTCCTGTTTTGTAAAATTTTGTAGAATATAGTTTTCTTGGTCTTGTTGATTGACACGACATTAGAAGAATATGGAACTATGGAATCTATGAATTTTCTTTATTACTTCACATGATTACTTTTACTTTCTAAATGCTGATTGGTGTTGGGGATAGCATGCATTGCACCAAATCATGCCTGTCACAGTAATGCTACATAGAATTCCAATAAAGTTTCTTCTTTCAAAGTGCAAAACTAAAACCTTCATGTAAACATCATGTAAACATCTGTAAACAACTTTTCTCCTTAATCAAATTTTGTGAAGCAAGTAAATCTTCGTTATCATAATGTGTAAATCGTTCTGTTTCCCATATTACACTTTCATTTCACACAGTCCTTAGGGACAGTGTAGTTGATCCTCATAAAATATTACTGAGTCTTATTTCCCTACCATGCGAAGCACATGCTAGTACCAAGCCCAGAACCACAACATACTGGAAAAGGAATTATACTGCACCTACATGTAGAGATCCGCTCTGGCATCAGAGCTTTCAAAGATCCCACGACAGTTGAAAATGGTGTGATTTCTCTGTGGGGAAAACACACATAGTAATGGACAGGGTGGAAGAATGCTTTATGTGTGGGGTAAAAAACACCTTGGGGGAGAAGAAAAGAGGAAATATCTGAGGAATTAATAACTTTACAATTATATCCTTTCCTGTTGGAAAAATTGTCCTGAAAGGCAAATCCATTAAAGTAGGAGAATTGCTAAAGGAGGATAAATGTCAGTGCATTCTCTGTCATTGTTCTCATTGTTGGAGGCGACAGCAGTGGAACTGAGCCATCATTTGATGTGTAATATATTCCACATCCTTACACAGCTTGACTCTAAAGTAAATGCATATTTAAACCGAGACACACTTATGTACCAAAGTATAAGACTTTGCAATACACACTTGATCCTTCATGTCTAACACAGTATTGAACTTCAACAGCCAGTACTTAGATCTAGTACTGATAAATCCAGTGATCCTGAAAGCATCGTATCTTGCCTGCACAGAATAATAACAAGATAATAACATTTCCAGGAAAACATGAATAGATTCCTGTGATTTAACTCCTTAAAATAAAAAGGCCACTCTTTTCCACAGCTAATACAAGATAAAAGGAGAGTTGAATTTTATCACTGCTTTCCACCAAAGACTTCTCTGAAAGGCATTCACTTCTTTCACAGGATTTAAACACTATTATACAATCTAGAAGCTTATATCTGATCATCTGGTAAACCAGTGATGATATATCCCTGAACAGTACCAGAGACAGGTGCATTTATAATCATTTTTTCATAAAGAGCGTAATCTTATACTTTCATGATCAAGAAGGCAGTACAAAACCTTTTAAAATCAATACTGGCCTTTGTTTTCTCAATGGTATGAAATTATTTTCCATGAAACATAGCCTGATCATATCAGTTCAATGAATTTGAAAATTT
Source organism: Ibidorhyncha struthersii (assembly GCA_013398815.1). Taxonomy (NCBI): domain Eukaryota; kingdom Metazoa; phylum Chordata; class Aves; order Charadriiformes; family Charadriidae; genus Ibidorhyncha; species Ibidorhyncha struthersii. The sequence continues at coordinate 115,409 of VZSZ01003071.1, read as the reverse complement.
GCGCATTTCAAATTTCTTTAATTTTATGGCAGATAAATTCTGCAGCCTTATTTGGGAGTCAGTGTGTATTCTTGATAAAAACTAAAACTACAACTAAAAATATAAATAAATAAATATATCCAAGCCTGTGAAGTTATTACATGAATAGTAACTAAATGTGATGGAAAAATACATAATGTCCCCAGTGTAATAAAAAATGTAGTTACAGAAAAACAATGATACAATACTCTATTATTCCTCAGAGGACTAAAGACAGAAGAAAACACAGAGAACTTAATTAGCTCAAACACTAGAAGAGTTTACCTAGATATATTGCAAAAAACCCTTGGTTTCACCGCACAATTTGGAGCATGATGAAACAGGGCAAAAATGTCTTCTGTAACATACCAATAGACAGTGTTGTGCACAGTGTTTTAGATCTACTTATGTATTGCAGTATGTTCTCCTTGCTGTATCACTGAAGGACCTCACTGCTTATTCACAGATACGCAGATATGTTCATGTCTTTAGGGAAGCAAGCTATTGATAGACTTACACGTCCCTGAGCACAGAGAGAGCTGCTGTGGATATTCCCTATGTGATTTTTTGTCTGCTTCCATAACTAGATAAAGGAGAGCCCAGGTGAAGGGCTGACAGGGTTTGCTGATGAAAACCTAAGCCAGTCTCAAAAAATGTTTGATGAAAACACTAATTTGCTTAGAAGGCAATTCCATCCATTGATATTATGGCTCCCAGAAACATAGCAAACAAACATTTGAGAAATGTTTAGTCATGTACTGCATTATTTCATTGATTTATTGGGTAAATATTAAGTACTTTCAGACATTGTTCTGTCGTGACATTTAACTGCAGCCCTGCATAGCATGCTACATAATGCATCCCAAAAGAAAGCAGCTCACACAGATGTAGTGTTCCTCAGAGCTTTGCAATTACTGAGCTTATTTGATTTAAATGATTTAATATTGCTTTGCTCTGTATTTGCTCTGCATCCTCTGATTACACCTATTTTGTTATGAATTAATAATAACAAAACATAACACAAATATTAACAAAAGCACAAATAATAATAATATGATGAAGAATAAATAGACACCGGTGCTGCAAACAACTTACCAAATCATTTCAACTAAAACGAACATTTCTAGGATCATCACTGTCTTCTTAGAAGACAGACAGATTATACAGGCATTGCTTTTATTGACCTACCTTTTGTAGTCTTCAATAACCAGAAAATCAGCCAGACTTATAATAAAACAACAATCTTCCCTAAAAAAATAAGACACTGACTTGAACCATTGGTAGGGCTGCTACAGGAACATGTCTATAGTACATAATTATTGTCCACCAAAATTTTAAATATGTAACAAGTCTTACTGCTTCAAATTGACTTTTTGGTTTTTGCAATGGGTAGTTTTTTCCACCCACACCACCGAAATTAATAATGCATTGCATTGCAGTTAATAGGTATTATTCATAAATTTACTTTTAAGTAGAACAAATTCCTTTCTACAATTTAATTCATGAACCACTGGGAGCTTTTATTAAATTGGCTCTCTACATATTAATTCATCTTAGCAGATAATTTATGCTATTATTATTCGCATGATAATGCTACATCAGAAGACAAAACCACAGCATATGGAGAATCTGTCCATGCCTACTCTGCTCTTATCACCTCCCTTACTGTTTATAATAATATTAAGTAAATCTCTTGTGATGCATATCATGTATTTTTTATTCTTAATGTTTCAGAAGCACATTGTCCCTTTTGTAGCTAATAAAGACTCTTCTTGAATTTTAAATAATACTAATAGCTCTGTTAGCTTTAGGAAAAAAACACGCTATTATTAAAGAGAAGTTAATTTTAGCTTTTGACTTCTCTTTTCTGAGGTTAAATAAACTACACCAAAAGTGTTTATTCTCTTTGTGCCCAATGTTCAGAACACAATAATAGGGTAAGTCTAGTAAAGAAATTACCCCAATTTCACTATTAAAAGAACAACTGGCATAATTAATGTAAGGTACATCAGTTTCATGACTTCCATTAGCTTTTTCCTGCGTATTTCTTTCAGAAGTTAGAGTCAATTCCTTAAAAGTATTTGGGAACTGGAATAGACCTTCATGAGATATAACACTGCCTCCTCAGTGTGTCTTTTATTCTGAAGAGATACCACCACAGATACTTCCCAGGAATTTCTGCACGTAAGAAAGCAAACCCAGGTTTGCTGTAACAATGTCACAATGTATTTTGAACTTACATTTCTCCAAGGTAGCTATCTTGAGTGACTCTTTAAAAAAATCTTATTCAAGTAGGTAGTGGGTTCTCCACAGTGCCAGCAAATTAAATGTCTATATTATCAGGAATAAACCACCTACATATTAGAGTATTTTTTTTGTTGTGGTTTTTCACCTGCTTTGCCCTAGGACTGTGGTTGCATGGCGAGTGAAAGGGGAGAAAAAGGAATAATTTTTGTGGCACTGATGTGATTAATTAATGGATTGATGACTGGCTATTACTTTGGGAAGTTGTCTATTCTGGTCTCATGAAACAAGCTATTGACTTGAGGAAAGTATATTACATAATTACCCTGTTACTCTGTTTAATATTTTCATTACTTAAAGTCTTGTTAGATTCCTAAAACCTTTTTTTTTTTTTTTCCTTTAACACCATTAATTCATTTCTGGACACTGCATTGCAGTAATGCACAAACATTTTCTATTTCTTGAAAGATGAACTTTTTTTACTTTTTTTTTTTCTGAGAGGAGAAATTTTCATCACAAAAAGAAAAAAAATGTTCAACAAATAACATATCTTCTTTTTCTCTCTCCCCTCAGTTCTGTTTTGTAAAGCAGTAGGCATTGAAAACTTATTTGGTTCAGGGGTTTAATGAGAATGTGTTTAATGCAAGAGTGAAAAAAAGTGATACAGGTTATCGTGCAATAGAAATAAAGCTATTTCCCTTCTCTCCCCTTAGAATGAAGGTTTCAGCAAAGCGTCAGGGTGCTAAGAAGTTAGTTTCATTTTTATTTTTCACTAAATAGTTCAATGGTAAAAGTGATCATGTTTTTCATATGTTTTGCAAATAGAAAAGAAAGAGGTCTATTAGATGTTGGAAAGTATTTTTCTGTTCACAGAAAATTGAAGTAATGGCAATGCATTGTTAACCTGCTAACCTTACCCTGATTTAATGGTATCTGAAATAATGCTAAGATAATAAGCAGGGTCAAGTAGTCCTACAGTGTTCTGAGTGCAGCATTCTATGTCTTGAATATTTTCTTTTTCACCTGACAGTGAAACAATGTTGAGAGTTTGTTTTATTTAAATCTCCTGATGATATAATAATAAGAGTAAATGCCAATTAGAAACTGATATTAAAAAAAAATCTTCCAAAGAAATAAGCTATTGGTTGTATTGAAAACAAAACTCATTTCATTATGAAAAGGACAAGTACTAACACTAATTGGATTAAACACTCACTGGCATTAAATAAGGCCATTTCTAAGTCATTCTTTTATGGTGATTTACAAAAGACAAATTAATATGCCACAATAAAGAAGACTGAAAATTGTCTTTAATCAGTCCTTAACATTGTCTGAAAGATGCTGCGGTCAGAAACATTTGGCATATTTCAGAAGGAAAGGATGTCCTTTTACATATAACACACGAAGAAGAGAATGAAAAAAATGAAACACTAGGGCAATTTCACGTAAAAAATGCAAAACATTTTTCATCTATATCAATCTATTTTTAAACGTGATTTGTTTTCAACAGTAGTATTTCTGACAACTTAAAGATAGTCACTATTCTTTATAGTATTAAAATTCATGAAACAGATAATAATTGGCAAGACCTTGTGGAGAGAAACTTAGATGAGACATTTTCTGCTTTGACAAGTAGCTCTATGCTATTCAATACTGAATGATGCGTGAGAATGCTGCTGTCAGATTTACTAGCAATATGCATCATTCTCCTTTGTAATCAATATCTTCAATGGCTGATGACTAGCAGAGGACCAGAAGTGTGAGAACATTTAGCTGCTTGTCTTGCCATGCACTGTCATTTAACTTCATCTTAAAAGCTGCCTTCAGATGTCATTGAACAAAAGTAAGATGATACAGACCAGTACCTTGAAATTAATCTCTTTTTCATGTTGGTATTATTTTTATCTTGATGTAAGTTAACTCATATTGTCAGTACAACTAAAGAACACTCAATATCCATGTCACTAATCCTTTAAGAATTCTTTTTTGTTTCCAGCAATATACAGTATTTGTAGTTATGTACCATTTAATTTGTTCTCATATAAAGAAGAGTATATAACACTAGTATTTTTCATGTATCTGCTAAATGACTTTAGGAAATTTAGCTTACCATACACATAATATTTTAAGAAAATACTTCTCCTACAAGTTTGTTTAATTACTACTGATTATAGGAAAGGATAATATTTCTTTCACTCTGTAAAACAGATTGTACCTAAAAAACGTAATTCCTCAACAACACAAAGGTATGAAGTTTTGCTATCACTTAAAATGTTATTTTCCCTCTGGGTTACAAGGTATGTTACTGACATTTCAGGAACTGATAACACTTCCCACATTAAGTTTTTAGCATGAATAATGTTACTTTCTCAGCCTACTTTCTACTTTGTTGTTTATACTTGGCCAATTATGATATTAGCTCTTTTTAAAAATAATATTGCACCGGTGACAATTTTATTAGTCATCCACTTCTCTTTTTCCTTCTTTATAAGACACCATCTCCTTTTCATCTATATGACCCTTATTTCTTCTTCCTAGGCGAGTAAAGTTTTTTTTATTTTCATTAAAATGCTGTTTGCTTAGGTTGACTCCATTTCTTCCATATAACTGCGAAGTCCTTCCTTTACTTTCTTAGTGTTATCCAGAAATCACAAACAGTGAAGTTACAGTAACTTTCTCTTCACTCATGAAACTATGACTGGGACCAGTCTCTCCAGACCATACAGCTTGTTTAAAGTTTCTATAATTCAGAGATTTCACACTGTCAACTTCTTTTTTTCCTAATAAATTTTTAGATACTTACTATATATTCTTAGAGAAGACTTGTATCAGGTTTTCTGATAAAAAAATTACATTGTTAATAATTTAATCTACACCAGTCTTTTAAAATTACTTTGACATTGATCTATTGTATACCATTCTTTAATTATTTTTAACAAATCAGATATTAATATTTTCCCCCAGTTAATAGAAAAATATAACAGCTGTTACTACCTGAATCATCCTGTTTGCCCTTCCTGAATATTTTGTACATTAGCTCTACATTAGCTTAACAAAATTTTTGTAGTATATCAACATTCATTAAAATAGATTTCAGCAAGCCACATATCTTCTCATTCAGCTCTTTTATAAGTCCCACATGCAAGTTATCAAGACCTGATGATTTAAAATTGTTTATCCACTATAAATCCCCATTGGAATATTACATTCCTCTGCTAATGGAAAATAAAGCTCTTTATCATTTTTATGTGATATATTCCTGTTTCTTTCCAGATACATAAATTATTTATTGAAAAATTCTAGCTATTCTATCAGCAATTTCCTAATCATTGTGAAAAGTGTTACCCCATCTTTCTTATTATGACTGTGTTATTTTTAGGATTTCTTGTGTTCCTAACAATTTGAAAGCATATATTTTTTTACTCCTCCCAACATTGTATTTTCCCTGATGTCTTCCGACCTCCTCAATACTTATCTCCATTCAGTAACTGGGTTGAAGTTTATTTACCTTTTTCTACTATTTGAATTATAGTTCTAGTTCCTGACATTCTTGCTTACAGTATACAATAAAGCATGTTACAAGGCCATACAGATTTATTAATCATGTTAGATGTCTTGAACCAGGTTCGTGATTTAATTTATCATAATTAACCTCTGTTAGGCAGGCTGTACTTAATGGAGGTTACTTTTACACAAATCTACGTTTAGCTATTAGTTCATTCAGATAGACAAGATATAATGTTCAGAGATCATGAACACTTTTCATTTTATATTTTAACTGTGAAAAAAGTTATGAAAATGAGCCGATGTAATTCTAAAGTGAGATCAAATGCATTTTTACTGCATTTGCAGCTCATGATGCATTTGAGGGTAAATAAAGTTCATGTTGATTTTACTTTCTTCTTATTTTCCTTTTACCTTTCTAGTACTTTTCCTTTTGAGCTTTTTTGTTTTCTTTATCTGCATCAATTCATGTGTCAGCCTAAACAACAAAAGACAGAATATTTAGGATACTTTTCTCATTTCTTCTGTATCATTCTTTAATTTTTGAACTTTTCTGTTGCAATTTAAAATAAATGAAACATATCTTTCTTAAAAACTAAAGATTCTGAAATGAAATACTAATTGAAAAGAAAATTATAACAGTGAGAAAACAAACCAAAATCTGTTCAGAGAGAAAATGAAGGCTGAGTGAAGGAAGTGGAAGAAAATGCCATTTATATATATGGATTATTAATGAATTGTTCTTGTTTTTCTTTAATTATAGACATAATAATAATAATGATAATGATGTTGATTATTATTTAAAAATTGCATAGGAATCAAATTTTTCTTTGAAGTTTTTTGTAAAAATATACTTACATACTTGTCTGAGAAATACCATTCAAGTCACTGAAAAAAAAATAAAACAACCCTGAGAATTTACACTGATATATATATACAGGCAAAACTCTGCACAATAACCTCATCTGTCTGAATGAGTTCTTTTCATTACTGTGCTTTCAAAAGCTGGACTAGCAAAATCCATTACCCACTTTTTCATCTAAATGCTTCCATATACAATAAAATATATTACCTCAACATACAGTTTAATTAACTACAGTATCCATCATGGACCAAGTTCAAGGTCATTTGCTTAATGAAGCATTTATTTCTATTTCTATTACCAAAACATAACCTTTAAATTGATTAAAGTTGTGTATAACCTTTGTTTTCTGATTTCCTGATTCCTTTGATTCTAAGATGTTTCCATAAATTTTAAAAGTGCATGGCAATTATTCAATACGGTATAATTTGTTCCTGAAACCTATTTTCCTCCAAAGATCAAAGAATAACTGGTAGAAGTTTTCTGCAAGATGATGTATTAGATAAAATTAAACTGTAAATGGAAACTTTTAATGTCTTCTTTTTAAAATGGGTAAAACAAATGTTCTTTTCTTCTCAGTGCTACAACTAAGATTTCCATTTGTGCATGCACATATAAGGATATATTTTCCCAGGCATGTCTGTGATACTTAAAAATTAAAAAAAAAACCCCAAAACAAAAACATAGTCCGCACATGTCAGTATGTGGATTTGCTAAAGCTCTAATTTAGCAAATGTACAGGGATTGGCTGGGATTAAGTTACCTTCCTTCATAGCAGTTCATACGGTGCTGTGCTTTGCATTTGTGGCAAAACCACAGTTGATAACATGCCATTGAGCTGGAGTTTGCTGAACCGTTCTTACACAGCATCAAAACTTCTACTCTTTCCCCCCTCCCTGCCCCAAAGTGAGTAGGCTGGGGGTGTGAGTTTGGGAGGGACTCAACCTGGAGAGCTGGCCCTTACTGACCAAAGTGATATTCCACACCATATGACACTATGCTCTGCAATGAAAACTCAGGGGAAGAAGGAAGAAGGGGTGATGCTTGTAGCAATGGTATTTGTCTTCTCAAGCAGCTGTTACACATACTGAGGCCTTGCTTTCTGGAAAGTGGCTGGACATCTGCCTGCTGATGGAAAGTAGTGAATTAATTCCTCTTTTTCTTTGCTTCCACATGCAGCTTTTGCTTTCCCTATTAAACTGTCATTAACTTGATTCCTGAGTCTTCTTGCCTTCTTTTTATTTTCGCCTCATCCCACAGGACAGGGGAATGAGTGAGAGGCTGGGTGGGCGGGTGTTTGGCTGCCAGTCAAAGTCAATACAACAACAAATTCCCTGAGGTCAAGTTTAATATACTGTAGTCTCCTTAATTTTTGGCCCTGTTCTCAAAATAGAGCCATATTTATAATCTGATATTGGAAAAAAATGGTATCTAGTGGTCCACTGGCTCTGCAGCATGTAGATATTCACCTGTTAAGAGAAGAATAAGCGAACATAAAAAGTAAGTTGTGTTTTATTATACTGTTGTAATGGTTTTCTCCTGTAAGGAACAGATTTATCAGGGCTATCACAAGTTGACCTCCATCTCTTACTTTTTTGCCATGACAATGAGATCACTCATTTTACCTGCTGTAGGTGACCCTGCTCTGGCAGGGGGGTTGGACTAGATGATCTCCACAGGTCCCTTCCAACCCTGACCATTCTGTGATTCTGTGATTCTTAGGCCAGTGCATCTGTGGCTCCTCTAAAACTCCTCAGTCACACTCAAGATAATTTTGGAGGAACACAGAGAAGCTGTGGTGAGGTGTCAGAAATGGATATGAAGTCAGTACTGCAGCAGGGGAGCAGAGAACAAAGGGAATTGAAGATTTAAAGATGTAGGTCATAAGTCTCTCCTCACTACATGGCCTCCACATGAAAGGAGGGACCTACCCTGCCTGTCTATTTGGTTACAGACTGTGTTTTTTAACTGTGCTAATTAGCTTGGAAGGGATCAAGGACTTTGTATTTGACATTAATAATCAAGGTTCTTAATTTTATTTTTTTTTTTTACAGATACTGTTGTTTCACAGGTAAGATGGGTTTAAATACCAAGTGCTTCCAAATTCTGCTGAGAAGGATGTGTTTAGTCATGGGAACTCTTTCCATTTATGGGCTGCATGGCAAAATCTTCATGGGTTTACGCTGTACTGTGCAGTAACATTAATATCAGTTTACGGAGGCACATAAGGATGAAAACCCGAGTTGGCATCAACTAGACAGCCAGCAGAGCTCACTGCAAGGATGGTTGTTGGTAGCAACTCCCTATCTGGCTAGAGTATCTCAGGTAAACTCAGATTAGATCACTCCTGCTCCCTTTACTTCATTTATACTGCAGAGAAAAACAAAAGCATATGCTAAATGGAAACATTAAAAGGAGAAATCAGTTGGAGAAACTCAGACCGATTAGCTATCCTATTTTTAAGGCTCTGCAACCTGTAGCTACATTTTCTGGAGTCACAAAAAGCTGACACACTGAATTGTGCCTCAGTTAAAAAACAGTGTGAAACGTATCCAAAATGACCTTGCACAGCTTTAAATAAAACTTAAAGAACTGTTTACACATCTAATCTTTGGCTGGAAACAAACACAGCTATGCATTAGCAGCCGATTAACACAAATAAGAGGCTCCAGGAGTGTGGGAGCTTTATCCATCATTTAGAACATTTTAATTAAGACCACAAGGAAATTCTGCCACATATTAGTACTTTGCATTCCAGATTATAGTTAACACATGCTGAAATCTTGGGGGGGGGGGGGGCAAAACCAAACAAAAACACGCAATAAAAACCATTCATTCTCTCTTCTCTGAAATACAGGAATCAATAAAATAAAATCACTTATGTTAGTCTCCAAAAAAAGAGATTCAGAAAGCTATAGACCAAAGCCAGTAGGTTACAAAATAAGGTAATTTGTATCGCAGTTATGGGAAATAGCAAGTAAGTGGTTTAAAGAAGCGGCAAGTAATTCACAAAGCTAGTGAAACTGACAAAAGTCTTAAAAATACATTTTTCATTCTGCATAAGGTAAAGGAAATGCACCTATTTGGTAGTCTCCTGCACAGCTGAGTTTTTATTTACTTTACTCACTGTTGAGGTTCCCACTTAGTGCCATTTTTTAAGTCTGCGCAATAAACTTTCCAGAATCACTTCACAAGAAGCAGATACAAATCCCTATCCATCTTTGTTTATTTATGGAATGGGAAGCTTCTTTGCAATGCACTGGAAATTCAATATGTTTTTCAACTTTACAGCCCTGCCTGGATTGGCCCATTTTTCAGCTGCCTTTTCTCCTTATTCCAGCGAACTTTTATCCTAGCATGTGAACTTGCTTCTTAATGAACACTGAAGATTTTTCAGTCATATGAAACTAATTCCAGTAAGCAAACATAGTTGAAAGATCTTTACTTCATGAAGGCAGAGGATCTGTCAGTCACCTTAGGAACCTCTAATGGGCAATCCTACTCCCATCTGAACATAGAGACAATCTCGTGTCTCAGCTTTTATACAGAAATGAGCTTAGAACCTCTGAGTGAAGCTAGATGTACCTGTCATGTGCTTGCGACAACCTGAAATTCAAGTAGAAATTACTACATGCCTCAGTACATGAAAAGGAAGAGAAAGGTCACTTTGGAGCCAAGAGTCTAGATATTCTGGATGGCTAGGAAGTGAAGAATCATTACGTTTGTTTTGGGCTTTGTTNTTTTTTTTTTTTTTTTTTTTTTTTATTTATTTTGAAACAATTCTTTTTCAATAGTCTCAGAGTAATTCTGATAATTAGTAAATTTAGGACAGCATTTTGGACATTCGCCTGCCAAAAAACTCCTGTTCAAAACCACAAATGGGCCAAGGCAGACACTGTAAAACAAGAATGGGAGGCATAACAAAGGCATGATGCTATAGTGTTGCTGAAATAGAGGACAAAAACAAAACAAATAAAAAATAGTATAGGGTGAAAATCAGTTCCTGCCTGAATATTTGTTACCTTGTTTTCCAACTACATAAAATACTCATAATTCCCATGAGGTACAGATTAGGACTCTATTTGAAGTCCTCACAGTAGAATAAAAAAGTTTTAACTATGTAAGATGGTATTATGCAAGTTCCTTCAACTTGCGAATGCTCCTCTTTATTTCACTGGTAAGCGTTGTTCGATTTGATAATCACATTCCTGTAATAACTACTATTAGAGAAGAAACAACTGATACAGGTGACAGGGTTTCTTCTTTTTTTTTTGTTTTGTTTCATGTTTGCTTGTTTAATTGGTTTTCACAGAGTGTTGATGAAAAAAATGTGGATTCAGCAATGTAAATTCTTTGTATTATACACGTTTGTTAAAACACCAGGAGCATTTAATCTCTAGGCCTATAATTTTAACGATAGTTAACTATTGTTATTCTAGGAACCATAAACAATGAAGATAATATGACAGTTACTTTTTAAAATGAGACCGCTTCCTGGAGGATAGTAGATAACTCTATAGTGAAGATTTTTTTTCTATTAAATATTGATGTGTTGGATTACATTTATTTCTTGACTCATATCTTACAACAAAAGTTGCCAGAGCTGTAGAATGAGTCACGGGAAACACTTACAGAGAAAGTCTTATGTCTTTGTAAGTGGAAGAACTTATGTCTTATCCAGAGGTCAAATTCTGTCCCCTCAAGATTTAGCCTTGAATTCTTAGCTGTCTGTGAACCTTGAAAATTTCTTGGATTACTATGAATGAAGATGATGGTTCAATTAAAGAGAAATTTTCTTTTGCATTTAAAAAAAAATATGAATGGATCTTCTTATTTTTTCTTAGGTATAAAGACACCCACATAGCAGGTGTGTGTTCTACAGCATACATGACTTTTAGTGCAGTCATTGAAACATTGTCAGATAAGCGTCTCTTTCCAAGGCCATGCATAGGAGTGTTTGTGTGAAAGAAAGGAAGAAGATAGGATTACTCTGCTCTAGATGCAGACATGTTGAGATTTGTTTAAGACTGTCACATCTAGATATTTACAGTGTAGGGTTTAGGGTTCAATCTGAGATACACACCTACATTTTGATATCAATGTGCCTGAATATGTGCTAAATACATACAGTCACTTTATAGGCAGTAGTCTTTAACTGTGCATTTAAAGGAATCTACAGACTCACTCAGCCAATTCAATTACTTGCCTACACATTGGCTTCTAGTCCTTTCTGTGACTCCCTGAGAAAACCAAGTCATATATAAAGGGGTTACAGATATCAGATGTAAGAGAGATCGGAAACTTTCTCCAGTAGGAGGTCAAGGCAAATGTAGCTATACAAATAGCACTAAATGCCTGTTTTCAGGGATCTGAATCTCTCCTTAGAGCAAATCGGTTGAAGTATATGATATCCTGCAAAGCTTTTCATAATTTACATTGTGCCAAGAGTTCTTACAATCAATTAAATCTGTTTTCTGGAGCTAAATTGACTAAACCCAATACCTCTCAAATACAACAACATCTGAGAATGTATCATTCACCCATTTTCTTAAAAGAAGGAGGCCATTCTGTGTTCTGTGTTTTTCAAATTCATGTAATTGAACAAATGCTTTTCAATAAAGCTTCATATCTAGAATTCCTTATATTATTATATATTTCATAGAATCACAGAATTCTTAGAGTTGGAAGGAACCTCAAAGACCACCTAGTTACAACCCCCCTGCAGTGGGCAGCAACATCTTCCACTAGACCAGGTTGCTCAAAGCCCCATCCAACCAGGCCTTGAACACTTCCAGGGATGGGGCAGCCACAACTTCCCTGGGCCCACCTCTCAAGCCTCTCCAGGTCCCTCTGGACGGCATTCCTTCTGTCAAGATATCTACTAATAAATAGTTATATAACTACTTTTAACAATGTAGTTTAAGTTATGTTTCTAAAGGATATATTATGATTTCTAGAGGTAATTTACATTAAAAATTGCTCAGTCATTACTGTACAGATGAAAATAAAAGGCTTAAGGAGATTCTAGTTCATCTCTGTTAAGCTAATCTTAATGTCCATTACACTCTTCTTAGTGCCTTTGACATTCAGACCCTGCAGGAGAGAAGAAGTGGAAAGATGCAGTTACTGCTGTAAAACAATCCTTTTCTCTACCAGAAATACTTCATAAAAGATTACACCATGCTGTCAGATTGCACAGGAACTGATCCATATAGTGAAGTGCCAGGAACTCTCACACAGACAGCCTTGGTGTGCCACTTGGAGTGCCAGCAAAATGTCAAATCTCAAGTTGGTGGCAGGAAACTGTCTGAACAGAGCCTTGAAGAGAAGAATTTTTTTTTAGTTTTAAACTAGATGAACTTAGTCTGTCGGCTATCCAAAAAATGTAAGTGAAGATATATTCCCTGCAATAAACTGGAATGAATTGTAAATTCTAAGTTTGATATGTAACCTAGCAGTAGGAACATTGACCATATGGGTAAACTAAATGTTCACTCATACATATGCCCTTATATTTATGTAGAATTAATAAAATGAAAATCCCTACATGTCAATATCATTGATGACATAATGTCATTTTTTCTTAAACTTTCTAACTTCTAAACCCTGGAATGTGTGGATATGGATACAGATACAGACATGGATATGGATATGGATATGGATAGAGATAGGGATAGGATTATACATTTGCATGTATAAAATAAGAAAAGATGCATGTAAATTTTCTAAAAGTCAAGGAAAAAATTTTGGTAACTTAACTAAAAAAATCTGCATCACGTGTTTACAACCTCTCTTTCCTTGAACATAATAAAACCCAGATTTCTTATGTACACACCCGTTTTATTACAGAAAGTAGAACAGCTCCAAAGCCCTTCATCCTTTTACAGCAACTCTAGATGCTTCATTCAGTGGAGGTTTGACTGGCATTCAGGAAGATGTGAAAATGTACTAGTCAAATCTTCGCTTTGAAAATGAGTGTAGGTGCTCGGGTCACTGAAGTAGCCAGAGAGGACTAATATGTTTGATTTGTATTACTTTTACTTCCAGGTTAGAGAACACGTGAATTTAGGTTGGTGATCTTATTGTAGTCCTCAGTGGAAGGCTGGCTAGTTCAAAACCCATCACACAACTCAACACAAATCTAACAACCTTGCACAGGAAAATGTAGGCAACCGGCATTTGAGCAGCAGAGGTGGTGTAAGTCAGGAGTGGAGTGCCTTTTGCAGAGATGTATAGAGATATTAATGCACAGCGCCTATCAGCACCATGCCTTGAACCAGCCTGTACTATAAATCTCTCATTCTCATGAACAGTAAAATCCCCCAAACTTACAAAGAAATATAAATGCAATAAAAATATTTTCCCTAGCCCACATACAGTTTATTCTTTATGAATATACATGTGCTTCTTTGTAGTGTACTTCGAAACCAGGGAGCTGTCAAGAGCTGAGTAAATGGTAGCTAGAATATATGCAAGATACTTTTGAAAAAAAACCCAGACTTAAATATGAACATAAACCATTTTCTAAAACTTCTGAAATACAGTGTACTGGTTCTGAAAATCTTTGAAGTCCCCTTGAGGATCTCCACTATAAAGTAATGGGTAAATTTGCTTTACCACCCCTGCGGGCATGGGTTTTTAAGATTATCTGCTAATAAAAATAATATAAAAATAATACATATAAGGGAAGAAAAATACCTAGTTTGATATGAATTCAAACTCAGTAAGATTTCAGAACCAGATAGATTAAGAACCTGCACATCATAAATATTTTTCCTTCAATTTTTTTCACAAAAGATATTTAAAATAAAAAATATGTTTATTATTTTTCATGGTTATCAGTTTAGATGTTTTCTTAAATGTTTTGGCCCTGCTTTTCATTCATAAAATACAACTATTATTCTGATTTCTGTATAAATTAAAAGGTTTGTCTGATCACAAATGAGCATTAATATAGTTTCAAAGCAATAACACTGAAAATGTTAAAATATCACTGATGACATTTTCTTAGCATTAAATCACTTTAACTTTCTGCTTGCTTATTTGTTTATTTATAGCATTTTCTAATACTGAATTTAAAATAATTTCTGTGCATGAGTTTAGGAAAATCAATGAACCATCTTATAACTGGGATATGAAATGTCAACATGGCACTGTTTTTCTATATGCTTCTATAAGATATATTGGTATTCTTGTCCTGCGTATAGCTTATAACATCTCAAAATGCATATCATTAAATTGTTCATATCCACACTCTTGAAACGGGCTTGATAGATAAGGCTTAGTAAGACAAAAGAGAAGATTTGTTTGCACAAAGATTATGTTAAACTTGCTGGAAGCAGTAGTGAAATCTCAGGAGAAGAAATAAAAAGCAAGCAGGCATCTGTGCACCTCTCATCTCCCTGAAACTCCTAGAGGTTACATATAAGAAGATTAGGAAACAACACACAGACACAATTGAAAAGCTTCCTAATGAAAACAAATTCACCATATTTGATGGCTTATATATATCATCATTTTTTGACAGCAACATAATGTGGAAAGACAATTTAATGCAATAAGATTTCACTTTCTAAGCAAATTGTTTGGGATAGTTCTCTTACAAAGAAAGAAGCATTGAAATGACATTGGAATAACCCAATTCTAATAGTCCCTAGAAGCAGATAGGCATTGATGGCAGTGATGCTATTCTTTCTGTAGTTATTTAATTTTCCCAATGATGTTTCAGGAAGCAAAGTAGCTTGAATGGCTTGGTCAATATGTGCTATCTATGGACACTGTCATGACACCCTTATTTAGGCACAACTGATTAGCACACACATCAGACATTTGAGACAGAAAGATGAAGAAGCCATATCCAATCCATCCCTTTGCCAAAGCAGCCTTAACTGGCTTAAGTTGCAGAAAAATATTTGTGCTGTGTTGAACTTCCTTATGTTCAGCTTTATAGCAGTACTTCTCAAAAATACTTTTAAAATAGTAATACGTATTAGATACTTGTGTCTGCCCTCTGTAATCTTTACACTTGACTATTCACATATTCAGTATACCTTAAAGTGAACATCTTTCCTTTAGCTTGTAATCCCTTCCCTCCATTTTATCAGTGCTCACCTTATGGTGGTTAAATTTTAATTGTCTGTGCTATTCTGAAGACATGAATAAATCAGACAAAGGTAATCAATTTGCTTAATTTATTGTTCATTTGACTTGTGTGCTAAACAGCTTTCACACCCTTTTAGGCTAAAATTCACACCACTTCCACTGACTCCTACAGAAGATCCACAAAACTACTGGCATATTGCAATCTATCCAGCAGAACCACTGAAAATAGATATACTTCCGTTAGTAACATCATACCAGCTTTTCTTGTTTCACTTATAGAGAAAGAATGAGTTCTAGTAACTAGGAGAGCATGAGCTACACTCATACTTGACACACTTACTAGTACAGTTCAACTGTATAGTTCTGAGTTTCTTTTTTTAATACAAATTAGAGATATTTTTAGAAAAAAAAAGTGAATATGGTACTTACTGAAAAAATATTCAATACTTTGAAGTTTATTTAATTTGGGCTGAATTTGTGAAAAATTCTGCCAAAGGGGAATAAAATGTATAATACTTGTACACAAATGATCCTGGTTGAATGGCCACTCCTTGCCCTGCTGTCCCATTTTGGAGGGAGTTTGGGTGCACTATTGACTAGACACAAGTGATTTTTTTCACTGGACCTACCCTATTAGGCACAAACCTCAAACTTTCAGCCGAGATTATGCCAATGATGCGAGACAGTTCAGAGTATTCTCTTTTCTGCTTCACTGTAAAAACAGGTAGAAGTGGTCAGTTAGATAAGCAGCTAAATAAGTATGAAGGCCGTGACAAACTTGTGGTGCACAGTCTCACAGACTCACAAGTATGCCACAGGGTTATAAAAAATATCATACCCCCCTGCATAGGATGAAGTAGCACCTGCTTCCAGCAAATGAGATCTGTTGCTCTCTGCTCTGACATCACAAAAGGTAGAAGTGATCTCCTCCAAAGTCTCTGTTGTCCCCTGAAGTCGCAATGCCCTGTAAATGAAACAAATTCTTTGAGCTGGATGCAGAAGTTCAGCTACTACTGTTGCTGGCAAGAACAGGGCCTCAAGACCTTTGACTCTTGACCAAGGTCTACCTCCTTTCACAAGACAATGTCTCTCAGAGTCATCATCCACTTCCTGTGACAAGAAGCTTTTAGATTCATTCTAGAAGAAGAGATGGTGTCCTGGTTTGAGGTAAAGCAGAACAAATTTTGCTCTGTAGTTTCTCTTCTTAGCTAAGCCTCTTCTAATGACTGAAACTAACAGAATATTGTGCAGACAATGTTCACTCTCAGAGTGATAAGACCAATGTTTATAGTTGATGTCAAGGAATGGTATGCGGAGCGGCTCTTGCTTATACTTATTGCTATAACAACCAAGGCTGACCAACTTTGTTACTTGCCCTGTTGGAGGGTTGGAGGCAGAAAAGTGTAGAGGTGTCCCACCTGCAGGGAGGAGCGGACAGGTCAGGTGACCCAAAACTGACCAACAGGGTATTCCATCCCATCTGCCTCATGCCCGGTATAAAAGCTGAGGGAATAAAAGGGTCAGGGCTCTTTCTTCAATGGCCAGTGTCCGAGGAGGATTCTGTCTGTTCATCTGCCTCTGATCCTGCCCCTGAATCCAGATCTGGAATCCAGTTCCCGTCCATCACTGAGTCCAGTCTGGGACTACCCCAGTGCCATCTGGTGACACGATTGTCATCCTGGCAGCTTGATGCAGTTTGGGATATATTTCATTATTTTCTTTTTTATTATTTTATTATTAATAGTTTCATTAAAGTAGTTTACTTCTTTCTAAACTCATAAGTTTGTTTTTCCCTCCTCTGCCCCTCTCTTTGAAAAGAGAGGTGGGGGGAGCATCTGCTGGTCCTGCCTGGGGTGCCCCACCTACCCAATGGCTGGTTCAGCCTAAACCACGACAGATGGAAACAAAGACAGTAGGTGACACTGCCTACTTTGCTATCCTTCTGTTTCAATGAGTAAGCAATGACACAGTAGCAGTTCCCCTTTCCTCCCGAATCACCATCACCAGTCATTCAAGGAGGTTAATGACTTCTCTCTGGCCTTTTAATATCAATTCTTTTCCTTTTCTTCCTATCTGACTGTAAAATCCTATTTCTCCTTTCTTTTTAAACTTCCATAATTTTCCTTTCTCTTTTCTCAGCATTTGTTAGCTTGTCTTAATTTGAGGGGGAAATATTTTATTAAACCTTTGCCTGTTATTACCGGAAGTTCCATCTGATTAGAAGGTTGTCTGACTTCTGGCAGGTGAATGTCAACTGTGTCAGATTCCTTTGCAGACCACGAACTCGGTGAACCAGGCTCTTGTGAGGCATCTTCTGCCCATGTCTTCTCATGTCAAAATGGGAATCTTGGAAGGACAAAACCCTGATAATCTCAGCCCTCTTCATGGGTATAGAGCCCTTTTCCTTCTCTGTAGTAACTGAGGTTTTGTTTTCTTAAGTGTGTGTGCTTTCCATCCCTCAGTTTCTCCTTCAGCATGATGTGAGTCTCCTGGTTACCTGGTGTCCAGAGACTGAATGATGTCCTATGCAATGGTCAAGTTCAGTTCCCTTCTCAGCTCCTTTTCTTGGCTGTTGCCCTTAGAACAGCTTTTCATCAGAGAAAGGATCTGAACATATACATCAGCTAACTGTCCTAATGGTGCTTGTAGACAGTTGCTAATTAGGACCTTTGGTTAAAATTAATAATTGTGTGATATAAATAAAAATTTATAACTAAGTAAATGTAAGTAAATAAAATAAAGTAAGTAAATAAAATAAGTAAATGTAAACCAATAAAAAATAAATTTTTGAGGGAAAGAACCTGTGAGGATAAGACAGGGATATTCAGGGCTCTCTCGGGGGGTCTCACAGACTCAGAGACACTGAATGGTATGAACTAGAACAGGCTCAGTGAATGGTCTGTCAGTTCAAGAATTACAAGCCCTACAAACTTGATGTCCATTGATGACATTGAATTACTAATACATTTTTAAAATAATTATGAATAAATCTGGTAAAAAGAGAAGACAAACTAGGGATTCAAGCAAGAGAAGGGAATGAGAAAAGACCATTCATTTTCTTGTTATGGATGGCAGAGGGATTTGAACTCTCTTCTAAATACAGAACTTTGGATTTATTTAAAGTGAAATAAATTTTCCTTCTCGCAAGCGATCTAAATGATGTCTATCTGAAAGTCTTCTCTCTGAATACATACTTTTTTTCATTGAGCTGAAAATTTAGTTAATCTAATCACAGAATCACAGAATCACAGAATGGTCAGGGTTGGAAGGGACCTCTGCAGATCATCTAGTCCAACCCCCCCGCCAGAGCAGGGTCACCTACAGCAGGTTGCACAGGACGGTGTCCAGGCGGGTTTTGAATGTCTCCAGAGTGGGAGACTCCACAACTTCTCTGGGCAGCCTGTTCCAGTGCTCCACTACCCTCAAAGTAAAGAAGTTCCTCCTCATGTTAAGATGGAACTTCCTACGTTCAAGTTTGTGCCTATTACCTCTTGTACTATCACTGGGCACCACTGAAAAAAGACTGTTCCCATCTACCTGGCATCCTCCCTAAGTATTTATAAGTATTGATAAGATCCCCTCTCCGTCTTTTTTTCTCTAGACTAAAAAGATGCAAATGCCTCAGCCTTTCCTCATAAGAAAGATGCTCCAGTCCCCTAATCTTCTTTGTAGCCCTTTGCTGGACCCTCTCCAGCAGATCCCTGTCCACCTTGAACCAGGAAGCCCAGAACTGGACACAATACTCCAGATTTGGCCTCACCAGGGCAGAGGAGAGGGGAAGG